>JBBMFX010000080.1:2778233-2800972 GCA_037832545.1 Rhabdalestes septentrionalis | reverse complement strand
CGAGGTGTTAGTCACGTTATTGATGTGACACTGTTTGGCTTTACCTGTTTGCTTCTACAGCGCAATTCTAATGAGTAGTGGCATTAAGGATCTGGGGAAAATGTGCAGGCTGCATCATCCTGACATCACATACACCATGTTCTATTAAGAACGGTCTATAATTATCTCATGGTGTCATGGGCCGGGGATCCATTGCCCTTCTACAAAAGGTGTATCAGCGAGTCCAGCAGCGTCACTACGCCTAATTTACTTTTGCATGTGCCCCAGTAAAATGGTGAGATGCTCCATTATAAGCAGGGGTAAAGTCAATAGACAGGCTACAAAGCTACATAACCCAAACATCAGTCACTACGGAATCACTAAACCCCTTTCAAAACACTTCATAATCTCCAGATCTTTCTGACATACTTGGGACAGCTGGTGGTCTGGTGGTTAGAGAGTTGCCCTGCGATCGGGAGGCTGCCCGCTGCTGCACTTGGTGAATGGATTAAATGCAGAAGCAGAGGTTCACGCTGTGTGCTGTGGTGTGTTCACATGTGACAGAAATGTCCACTTTCATTTTTTACGTGCTCTAAACCTTCTCATACTCTTAGATTATCATCTTTCTCACTAATCATCCTGCGAGGCACAAAAGACACTACATTTCCTATAATGCACCTCTTTGAATGCTTTCCATGAAATCAGACTGTAGGTCCACTGTCACATTGATTCTAGCATTTAATGAACATGGACATTCTCTCTATTTAGTATATAGAGATGCGGATTCAGATCCATGTCTAACAGCAAGCTGCCCACTGATCTGCCTATAGGTTTGTAGCCTATATTCAAAATGTGATTTGCATAAGTGAGATTAGCAAATATTGCTATGGAGTCTAACTGAATTGTGAAGTTACCTCCTTGTGCTAGCATGGGTTATCTAGCTAGCATAAGTGAATGATACAGATATACAAATTACACACCTGGCATGTTGCATGTGCATCAAATTATTAAAATGAAAGTGTAAGTAAAATGGGGAATTGGAATGAAAGTAGAAAGGGAACAGTTTGAAGGAGCAAACGGGGCAGGGAAGAAGAGTAAAAAGAGAAGGGGAACAGGGAGAAGGGGTGAAAGAGGGAAAAAGAAGAAAGAGTGAAAGAGGAATCAGAACACAAAGAAAGCGACAGGAGCAACAGAGCGGGAGAACTGAACCGAGAAGAAGGTTTGAAAGAGGAATCCGAACAGGAACAGAGAGTGGAAGGGGAAAGGGAGGGATGAAATGAAAGTGAGAATGGGAGAAATAGTGAAAGGAGGATTTTGAAGGGTGAGCAGGAGAGAAATTAGAATCACAATAGAATGGGACTGAAGGAGTAAGTATTTAACACTGTCCTCCCAGAGGATTGAGAATGTTTCTTCGACAACTGAAATGTTACGTCTACCTTTTATTCGTTTAATCAATTTTACCCTAACCATATACAACATCTGATTTCTTCGTCAGTGTATGTGCATAGCTGTTGGTTTTCCTAGTCTAGGTAGTTCACATTTTCTCTAATGAATGAAAATGTAACCATATTGCCTCTCTGCTTCATGGTGTGGGTCTAGGTGGCTGTATGTGTGTTGTGGACTAATAGAGGATTCTGGGTGCTTTGCTTGTGGCGGGATGTCACGTGGCGGATGCGCTGTCCAGGGGAGGTAGTGGTTCTAGGCCTGAGGCTCCTCCTAATGCTGAGTTGATTTGAAGGCATGTCAGTGGTAGTCACACAGCATGTCATCTCGCTGCATCATTATTGGCGACGATGCTCCACTGAGTTGGTGAAAGGGACACGTCGAGATTTTCCCCCACATTTTGAATATTTGGTCAAAACAGCTATGTGCTATTCCTTTACAGTATTTTGCATAGATTTTTGTTAGCATATTCTTGGCCACACAGCACATATTAACACTTAGAACTCAGGGTATGTCAGTAAAATCTGATTTCAATAAACATAAACCGTATAAATCAGTCTAAAACCAGTGTTTCTTTTCCTAAACACTCGCCGTTCGCCGCTCTTTCTCTCGACCGCTCTCCGGACCCCCTCCCTCTGCAGGTTATCCTCACCCACTTGTCGGCGGAGTCTATCCTGAAAGTTCTCCCGGGTACAAAGATCTTGGTTTTTTTTTTAATCAACATTTGTGAGTGATATCATCTTTAAAAATAACAATTATTTTGGTTCTATGTGAAATAGGAACATCAAACAAAGCTCAGTGTTAGTCTGTGGCATCATCGCAATTTATCCTTTTATTGCTTCTGTTATGGATCCGTAAGTGTTAAAGCTCATCGAGAAACACGGTGCCCGAGGCAAGGCTGCAAACACTACACTCACCTTCCATTGTCCGTTGCTCCAGATGAGAGTACTAAATATGTAAATGTACATGAAGGTTCATGAAGAGGACTCAGTTGAGCCATTAGCAATACGTTTGCCATTTGAAGGTACGAGCATCTACTAAATGTGTGAACTGAAATGACTACAGAGCTTCAAGTAGACCCAGTAGGCCCATCTTTCCTGGATGGACCAAAGTATACAAGCCTGTGTTGTGATCAAACGGTGCGACCCACAGGAAATAGTGCAGAGACACGGCTCTTGCAGGTTTCTCCAGCATGGAGCCAGCAGTGCGCTGAATGAATTAGGGGCTGAACGATATAGCACCAGGCTGCACTGTCTCCATGGTGCTGTAGCTAAGGCTGCCAGGGTGTCGCATTTATTATTAGCTCTGCTTCTCTTTCTCTTTTTCTCTCTCTTTCTCTCTCTTTCACTTTCTCCTCTGCCTCTGAAATATGTGATGCTGCTGTTTGTGCACTGCACAAACAGAGGTAGGTTTGAAAGACGGCCTAGAGGAAGGCCGAATAGGGCTAATTCAATGAAAATCACGATCTGGCTTAGGTGAACAGGTGATCATCATCACTGCGGCTGATCAAGCGTATTATTATGGTAAATATGCAAATCAGAGCAGCTCCCATGATTTAAAAGACGGTGCTGAATGGGAACATCATCGCCCATCAATTTCCATTTTATTCTTTAGCACAGAGGCTCCCAATACTGTCCTGATCTGTCCAGCCCTAATCTAACACACCTGACCCAGATAATGGAGGTCTCAGAGAGATTTTTAGAGCCAGATGTGGTGGACCCTAAATCTAAAGTGTGGTGGATCTCCGGGACCAGCACTGGGCACCTCAGGTATAATAACATGTACATGATCACTGAATAACATTTTTGAGTGTGTATGAACATCTTATGGTACTATTAACATGAAGATGAATGCATGCAGCTCAGAAAAAAAATAAGACACCACCGCAAAAATGTTCAGTTTCTCAGGTTTGAGTTTTTATAAATGCAACTAATGAACTGAACAGCTTTTGTTCATAAATAAGTGTGAGACATTAAAGGACATAGCCTATCATGACATTGATTAAATGTTTATAGTATGATTATGTAGCAGAGTTCAAGTGAGTTCTTATCCATTATTCAGTGCTTATTCATGTATCACAAATCTGTGTGTTGATAGCCTTAAAAAAAAGGGTTACCAACTGAACAACAATAGCAGGCAGAGTTTTGCAGTATGCTACAGAAGCTAAACTTCCAGAACGCTGGTATTAATGTTATTTTGTCTTTAAACTTTTTGTTTTTCCTGTAATATCAATCCAGATAAAACAAGCAATACAAATGTGCCAGAGAGACTGCAAGGGCGCTTTTTAGAACAAATCCATAGAGTCTGTCCGCATCCCATTAGCAGCCCAAACTGGCTTATGGGGCTCTTGACAATTTGGCATCCTCTGTTAGAGCCGAGGGATCCAGTTCAATGAAGTTAAATTAAAAAAGTGCCTTTTCTTCTTAAATTCCCCAAAATATTTTGTCTGCATGGGCTGGGCGTGTAATCAAATGAAATATTCATGGCTGGCTAGATCAAATGCTCACAGCCATGGAACCGGCCTGGAAGTGAGAGGAAAAAGAAGTATCTGTCTGCTTAAGGATCCTGCTCAGGTTCAAGCTGAGATTTAACAAGAAGTCTGATTAGAATCCAGGAACATTTATATATATATATCTTATACATATAAATGTTCCTGAGATCAAGCTGAGGTTTGTATATAAAATAAAAGCAATAACCTTAAGCAGAATTGAATAGACTGCATAAGTGTGTATATACAATCATATATAGTGATTTAACATCCAACTGGTCTCATTGCAAAAGGAGAATGTTTCATTTATTTTAGTCTGTTTCAGAATTTGTTTTATTGAATACACTGAATGACTAAAATAACTGTGTACTCAGTAGTTGAATATACACAGTAATAACACAATATAAATATTTTTATAATCACACACATGCTTACTGAATATTATTATAATCATATATAAATGCTCCAAAATCAAGATTTTAGTTAAGTGCCTCAACCTTTAGATGCATCCATACAACTGTGCGCCGTTTCCACCTACAAGGAGCGGAAAATGAAGTGTTCTCCCAGAAACAAACTCTCTTGCCAAATAAGAGCTTATGTTTTCAGACCAAACTTAATGTTTTAAACCTAACCCAGTGTGACATTACATCTCAACGACTTAATTTCACCAGCCACTTCTGCTTGAGTTAGAACTTGTTTTGGGAGTTTAGAGTTGTCTGTTTTTATTTTGGCTGACAGCCATTTACATTTGGGAGCTGTGAAACATGGGTTTGGGAGAGACATTCTATCCTTTGTTTGATAATGCTCTATCCTCACTATTCTTACAAAACCTTTATACAAGGAACCTGAAATATTTAAAGGAGAGGTAAACCTAGTAAGATAGATATAAATGTATTTCCTGCCTTTGCAATTGTTCTCATGTTTTCAGTAAGGTAGGATATAGCTCAGTGCATATGATTTACACAACTGGAGGCCAGTTGTTTTAAAATGTTGCCGTATATCGTGACAGTTGTACACTGTTTTTATATCAAGAAAGCCACATTCATGCCTCATTGCTCACTAGCAGCTTAACATGCTATATTTCATACACTCAGTTAATATTATAGCATTAACAATATTTAGTTTTATTTATGTAGCTTTAAAAATGGACTCAATTTCATCTGTTTGAATAGGCCTACGGAAAGAGGCTACTCCTACAAATGTCCAACATGCATTTTTTTAGAGGTTATTGCAGTGAAAAATTCAATTAGGTGTGATTAAAAACCAGCTCAGAAATAAATGCAGCCCATTGATGTTCATTTATTAATATCAGATCATATTTATGATTGCTATGCATGTGAAATCTTATTTTGTACATCAAACCTAATATTATCTCAGTTTAGAAACCATAGAATTAATGTTAACATGTAAAATTGACACTATGTATTAATTCCAATAGTCACATAGAAACATTGTAGCGATGACTCATATATTATTACAGAAAGAGTATTGTGCTCTACAGTTTTTCATTAGTTTGAATGAGATAGCCATTGTTCTACAAAGGTTATGCCCCTATAGTAGAAGCGTGGGAGGCTGGTCCACTTCATGTTATGAGACTTGGGGGGGGGCAAAGTCTGAAAAATGAGTGAACCTTTCATTTAGGAGTCCTTTATTTGTGCATACTGTTTTTATTTCAATGCCATACTAAAAGTAAAGCTTATATTTAGCTGCTCAAACATCTTTCACTCTTCTAGCCTTTCCTTTTCTCTGCACCTCAGGTTTTCTTATTTTTTCGCAGCCTCTTTTAACTTTTATATCTTTAGCCTCAAGTGCACTTTTAAGCACCTAGAAAATGTCGGCTTGACTTCCAGCAGAAAGAGCAAATGAGTCGTTTTTTTGGTGGAGCTGGGAAATAAAAAAACACATTCATTCTTAAAATATACCGCTGAGAAACTCTTTGCTTTGTTCTCAGAATTCTTCCAGCCCACACCAGCTTTCTAATAATGCATTATACTGCAAACCTTAGAGGAAGCTTCCCGTCCCTCTCCTCTTCACTCTGCCCTGTGAAACGGATTCTCCATTTCTTACTTTTGTTGTGTAGCTAGGGATCCGTATAGGTGCTCTCTATTAATTATTTGTGGTATTACGTGATTTGTTTTAGGCCTTGTTCACTTGTTGAGTGCTGGGAAGGAAATGGTCATATCTTAATGGAGCAGCAACACATTTGTCATGAATATTAATGGAGGGGAAAAGACTAATGTCAAAACAGTGACAACAATGTGCCAGGCAAACCGCAGTGTGTGTATGCGAGTGTGTGTGTGTTTGTGTGTAAGTGTGTGTGTGAGTGAGTGTGTGTGTGTGCGCGCATGTGTGTGTCCCAGCAGGAAGCGATATAGGTTACATTAATTGGGAAACCAAAGACCGTCTCTTACAATAATCTTGACAAGGTGTGAATAAATGCTTGTAAACTGGGATATTGTAGAATGACACCAGAGTGGAACGGAGGTAAGTAGATTAGGTTTGAATGAGTGGTTTTGAATACTTCAAAGGATACTCATTCGAAAAGCCTTCCCCGGAACACCCCAGGTGAGAGACAGTAGGAACTGAAACCAGTGTAATTGCTTGTTTAGGTCAAAAATTAAACATGGAAATATCTTAAAATACACAAATATTATATGAGCCAAAGTATTGGGATGCCTGACCATTACAACAACAGGGAATTTTATGACATTGTATTCAAATACATAGACTTTAATGTGGAGTTGGTCCCCATTTGCAGCTAGAACAGCTTCCACTCTTCTTGAAAGGCTTTCCACAATATGTTTCTGTGGGAATTTTTGCCCATTCATTCTGTAGAGCCTTTATAAGGTCAGACACCGATGTTGGACAAGAAGTCGCAATCTCTGTTCTAGTTCATCCCAACGGTGTTGGATGGGGTTGAGGTCAGGGCCCTGTGTGGACCAGTCAAATTCTTCCACAGTAAACTTAACCAGGCACGTCTTTATGGAGCTCTCTTTGTGCACTGGGACACAGTCCTGCTGGAATAGTAAAGGTTCCTCCCCAAACTGCTTCCATAATGTTAGAACCATGGCGATGTCCAAAATGTGTTTATCTAATGAAACATTAAAATTGTCCTTTACCGGAAGTAAGGGCCTTAAACAAAACCCTGAAAAACAGGCATGTCCCAATACTTTAGTCCACTTAGTTTAGATGAAGTAATACATAAATGAAAAAGCACAGCAGCACTGTCATGGCACAGCTTCCCCCAGTCCCTCAAAGCCTACTTCAGTAGCTCTGTCCAGCAAGTGTCTTTGTCTTTGAAAAAGCTGTTTGGAAACATTCACGAGGGACAGTGGCGCAGTCTAAATAGGTTCCTGTCTGGTCAAACAAGACTAGGAAGGCTGTTGACTTTGCTGCAGCTCAGGACATAAAAGAGACTGTCCTGAAAGTTACGATAATATTGAAAACCCATCCTCTGTCACTGTCTAACCCTGACAACACAGGAGTAATCATTTAAATAGATTAATCCAAAATTCATTATCAATTCTATACAGAAGAGAACACGCAGAGGACATCTGAGGTTTCTCCGGATACACATAGCATCCTAAAAATATTTGGCACATTTCCACTGGCACAAGGTACATATAGCAAGCCTGTTTTTCCATTACAAATAAAATGTCCCAAGCTGTACCCGCACTGTCATGGTCTTGATCCACAGCGCGGCCAAAAGTGGGCCACAGCTGAGCTGACTGCATCTCTGTTTTCTGATTGGTGGAAATGTCATCAAAACATTGAAAGATGTTGTTTTTTACTGTCTGTGCAAAGAAAATAACAATGGAGATACAAACTAAATACTGGGAGGTCTAGCAGGTCTGTCTGTTAGGGCTGAAGCAAAAGTTCAGTGGGAGTTTTTGTATGAAACAAACAAATTGATCTTTAACTCTGTGAGAAATGTCAAAGTTACCTGGGAGCGGTTTACAATATACAGAAAAAATAAACACTCAAACAAACTAAAATTAATAATAAACCAGAATAACAAAAGCAACTCTGAAAGAAAAACGTTCCTCTGGTTCGACTCCATGGACGTGGTTTTGTGGGCGAAAGAACTGAGTAGCTGAAACATCATTACTGGACAGAGATACACTGGAAAGTCGGTTCAGTACCATTGCAGGACTTCTTTATTCTAACACAGCAGTCATTGCCTTCTTTGTATGATGCCGAATGACAGTGGACTGCATAGTAATTCATGCCGTCCAGTTCATGATGAATGGATGAAATGAATGTCAGATGTCGGCTTTATTAAAATGTACTGGTTGAAGGTTCAGGCCCTCAGACCTAAATATTTGACACTAGTGTCATACTTTGTTCTCCAGAAGACATTAATTAAGCAGTTCAACACTGAGGCTTAGCAGAAGCTCTGAGAGCTCGCTCTTAAATCAAAGACCTTATGCTAATGAGATGGCACTATCGTAGGTTAAGCGAGGGAAAAAGTCTTTTCCAGTTCACTTATTTAGCCTTGAAGTATCTGAAAGGCTTTTGTGAGGCTTTTCTAGCTTTGATGTGGTCGTAAGGATCCAGTCTAACGCGATCCTCGCTTGATTGGCGGGAAATGAGTGGCGCATCTAATGTTTACCACCTCAGGCCAAGCCCAGGGTAAAACTCAGGTTTAAGACTTCATATTGTATTATGGCGCTGGAGCTGGCTCGTGAATAAGATATGACAACCTAATGGAAGGCATTCTCCCGCGAGATGAAAAATGAGAACATTCATGTCATCCGACGACAACTCGGGTTGTTGTCTCAAACGAATTTCAGGGCAAACTTTGTACATGAAAAGTGAGAAGTTCAAAAGGCTTGGCGTGTCTGTTTTGGCAAACTGTCCGATGGTGTTACATAAAGTATGATGCTGTTCTAGTTCGCTCAAGTTCTGAGCGCCGAGCACAAAAGCAGAGAAAAGCCGTCTCAAGTGATCATACACCAACAGTACAGCAGTAAGTGTCATGCAAGCCAAAATATCACAGGACAACAATGAACAAGACGACAATAAACGGAGGCCATTTATATTCAGCCTGGTATTAGCTCATTGTTCTTAGACGCCTGACTCATGAGCTTGTACTTCATCATGTGAATGTGAAGGAGGAACATAACACACACTACTGGCCCTGAGCATCTGTAGGTTAGGTCTGAATTCCTCAGGTCTTTGCAAAAAAAAAAAAAAAAAAAAAAAAGAAATCTACAAAAAGTAAACCATGGCATTTTGATACTGATTTAAGTGCCTTTCTTCTATATATTTGCTTTGTTTAACATACATATTATACCTTGATCATTTTTTTATTTCCCCAATTAGCAAGTAACCAGTGTCTAAGCATTAAAGTGTGTCTTTTTGAAAAATAAAATGCAGTTTTGATGGATACTTAAATGTAAAGACAGTAACTGACTATTTCAACTAAAATACTAGAGACATACAGTATAAGTGTTTTACATTTGGTGCAGCATTTGTTGAAGTTGACTGTTATTCTTAGGGCTCGCAGAGAAGTACATGAATTACACCTATGAATCAAAGTGAAGCGAAGTGAAGCAAAGGGTACACAAAGCCAATCTGATGTTCCAGCTCCAGAGGACGGGGATATGTTGAGATATATCAGACCGAGATCATTCACTGTTCCTATGGCAGCCTGGATTTCTTCCTTTGTAGCTACTGACGCGATAGCCTACTCTTCACATTTTCACACAAGCGGCTTTAGAGCGTTCCAGGAGACCTGCTTAGGAGACCTTTTTCAGTGCTGAGAGATTTCCATATATAAGAGTTGGACTGTGCAGGGAGAAGCTTGCTGAAGGAGAAATGAAGAAGCATCTCGATCGGTAATGAAAAGGTTTGGTGTTGTTTGTGACAAACACAGCTGTCCCGGCTTATGAGTGTCTGGCTTGCTGTTGTTTTCGTTGCGGTATTGTTTTCTCCGTTATAGAGGTCATCCAAACAAAATCAGCCCTATTCTAATGAGGGTGTCTGGCCCCTCCCCCACCCCTGTATGCAGCAGACAGTTTGAATCTGTGTTATTAAGCGAGCTTCTGCCCTGTCACCACTGCCACCCCCCCTTCCTCAGTCCTCCCCCATACCACCCCCACTTCCTCCCACGTCAGACTCATCGGACTTTAACAGCACTCCCAAACTCAGTTCCTCTGTTGCCATGGATACAGACATGGTGGGCTCAACATCTCCCAGCAATTTGCCAATTTGCCTTTGTAAAGGGCAGCGCACACTCTGGATTTCACTGAAGGCTCTGCCCCCCCCCCTACACCAACTCTCTTTCACCTCATTTACCCATATCCATGCACCTTGATGGTTTTTTTGTTGTTTTTAACTGAAACGGTTCTCGTGATAGAATAAAGGTGGTTCTCATGGTAGAATAAATGAAATGGTGGTTCTCATGATAGAATGGTGGTTCTCATGATAGAATAAATGAAATGACAGGAAATAAATAAAAAAACTTGTTGGCCTTGGGTTATTTTTCTGTTCTAATTTATACTGCCCAACCCACAGCACACAAAAACACTCACATAAACACATGTGAAGTTGGACTTGCTAATGTGGCTAACAATGAAGAAACAACAGTGACAGTCAAACTTAGCTGGTGAATTTCTTACAGAATGCAAGTGATACCCCGTTAGCATGAGGTGAGTAAGGCTTGCTGTTCTATAGCTTCTTCCACTGCTAGCTACAGTACATTGTTAGCTGCATATAGTGAGGAATATAGGTGTCCTCAGTTGCTAGCCACACAAATGAGTGACATCCTGTTAGCAGCAACGAGCTTGAGCTAAAATAGCTTTCTTTTCTTTTCTAATATTAGCTGAGGAAAGTTTGTGACATCTGGTTAGCAATATGCTGCCAGCATTTTAGTTCAGCTTGGGGTGATGTCTTGATGTGTGTTTGTGTGTGTGTGTGTGTGTGTGTGTGTGTGTGTGTGTGTGTGTGTGTGTGTGTGTGTGTGTGTGTTGAGGGGGTTGGGCTAAATATGAACATGTTACCTTACAATTCTTTCACTATAACAATGTTGAAACATGTCTTAAATCAGTGGTCCCCAACCTTTTTTTCACTGCGTGTCAAGAGTGAGTCATAGACTAAGGATATCCGGTCATCTTTCAAAATAAAATATAATTTAGACTCTAATAGTAAACAAAACGGAAATACTGGAAGTTTTTTTTTCTTCTGTGCAGCCCGTGGTACCATATGACCCACGCCCCGGTCCCGGTCCACGGCCGGGGGATGGTTGACCACTGTCTTGACATACAGTTGTAAACGTGGCATGCATTATTCTATTGATAATCACTGTTTCAGGAATTTTCTAAAATAAGATGACCCTTTATTAGTCCCACGGGTGGGAAATTTGCTTTGCAACAGCAGCAAAGTGGACAAAAAAAGGGAAGAAAATAGAAGATGCATAACCTTTAGAAGTGCATTTGTTTATGTATTATAACAAACAGCGGGAAATTAGCCCCTTTCCTTAAACCAGCCTCACAGTGCACTTGGACACTTGTCTCTCTCTGCAGTCGTTATATATAGAGCATTGTGTAGATCAGCTTTCTGTTTTTGGCCAAGTGCTCCCACGGGATCCTTTTCTCACAGTCCGGCAGCTGGGCTGAAAGACTGGAGTTTCATAGCGGCACAGAAGCCCGTCACACACCCCGCCTGTGTCTAACGAGCCCTCACACACACTCGCACATGAGCACTGTGAAGGCTTCTCTCAATGTCCCCAGCGATGTCAAGCAACCTCACTTCTCTCGCGTATACCGTGATGTATGTGTAGAACATAGGGGGGGAAGAAAGTGTGTGCGGGCACACACACACACACACACACACACACACACACACACACACACACACACACACCTGAGTTTGTGTGTGTTTTCTATTGTGTGGGCGTTTTTGTTGTTTGGCTCTGCTGTAATTTGCCTTCTGTAGGCAGGCATCTGTCATATTGTAATGCTCGGTGTGTGTGCGGCATGTTGTGCAGCATTGCCTTCACTTCGTAATGGGCACCCGAAAGCCTGCATGTGCCTCAGGAAAAACAAACCGGTACTCACAGATACTCAGAAGTCCATGGGTGAATGACCATGGAATGTACAGTTAAATGCTGTTTAACGCTTTTCGTGTGAGGTGAGAAAAGAGGGCTGTTATAGTTCAACTATCTGTAATTAACACATCAACTTACAGCTCTACGTTTCTGGTCTGTCTAACGTGGTGCGAGACACTGCCTCTAGTAAGCCCTGCTGTAAAGGTAGTCTTGGCATGGTGTTCAGTTTGATAAAATATATACATTTTTATGTATAAAACCTTTGTAGAATGAGGACACGTTGTAAGCCATGCCAAGCACTGAAGAAAAAAACAGAGATGTTGAAAAGGGGTTTATATAATGTTGCTGTTATGCAATACTAATACTATGATAATTAAATCGTAGCGTGTGGTGTTTAACATCTTTTCCGTGATAGAAAGTTGCTCAGAATTAACAGACAGAGTCCCATCTTAATGTTTTCTTTCTTTTGTCCAAAACATGGTAAGATCAGGCTTAAGCAGATTAGACATTTGACATCAGTTTTGTATATATATATTAGTTAGATATACAGATAGATACAGAGAGAGAGACAGAGAGAGTATATACATATATAATGCATATATATAATTGTATATATTGTTTTAATGGTCACACGTGTTTCTTTTATTAGCATAAAGCATTTTCATCTGCAACTGAGAAAACCTTTGCTACAAAGGTGTACCTACATATATTTATTCCAGCAAAGCAGGAGTTCGCAGGAACAAATCTTTGAAGACTGAGACAAACTGATTAAAATACAGAATTATGTGTGCACCTGCTTGTTTGGAATGAAAACCGGCCCATTGCTGATAAGATTGGACACCCCTCTGCTAGTTGAAGAGGCTTTGTGCTTTATGCTGACTGGCATAATGCTTCAAGAATGATAATGACATATGCCTCTCACTCGGCCTGTAACTCAGCCTCTGCGCACGCTCAAAATAATGCTGGTGGATATATTACTTCTTGAGTAATGGAGCGTAAACTCCATTCAAAACCAACAGCAGATTGGTCTTTACCGACTTACACAAAGTTGGCTGAATGTGCTGAACTTTCTGGAAGATGAAAAATGGCAGTGCTTTTGTTTTATGCGTCTGCAGAAGCCTTCTCCATCCTCCTCCCTCCCGGAGAAAGCATGACCTTGAGTCACGTGGTTTTCAGACCATATCCCTTGCATACAAATGAATATGCATGCAGAGTGATCCAAGAGCAACTGAAGGCACTTCGCGTGATCTCCAGCCCCTCCTACGTTGCTGTAGTGGTCCTCCGGGTGCAATCAAATAGCCTCAGATTTAAACTAATAGGTTGTAAGCTGTAGATTCATGATGCACAGTTGTTACACAGCAAGGCCTTTTTGAGGGTGTTTCGATAATATAGGAAAGTGGGATCGTACCATGGCCAGTTAGAGAACAAAGAGCATGATGGATTTCACTGCTGTCAAGAAAGCTTCTTAGCTGTTTTTTTTTTTCGTTTCATTTTTGATTTACACAGACAAATAGTGCAAATGTTTTCCTACAAACGTAGGGACCAACTAGGGAACTGTCTCAAGCACCTTTCAGGGTCTGGTCTTTCAAGAACACTATTTGTAAACGAAATGTGCGAGGGTGAAGAACCTTGGTAAGGTTTAAAGAAACTCCAAATGCAGTAAATGTTATACCAGTTAAAGCTGGGGTTTTTTTCTAAAACACAAAACTATCGGTGTTTTGAACGGCGTTTCTTTCCTGGTTGACCAGATCAGTTGCATTTTGCATCCCCAGGATAAAAAGTTCTTCATAGCTGCCTCATAATGGAAAGCCGTAATTGGTCCTGACCCCATTCTGCACTCTTGTTCTCTCCATTTATTCATGGATGCTAAAGACTTATCTCTCAGACCTTTTCTATAACAGGGATTTTGATATCATTGCATTTTTATATGATTGCATTCAAATCCATTTGCCTTAATATGGAGTTGGTCCCCCTATGCAGCTGTAACAGCTTCCACCCTGCTTGGAAGACATTCCACAAGATTTTGGAGTTTCTTTGTGAATTTATTCTGTATAACATTTATGAGGTCAGACACTGATGTTGGATGAGAAGGTCTGGATCACTATCTCGATTCCAGTTCATCCCGAAGGTGTTGGACAGGGTTGAGGTCAGGGCTCTGGACCAGTCAAGTCCTTCAACACTGAACTCCATGTCTTAATGGAACTTGCTTTATGCACTGGGACACAGTCATGCTGGAATAGAAAAGGTTAATACACAAACTGTGTCCACAAAGTTGGAAGCATGGCGTTGTCCAGAAGGCCTTGGTTAACTGAAGCATTAAGATAGTCCTTTACTAGAAATAAAGGGCCCTGAGAAAAACAGGAGTGTCCCAATACTTTCGTCCATATCTTGCAGTGCCCTTTTCCTTCTCTTTCCTTTATTTGTGTCTTTATTTGCATATATAGCAGAGTGTGTTTCATGCAAAGTATGTTTTTCTTGTTTGTATTTGAATTTCATCATAGATTTTATAGTTGACATTGTTCTAGTTTCTTTGTCTCGGTGTGACTGTGCAGTTTCCTGCGGGATCAAAAATGTTTTCTGATTCTGATTCTGAAACAGGGGGTCTGCACGATGACAACAGCTTTTCTGCACTTTTTCTTCCTGGCTTCGTTCTGCTGGGTCCTGACCGAGGCTTGGCAGTCCTACATGGCTGTGACGGGGAAAGTGCGGACAAGGCTCATCCGCAAACGCTTCCTCTGCCTGGGATGGGGTGAGTAGTGATCTCTCTCTGTCTCTCTCCCTCCCTCTCTCTCTCTCTCTCTCTATCTATCTGTCTTTGTCTGTCTCTCTCTCTGAGCTGTAGACTGTGATGCAGTGTGCCTGAAGAGCTGTTGTTGGTCCCTGGGGAGCATTTGGATAGCCTCTGGGCTGCACAAATGTGTCCTACCTCTCAGTTCTCTCTATCAGAGGAGCACTGTACTTACTTCTGTGACGGATAGGATAGAGCTCAGCCCACTGCAGTAGTGCTTTGAAGAGGACCAGGCTGCTCCTTTCTTTTTTTAGTTTGTGTTTTTAGGTGTGTGCCTTTTTTTCTGGTCTCTTTAGGTGACTGAAATGAAAAGGCAATATGATTTTGAATGTATATAGTAACTTTAAGCAATACTCCAGCTTTTTTTCAGACTGTGGATTAACCCACATGATAATTAAGCAGGAAACTCATTCAGGTACTACTTTGGAGTAAGACTACTCTTCTAAATGATTCATTTAAAGGGCTTCTAAATTATGTATCATCAGGCTGTCAATTACGTTGGAGACCGTTTTGAAGATCTCAGATCTTGCCAGTTGCTGAGATTATCTTGTTCCTTTCACAGGCAGAATCTTAAACGGGAGTTTATCGTGTATTTGTTAACATGCTACGACCACACCAAATCTTGCCAAATAGTGAGTCTGCATCAATATATGTCAATATGACTTGTTTATAACTGCTGATTAATGATTTACAAACTTTCTACAACCTAATTAACAACCTGATTCTAAATTATGTATAACCCCTTGAGAAGGGAAGTTGTAAAGTGGTGCCCTCATTCACTCAAAACACAGGAAAATGCACGGGAAGGTGCAAAAACATAAATTATGAGTGTCTTATGATTGCAGATTCTGATACAACAAACAAACTGCGCCATACTGATGAGCAATATGTGTATAGAACCGTACACATTCTGTCACAGGGTCCTAAATAGTCTGTGGCGTGGTATCCCGGCTGTTACTGGGGGGTATTTATTTCTGGAACATAACTGCGCCATATTCTATTGACGTCACATTGACTTCATACACCCTTAAGTCTCAGAGCTTTTTAGTTCATTATTTAATGGGAAAAGTGGATGTAGTGTACTTTTTAAGCTGTTCTGGACCTTTAGAACAGTCTTGTACCTTCGATTTATATCTTTTAGGTACGGCAGCGTCTCTAGCCTCAATTAGATTCGGCTAGGTCGGGTCATCCTGATCTTGCGCTAGCCAACGCAGTTTATTTACGGACCACTTACTTTTAAAGGCGCTTCTCAATCAAGTACAAGCGGGTACACTCAGCGAGAATCATTTGGAAAGTTTACCAAGTGACGTCAATCATGATAGCAGAGCTATAAAAGGAACGACGGGCTCAACTCACGGCCTACTTTACTCTCCCATCTCAAATCCAAAACCTTAAATTAACTGCACCTTCCACAGGAGCCTTGTCTGGTCTGTAATTGCCGTAGACCACAGTCAGGACGACGGCGTTTGCATGTTTATTACGGAAAAAGCAAAAGGGGGCTCCTGAGTCGATAATTACCCTCGGCTAGCCCTGCACTCCACCAGACTCTGGTCGGAGGGCCTCGTAGCTCCCATCGCTTCAACCTGGTCTTTAAAAAAATGCAGAAAAAAGAAGAAAAAGAAGGAAAGAAGCAGAAACCACATTGATTACAAAAGAGCTTGTGCTCATTCTTCTTGTTACCTAGCAACAAACACAGCAGTCCTTCCATCATTGCAATGTTCTCGTGCTTGGTGAGGAGACAGTGAGATAGAAGTGTGGACGGGGGGGTTAAAATAAAGACAAGTATTCAAACTACAGGATCTATTATCCGCTGGATTGGAATAAAATCTCAGAAGGCGTAAGGTTAAGGTTGTTGTTCAGAAGGCGGTACTGCAGTGCAGCTCCCTGTTTGAATGCTGTGAGAGGAATATGCTTTAATTGCAGAGCGCAGAATATTTTTGTAGCCATTTGGCTGGGCACCCCTCCTCATCCCCCCCATCCCCCATCGATTTACAGTAATGAGTGGAATTAAAGACGACATCCGCTCAAGCGAACTTGTTGCTCACTCTTTTGTGCGATTCCGTCACATGACTTTCTTAACGACAGTTGCTAAGCAGTAAAGGCGAGGAGGCGAAGCGAAGGAGCCGGATGAGACCCGTGTTGGCTGTATTATGACATCTCCTTTCAAAGTCTGCCTGAAGCCTGAAATGACAGGAAACAGGACCCGCATTTCAATCAACTGTCACGCAAGGCCTGCTGTGTAACCGGTTATACCGGGTAACAAATCTCGCGGCTTTGAAAAGACGAAGCTGGTTTCACTTTTGCTTGTATAACTGTTGCTGTATTATGTCAGGCTGCCATTCATTTACAGTCTTTGACGTTAGGTCATGTCCCACTAGGAGTGACAGATATCGACAAAAACACGTCCATCACCCATTTAAGTGTATTTCATCCATGCATTGATAGCACTGAATGTAAATAGCTCTCAATTCGCCCTGGTTCATTGAGTATAATATTTATATATGTGGATGTAAACAGCATTTGGGTTTATATCATAGTGAGGGGTTTTATTGGGCTTTATATTTCATATTGTTCTTGCCTCTGGGTCCCTGTGTCAATCGTTTACTCCGGGATCAATACGTTTTTCTGATTCTGATGTAAAACAAACACCCGGACAGGTTCTTTCAGGAGCCAAACGTGATTGGTTGATGACATTGCTCTACATGTATTTTTTTAAAGCTCCACTTTAAAAATATTCTTCCAGGTCATTATGGTTAGGAATGATTGCACCTGTCTAGACACTGAAAGTGACCTTTGTAGTAAATGCAGCCTCGGTCCGGGCGTATTGACCACAGTTCACCGCAGGACTAGGGGTGTCTGATTAATGCCACAGGGAGTGTTGGGAGGGCTCCGGTGCATTAGGTGATGGGGGTGGAAGTGGAGTAGAGGATGACCAGTGGGTCTCTGCTGGTTCTTCCTAACAAACCGATTGCATCGATAAATCCTGTGCGAGTGGGGAAAGTGTTAATATTCAGAGCACGGTGACGACAGAATGAAGCCTTTCATAGCAGCAAGCCACCCTGAAACCAGAGAGTGAGAAAGAGAAAGAGGGAGACGGAGAGAAGTTCCCATGTTGGCGGATTCCACTTCGCTCAACACCCATGTTTAATTCTCTTCTGTAAGCGACCCGCCATTGTCTTCATGCCTCCATTGAAGCAGCTGCTTTAATTGTCTCACACACTCTTGTTTTAATACTCCAGAGCCTGGGAGAGGTTTCTGTGCACATTCAAACCTAATACAGGCATTTCACATATGCAAAAGCTGCACATTTCAAGCTGAAAATCAATCATCCACAACCCTTAGAAATTACAGTCATCAGCAGTGATGTCAAAAACGGGTTCAGATTGAATGTCTACAGCATTTTAAGCTGTATTAGGTATCATAACTTACTAAACTTACCAAAGCATCAGGATCCCAGTACCCTAAGACATGCCAGATGCTCTTATCAAGTAGTTTCCTCTTTAAAATGTTAATATTTAATTGGAATGGCAAGTGGGTTAAATAAATTTCTTTTATTAAGTATGAACTGTTTTTAACCCTAAGTCAAGTTGTAGACTTTTTTTTTAACTTTTTTTTAATACTATTTTACTAATACAGTTCTAAGGGTTAATCAGATTGGAGAAAATACAGTTAAATAACAAGCTTTTTGTAAACTTTACAAAATACTTTAAATGAAGATTTATGTATGGAAGCACAAGAATCTGTTCATTTTACATCACATTTCAAAACCAGCACGAAAATATTAGTATGGCAAACCAGCTGTGGATGAAATTACATACGTATGAAATCAAAATATTTAATAGATAACGATAACTAGTGGGCTGTCTATCATAATGTAGTAAAATAATATTTTTGGAATATTTTTATTCATTACAGTGTACAGCCCCTATCATTACATTTCCTGGGAGTCCTGCCTAATCAGATTCATGTGTTTATGGCTTGGATGAAATATAGTCCAAAAATCCCTGATATTTATTCCTGAAGCATTTATTTGATGAAGCAGTGGACTGGACACACTGATTGATGTTGTTTACGTGATGCTAACAAGGAATTTTTCATTAGCGTTGAACAAAGAGTACAAGTCTATATCAGGAATTTTTCCAATGAGTGTTTCGCAACTAATAATACATATTTGTCTCTGGTTTGTAGGCTTGCCTGCCTTGGTGGTCGCCATTTCAATGGGCTTCACAAAAGCAAAAGGCTACGGGACACCCCAATAGTAAGAGTCTCTACTTTTTGCTCTCCATTGAGATCTATGAAGGTAAAGTACGCTTCATAATAGTTGTGCAATCGTAACCGACCAGCTATCTTCCTCACACACACACACCCATAGACACACACACCCTTACACACACACATACCGAAGCATAAACACTGTTTTAAGTTCTCGTCAGACTTTTCATTCTCTTGTAAAACTCTCTGAAGTAGAACGGAGGCATATGGCTCCGAGTCCCCAGACACTTGACGGAGAAGCAACTGCGCCTGGCATTGCGCCGTTAAGTTAATGCTCGATGTTAATTTTTATGGGAATTTGCTGATATTCGGGCTTCCTTTGTGTGCAGCTGTTGGCTGTCTCTGGAGGGAGGACTGCTGTATGCGTTCGTGGGACCTGCCGCTGCAGTCGTGCTTGTGAGTTGTTGTTTTTTTTATGCAGTTTAGAATGAATAAATAAGTAAGCTAATCCCAGACCAGCGCTCATTAATACTACTCTGACACTCTTGTACTGACACAAACAAATGAATTCAGGCTTTACAGTTTATCCAAGGCTTTTCCGTTTCAGAATTTCGGTTTGATTTTAGGATCTCGCGCCAGTATTTGAAGCAATAAAACCCGGTTTCCCAGTCGTGGTCTTTGAGGCCCGCTGCCCCACATTTAAAGGTCTTCCCTTATTTCTAGCACAGTCAGTTTAACTCCGTAAGCAGTTAAAAATAAGTCAAGTTGTTGGATCAGATGTGTTGGGAATAAAACTAGTAAACCCTGGACACAGCTACTGTTGAATGTTAATGTCTTTATTTAATGTAATATATACTATGTGGACAAAAGTATTGGGACACACCTGTTTTTCACTGTTTGGGCTACACCCCTTACTTCCAGTGAAGGACAAGCTTAATGCTTCAGTACACCAAGATATTTTGGACAACTCCACACTTCCAACTTTTTGGAAACAGTTTGGGGAAGAACCTTTCCTTTGCTAGCATGACTGTGTCCTCAGTGCACAAAGTGAGCTCCATAAAGACACGGCTGGATGAGTTCAGCGTGGAAAAACTTGACAGATTCCCACAATAACTCCAAATTTTGTGGGAAGTTGTTCTGGCTGCAAAGGGAGACCAACTCCATATTAAAGTCTATGTGTTTGCATGCAATGTCATTTAAGTCTCTGTTGGCATGATGGTCAGGCGTCCCAACGAGACACAATAAAGGGCAACCATTTTAAAAATCACTGCAACAAAATCATTTTGTTCGTTCCTAAGTGTGAAGAGACTTTTGGACGTGGTCATTTAAAATAAGTTAATGATTCAAGTGGATCATTCCTGACCACATATTAGAAACCCTACCGAACCTGAAACAGCAACACCAGCTCCAATGTTAGTGCTGATGACAACTGCCCATTTGTGGTGGGATGTAGAGCAGCTTCCTCCAAGGCATGGCAGGAATTTTACAATGCCAGAATTCAGACCAGTTTTTCAGCCTACATGGCACATTTGGAGCTGGTTAGTGAGATTTCAAAATATGTGCGCATGTAAATGTTCCACTGTTGCCAGTTTTCTTACAATACAGACTAACAAGGCAAAGAACATGGTTTGATCAGGCATCTGATTTTGATATACTCCCCATTATAGGCATTCAAAATACTGCACTACAGTTTTCTGATTATTTTAACTATTATACTATTTGTGAAACCTAAATTCGCGAAGTGTAGGGAGGCAATAAAGAATATGTTAAGTGACAAATCAAGATTTCAGATGAGTGCAAAGCCGTACTAAGTATAAATTTAAAAGCAGGTGTATTTTCAATGGGTTGGCAGTGGAGTATCAAGTCTATACTCAAGTCATCTTCATTTCATATTTGCTCAAGAATAATGATGATGATAATAAATGACACTAGATTGATTGTTCTCTATATCCACTCTGTACCTAAACAAACTTCAGTTGACCAAATATGTCTTAGCTCTTTTGACAATAAATGTCTGTCTGGTTTTTCAAAGATCTACAAAGAGCAAGACAACAAAGAAATAAACAAAAACAAACAGCAGATAAGTTGTATTATTACATAAGTTTATATAATAGTACAATATCTTTAATATTTTTAGCACTACTATTTTTACTTAACCTGCCGTGATCGACGAGAAACCCAATATGGACCAAAGTATAGGGACGCCTGACCATTAAGATTGCATTGAATATATACATTTTAATATGGAGTTGGTCCCCCTTTGCGGCAATAACAGCTTCCACTATACTTGGACAGCTTTCCACAAGATTTTGGACTTTTCTGTGTCCATTCATTCTGTAGAGTATGTATGAGGTCAGACACTGATGTTGGACAAGAAGATTTGGCTCACAATCACCGGCCCATTTCATCCCAAAGGTACTAGGTTGGGTTGAGGTCAGGATTGTGTTGGCCAGTCACACTGAACTCATCCAGCCATGTCTTTAGGGAGCTTGCTTTGTGCACTGGGAATAGAAAAGGTTCTTCCAAAAGCTGTCCAAAGAGTTGGAAGGATAGTATGGTCCGAAATAACTTGGTGTGCTGAAGCATTAAGATTGTCCTTCACTAGAAGTAAGGGAACTAGCCCAGAGCCTGAAAAACAGGTGTGTCCCAATACTTATGTCCCAATACTTATTTCATGAGATTTGATTACAGATTATGTCCATTAATTTGACAGTGTCACAATATTTTTAATGACAGATGCAACAATGGCTGATGTCATAATAGTCATATTTAACACTGTACCTTTCATGACAGTTACTGGTAATGCTAACATATTTAACATTTTGTAAAAAAGAAAAAAGAACGAATAAATTAGAATTAAATTGAAAAAAATGCTAAGCTAAAACTATCATTGTTTATTATCTTAAATAAATAATTCTAGGTGCCTGATGACTATTGATGAGTGAATACTGATTACGCTCCAGATCTGTGGTGCATAACAGAAGGCTGCTCCGCTATTCTCTTTGTGTGTCATCTTTGGAACGCGACTGAATTATGTTTTAACCGCACTGTGAATATGTGTGTGTGTGTGTGTGTGTGTGTGTGTGTGTGTGTGTGTGTGTTTGCAGGTTAACATGGTGATTGGCATTCTGGTGTTTAATAAACTGGTTTCCAGAGATGGCATTCTGGACAAAAAGCTGAAGCACAGAGCAGGGTAAGAGTGCGGCGCGCTGCCAGCCGAGTGTGCTACCCACAGCATCTGTCGTCTCGCACTCATACACGCGCTCACGCGCACACACGCACGCACACACAGCCTCAGATGCGCACTCAGGCTCTCATACTTTCATCCGAAACCCCTCCTGCCGTGCCATCATCACACATATAAACATGAACGCCTTGCTCTTGCTGTTTCTCATATACACACAAACACAAACACACATACAGACCGCACACACACACACACACATCCTATAGTTCTCTCCCTCTACCACTCACATACTCAGATGTACACATGCTTTCATCTTCAAAAAAGGGCTGCAGAGAGAGTTAATGGCATCAAGGGAACGAGCGAGGTTAGCCCTCCCTAGGGGAGCCGTGGTATCTCTCACTCTATCTCTCGCCTTCCCTCTCTCTTTCTCCTCCTCCATTTGCTTCTGTCTCTCTCTCACTCTCTTTCTGTCTGTTTCTCTATCTCTGTCTCTGTCTCTCTCTCTCTCTCTCTATTTCTCCCGATTTCTCTTTCTCTGTCTCTCTCTCTCTGTCTCTCTCTCTCTCTCTCTCTCTCTCTCTCTCTCTATCTC
>JBBMFX010000080.1:2762449-2774534 GCA_037832545.1 Rhabdalestes septentrionalis | reverse complement strand
TCTCTCTCTCTCTCTCTCTCTCTCTCTCTCTCTCTCTCTCTCTCTCTCTCTCTCTCTCTCTATCTCTCTCTCTCTCCTTTATTGTGCCTTTTTGCATAATCTGATAACGCAGACCCCTAGTTGTGAGGATACAGTTGTGCCAACATTTTGTTTCCTGTGTTCTCTTGTCGTTTTCATGGCTGTCCCGCAGGCAGATGAGCGAACCGCACACGGGATTAACTTTAAAATGTCCCAAATGTGGCGTTGTCTCTACAACTGCTTTATCAGCCACTACAGCCAGCAACGCCATGTAAGTGCCACGCTGACGCCTCGGCAAATCAATACGATTATACTGCATGCGAGCCTATGGGTCTCCAAGTGCATGTGTGTGTGTGTGTGTGCGTGTGAGTGTGTGTGTGTGTGTCTGTGTGTGTGCGTGTCCTTCCTCTCACCTCGGGCAAAAAAATTAGCGGAGGTGTGAAGCGAGCAGCTGGCTTTTGCATAAACAGTCCCTCAGTTTGAAAAGCACTGCCTCTCCAATCCGAGAAATAGAGAGAAATGTTGTATGTCTTTAAAAGCCACACGTTATAAGTGAGGTTCCTCACTCGACAGGGCATATGGTGCAAAGAAGGCTGTGTGCTCCTGCAGTCCTCTGTATTCTGATATGGAATGTGATACTCTAAGCCTGTGTTTCTGAAACCTGGTCCTGAAGAACCACTGACTTGCATGTTTTAAGTCTAAAAAGCACTTCTGTGAACCCTTGGAAGGATTCATTACTTGGGAGTATTTTATAAAGCAGGATTGCTCAGTTAGCAAGAAGTGAGGATTGTCCATTAAAAATGAAATGGACTCGGACATGGTTCCCTTTGCATTATATATGGAGTCTGATATTGTTCTTCATACCCTTATATACCTCATTTAAAAGGTGGGTCTATGAAGAATCTTTTTGGATCTATGACACTGGCTCAAGGACTTATTTTTGAGAGCATAGGAGGATTCCCAAGGGACAAAAATCTTTCTTTTCTTTCTGTATTCTGTATTCATTTACTCCCTGTACAATACCAAAATAAAGCAGGATCAGGGTTTATAACCTGAACCACTGCTTTAAACCAGTGTTTCCTAAACCAAGCCTCAGGAACACCAAGATTGTCCACTTTTGTGTTGCATGTCCTTGAGTTTGAGAACCAGTGCTACCTATTCAGGATCTTTACATTTCTAATTGGCTCATATTTGTAAAACATGTACTCATCCACTGCCCAGTTTTGGCATGTCTTTTCCTTCCTACTTGAATTTCTTCTCCACTCTCCACTCAGGGCCTCCCTCTGGAGTTCGTGTGTGGTTCTACCGCTCCTGGCACTCACCTGGATGTCGGCTGTCCTGGCCATGACAGACAAGCGCTCCATCCTGTTCCAGATCTTATTCGCCGTCTTTGATTCCCTCCAGGGCTTCGTCATAGTCATGGTGCACTGTATCCTCCGCAGAGAGGTAGGCCTGCCTCCCTTCATCCTCCAGAGTCTCTTTACCTAGCAATTGGCCCTTCTCTTCTGTGCCCTTGCCCCATTTTAGCACACTCATCCCCTCTAATCCTTCTCAGCCCCTTGACTTTTCCTGCCCTCCACCACTCGTGTTTTCACTGCCCTCCTTGTTTTACTTCAGAGTGATCCGTAATCTGGCCAAGCCCAGGGCCACCCCCCCAAAAATTAATCCTCTCCAATTCTCTGACACTACCAGTATCAGCGAGCATTTGTATTGTTTTGCCGGGTGGCCCTTTTTCAGGCTCCCTCCTGGTTAAAGTGAACTCCATAATCACTCAGAGGATGGAGAGACCCCAGTGGCTTAGGTGCAAGAATGTGCTTGCAATACCGACAAGGATAAAATGCTGCAGTGCTATCATATAAATAAACAGGGTTTTCTCACCAGGATAAATAATTTTACATGCTAATGTCAGATTTAAAGGATGTCTATGTACAAATCATGCATGTTTAGAGAGGCCCTAACATATTTAATATTTTTTAGATGTTTTTTTTTCGATATGTTACGTTCAGCAAATGAGTAGAAAGTGCGTAAAAATGCATAAAAATTGACAAACATTTGACGAAGCTTGTCCAAACTTGCAGGTGTAATAGTACTGGATAAATACTAGATGTAGATATCGGTATCGAGAAAGGTAAATAAAGTGGGATCGGTGCATCCCTAGATGTCAAAATGGCCTTTATATGAATAATACAAAGATTCTTCATTTTCAAGGTTCAAGACGCCTTCAGATGTCGGTTGCGAAACTGTCAAGACCCCATCAGTGGTGATGCGACTGGCACCTTCCCCAATGGGCATGCACAGATCATGGTAAGCAATGAAAAACCCATTCCTTTACTGCAAAGACACTGAACATATGCCAAAAGCACATTTATTAACTGGTGCGAGGGATTGAGACCAAGAGGTAGTTTAGTGTCCTGGATTGTGTTCTTTAAAAGCTAGCAGTAAGTTTAGAAAGCTTAATAATAAATACTCTATTATTAATGGTCTTGCATGCGTTCCTCCCAGAGCCTTGACCTGTGTTTAACATGGCCCTATGAATGCAATTCATCACGTTTGCTGTTTAGCGTTCTATGGTTGCTTTTAGGATGAAGCATTGCTAGAGCAGGGTTCATCATTATGCAAACAACCCCTTGGTTAAACTGCAATTATAAACTATGCAGTAGCTCTTCACCTAGCAAATGACATCTATTCTTCATGTATTCCCCCCCTTAAGCCCAAGCCACATCTCTGCTGTGCTTTGATTAGCCAGATTTATCACGTTTTTGCATAGATGTTTTTCATCCTTCACCTCTTGAAACTGCTTTGAGGTACCTTGGCTCTTTCAAAAGAGTTTCCAAGGAAAGGTCATCACTTGCTTGATTTAAGAGTTTGTCATTGGATCATAATAGCCACGTTTCCTCTCTTTCTGATTTTCTGGAACCATTTGATGAGTCATATTCCTTATAATGAGGTTTAAAAAGGTGCAGAGGGCATTCTGTCTTTCTGTATTAGTAACAGTGACTGCTGCTTCTTTACCAGAACAGGCTGTTTATTGTTCACTATGAGAATTGACATTTAAAATGAATGTTCCCAAATAGTTCCTTGCTTGGATGCATCATTTTAGCAAAAAATAATCAGATCCAAGTCATGTTGGTGATTTTCCTCCTCCAGAAAAGCTAAACCTGAGCAATCACTGTGCAGGATTCTAGCCCTACATCATGGATGTTCTTTATAAGGTGTTAATAATTTCCAAAGAAAAGGGTTCTTTAAAGCATAACCCATTGTATTCCTTCAGAAACCACATAAGGCTTTGCCACCTTTTAAACTTTGAAACGTTTTAATATCCAGAAATGACTCAAGTCTCATGTTATTTCATTGATAGTGTTGATTAATGTTGCTCATCATCTACATTTATATGTGCAAGCAGCACTTTTTTTTCATCATGTCGCCTCTGCTTGCTCTCTCCCCACAGACGGACTTTGAAAAAGACGTGGACATCGCCTGTCGATCAGGTAAGGAACAGATGGTTGGCTATTAATGAGATTCTAATTACACCATCTCTCGTGGGCAAAAAACAAGCTGGAACGTTGAAAAATAAAACCCCGTTTTGCACTTCAGAAACAAAACATCCCAACAGTGGCTGGCTTGATACCGACAAAGCATCGTTTCAGTCTAGAAACACACAAAAAAAAAACGATTTAGAAGGAGCATGCAGTCGAGAGCTGGTGTCATTCCATGATATGATTAGTCTTAATTATTTTATTGCATCTCTTTTCTCTTTGATCATCTGCAAATGTACAGGCCAAATGAAAAAGGGGGGATGAATAAAACCTATTTCTTCATAACCTCACCAGTGCATATTCATGACTGTCTCCCTACAGAGCAATCATTCAAAATATATTGTGATTTCAAGATCTAGACAGATGGACTGGGTTTCCATCATGTAGATTTGGTCTAGACATTGTTTTGCAGGAGTATAAAGCACCTTTGATATTGAAATATCATTCATTTAGTCATCTGTATGCAAATATCTGGTATTGGTTGTTTTTTTTTTCCTGCAAGGTGAAGTCCCCGTCAGGAGATGTATAAGTAATTAGCGGTTATTCTGCAGAAAATGTTGACAGTACGGAGCAGATCAAATTGTTTCATAGAAAATAGCAGCACTCAGCTGCCGAGGAATTAGATTAGTCTTTTTGCTGAGGTCGTGTCTGTAGTAACAATGTGATGTTGGGACTACATGCAGCAGTAATGTATTGGAGCCATTGTACATCAAGGGCTACATTCATTAAAGCAAGGCTGGATGTAGCAGAACATAATATAAATGGTTTAGGTTGATTAAAATATGAGGATTCAAGCCGTAGAGAACTGGTTCATCGGACTCAGGGATGTAATCAACTAAATACTCTTCCAGGGTCCAAATACTCTAAGCCAGAAGGGAACAGGCTCAAGTAATTATTTACACACTGGATATTTCATCTATTTATTAATAGATATAAAAGGCAGAAACTCTAAAATTTTAATTTTTTGTGCATACGCCACTTGTGCGGCTCTTTAGATACCAATAAGATAACCTTAAAAACCATATGACACAGGTAGTGCAATTCTAATAAAAATAGAGGGAATGGTACTCTGTTTTTGTTTTTGTCAGGACTGTTGAGGATTAATCTTAAATTAGCTACATATGATTAAGCTCTTAGTAGGTGTCCAGTAGTATGTCAGAGGCAAATGAATGACAATTTACATTAGGATTAAACACAGACATGTAAAGATTATAGACGTTAGCATAAGTTGCAGCTGTTGCAATGTAGTTTCACAGTGGTTCTTTCAGTAGAGAGCAACTGGGCTTTTGCATTCTGAAAAATGAGTGAAACCTGTTCAGACTACCACCAGTTCACAGTGAGTTGTTTTCGCCTCACTAAATAGTTCCCACCCACTGTTAAGTCAAAATTTGAGTAATATTGGTAGTTTTTCTTACCATGTAAGTCCAGCTCCTGAGGGTCTAACCACTGGAAGAGCCTGCTCGGATGTATCTAATCAGGTTTGGATGATTTGCCATTGGGCAGGATTCAACCCATTTTATATCCAAGCAAAACATTATGATTATAATACTTGCCAAGTTTACACAGGAATGATGATTATATTGAGGACATCATTTTTTCAGTTTTTTTATTTATTTAACAAAAATAATTAGGTCTTCTTAAGCCTTGAAGGTTCACTACTGTTGTGGTAGCCACTCAGGAATTTCAATTTCCCTTAAATGCATTTAACTTCAAGTTAGAGACTGGTACATCTAACTTTGTATTGTTTTGGCAGTAGTCCTGTGTTTTTGCAGAAAAGGTTATTTTAGCTTGCTAGAATGAGTCCTGTATTCTGTATTGTTTATTTGTCATTTCAGTATAATGACATACTCCATAACAACATCAGATTAATATTCTGTACCCGGAAAATAAACATTTAACGATGACCAATAAACAGGATGACACCTACAAACCCACTGTGAAAACAGTTTCGTAAATTAAACAGTGAGTCATGATACTTGCTAAAGAGATACACAAGCCCTTTGCTTTAATAATATCCATAATGATCTGTCTAATTACAGTAAAATGCCCTGGAGGGTCAGTGCATAACAACACATAACATACTCAGGTCGGCTTGCTGGATCTTTAAAGAGAATTGTTTGGGCTGTGATCATGCTAGCTGGCAGGTTTTATTAGACGTTATTCATCCACTTGTTTTTTTATATACGATACAGTGAAACAAAAAATCCGTGGGGGAGCTTTACCTAGCGCCACTGCCCTTCATTTCTCCTTGCCCGTTCTACTGGTGAACAGCAGCCTTAATTCCATGTGGATTTGGGGAAAGTGAAGATTAAAATGCCCCTGAAATGCCTACACAGTGCACAGCCACAGAGTACAGCGTGTTCTCCCAGAACAGAGGGTAGTTCTGACATGCCGAGGAGAGGCGTGGTGCTTATGTGTCTGGGGCTCTCCAAAGTGGAAGGAGCACTTCAGTCTAAATCAGGACGTGACTCCTTCCCCGCAGGTACTCCAAGTGGGGGTTGAGTAGCTTTTGGGAAACAAATACTTATTCTCCTTTGGTTTTTCTCAAGCCTACCTGCTTATTGTCTGTGCTGCAGTCCAAGCATTATAGCATCACTTTTCCACAAGCTAACACTGCTAATGTAAGCTAGCAAGCAGACTTGTGGTAAAACCAAAGGAGAATTAGCACTTGCTTCTCAAAGCTACTCAAGTGCTTATTCTCCTTTGGTTTTTCCTCAAGTCTACCTACTTGTTGACTTTTGCTGTTGAGCAAGAATTACAGACACACTTCACCAAAAAGCTGATGCTGCTAATGTAAGCTAGCAGGGCATTTTTGTGGACAAGAGATGCTTGTTTCTTATTTTGGCAAAGGGTTTTTTCAGTGTGTTACATTTTAAAGAATTGGGAAATGTAATGGTACTGCACAGTTAATGGCAATCCATTTTTGGTTGTTGAAGTAAAATTGTGGGCTTTTTTCACTTCCTCAAAAAACAGTAATCAGCAGCCTTGAACATAGTAAAAGCTAATGGTCATTTTCAACAACATTTTTAATGATTTGAACCTTAAATATTTGATGAGCTCATATTTTTCCTTGCATGGTACATAGGAAATTCTAATCAGCCCAATTTACTTGTCTCTCATTCCACCCACTAGCTAGAACACCCCCAATCATGCAATACTGTCAACTGTAGGAGGATGAAGGCTAGCAGCTGAGTCACATGAAGCGCCATCATTTCGTTTTGAAATGCCACCAACGCAACATCATTGGACAGTGGAATGTGCTTGGAGAAAAGTGCTGAGTGCCAATTCTGTTACGTCAGATACGTGCTCGCTAGTGTTGCTGTGTAATGAGTGAGAGGTGCGAGCGCCCTACGTATCCAGAAAGAACCAAGCCAATTATGATCTTTTAGGCACCCAGACACACATGGCTGTGGCATCACCAGGTGTTAAATTCATGATCTTCTGATGAGAGACCAGCACTAATATGGTTGCAACACCTGGGAGCCCCTTAATTTTTAAAAGGATTCATGTAACATTTATTTGTTCACAAAGATTTTTCCCTATTATTCATATTTTCACTATTAGGACAAAACTTTATACCTCCAAAAAAGTAACTTCATTGAAGGCTGAAAAGCATTCTTAACTTTCAATCCAAATTCATTTGATATTTTCAAACTCTGTACAAATAATGAAGGTTTGGTTTCTAGAGTGAGTTTATATTACTCAATGTAAGGGGTGATCTAATAAATATGTACTAGTGTCATCAATATAAAAATGATTTTTTGTCAAATGTAAGTGACAAAATGCGTGCTTCTTTTTACTTTGTACTAAAATGAACGGATGTATGCTTTTACTTAATTGCACTTTCAACAGATTTGTTTTGATGACAAACAAGTGAGAATTACACAAATGGTGGGCAGGCTATAAAGGTAAAAAACATTTATTTTTGTTCCCTTTCTGAACATGAAAATTTTTTCCCACTTGTAGCTCTCCACAAAGACATGGGCTCTTGTCGTGCTGCCACCATCACTGGCACTCTATCCCGCATTTCGCTCAACGATGAAGAGGAGGAGAAAGGTCCGGAGGGCCTTAACTATTCCACGCTGCCTGGAAACATAATCTCTAAAGTGATCATCCAGCAACCCTCGGGTCTGCACATGCCCATGGAGCTGAGTGAACAGTGCCTGGGCGACCCCACCAGTGAAATGCGGCGCACCGTCTACCTGTGCACGGACGACACCATGCGCCACAGCGAGCAGGAGCTGAGCGGCCACTCACAGCAGGGCCCCATGGAGACGGACTACATCGTCATGCCTCGAGCCTCAGCCGCTTCTGTGGCACAAGTGGGCGGCGGGTCGGGCAGCGTGCCCACTCTGCTGAAAGAGGACAGCAAGATGAACATCACCATGGACACCCTGCCCCATGAAAGGCTGATGCACTACAAGGTCAGCCCCGAGTTTAACATCAGCCCATCAGGGATGGAACACATGGGCATGGAGCAGCATTTCGTGGGCGGAGCCCCCGAACACATGCAGAACCTGCCATTCGAGCCCCGCACAGCCGTTAAAAACTTCCTGGCCGAGATGGAGGAGAGCGGAGCTCTGTCCCGCAGCGAGACCGGGTCCACTACCTCCATGAGCTCTTTAGAGGTACGTTCTTTCGCAGGTCTTTGAATCAGCTGTGACTACATTTACCAACAATTCCTTGTACTGGCTCGGTGTTCTGCTCTATACTTCTGAATGCCTTCACTCTTCCGCTTAGTTACCAGCATAGGCTGGTCAAGAACCAGTCATTAGTACACACAAAAAGATCATGGCTGTGTGAAATTATTTTGGTATTGAAAACGAATTGCTTGGGGAAAAAAAAACATCGTAATGTAATCTGTATTTAAAACATTGGTATTTATTGTACAGAAACTATAGGTGATGTTGGGTTGCTGTGCTGGAAAATGTTGTAAAATTAATCATAGAAAATGTTACTCTAGGTTGGAATAATTTCTTCATGTTCAATAGATTTATGTATTGCCTTGGGCACATTTCAGCATCAATGAAAAATTTATGTATTGGTTCCATACAAGAAAATACACTGATTAAAATCACTGACAGAATAACATTGATGATGTTGTTATGGTGGCATCAGGCAAGCAGTGGGATATGTTAGGAAGCAAGTGAAGAGTCAGTTCTGGAAGGGTATATGTTTGACATAGGCAAGTATTGGGATCTGAGCAACGTTGACAAGGGCCAGATTTTGATAACGAGATGACTGGGTCGGTGGATCTTCAGAAAAAGGTCTTGTGATTGTTTCTGTGTGCAGTAGTTAGTACCTACCAAGGGTGGTCTTAGAAAGCACATCCAGGAAATCCACTTCAGGATCAAGGAGACCAAAAACTGATATACAGAAGGGCTAGCTTGTCTGGTCTGATCCCTCAGAAGTGTTTCTGTGGCCTACATTTACTTTACATTATATGGACGGCCAGGTGTGTGTCGTTTACCTTGGGAAGAGATTAAACCAGGGTGCAGTATGAGAAGAAGGGAAGTGTGCAGAGGCAGTGTGATGCTCTGGACAATGATTTCCTGAGAAACCTTAGGTCCTTACTCCTGTGTATTTCATTTTACCACACACAACTGGCCTCTTTCAGCCGGATGGTACCAGTCTCTTTTAGGCAGGATAATGTGGCCTGCAGAAAGTGTTAAGGAATGGTTTGATGAACATGATGAGCTGTTGGTGTGAGATCTCTATCCAAAGGAGCATCTAGGCCCTAAAGCTGCTAATATATTGACGCCAGATATAACAGCAACATCTTCAGAACTCATGTAGAGTCCTTATCATCATTCTATAGCAGCACTACCTATGGTCTGACATCAAATCAGACTTTTGCCACGACAAAGAATTTGTTGCATCTCCTTCCTTAACCTGGCAAAGAACTGCCTACCTTGGCAGAAATCTGGACATTTGACTGACATTCAAAGTAATATAAATGTTGAAGCAGAGGAGTGGGTAAACAGCAGACGGCCAGTGAAGACTGTCAAATGCATAAATGTAAATAAATTATCGCAAGCAATTCTCAAAACATGTGAACAAAGATGCTACAAAGAAAACATCTCTTTAAGTTTGAAAGATTCAGCAACAGGATTATTCTGGTTAGATTGATACAGTCTGAATATGCAGGTTTAGCTTAATAACCAAAGATTACAAATGCTCTGCTTGTGTTTGAGTGTCTCTGAGACTAGGTATGTATGATGATATCTCAATCATTTCAAGCGAATAATATCAGCAAATAACCAGAAGGTAAATTGCAAAAAAAAAAAGTTCATAATGGTAAGTTAATGTCAGTAACAAAAGGATGGAAACAATGTGTGGATTCTTGCTAGTATTTTCCCAAAAATGTCAATATTAGAAGCCCATGAAAATGTTGTTGCAGATATTACATGTAAGCAGTTATAAAATGACAGATCTGTGAGGCTTTTTGTTAGAATGAGAGTTTGTTTTGCAGTCTAAGACATGTTTTTATCTTTGCTTATACAGAGGAGAAAGTCCCGGTACCAGGACCTCGACTTTGAGGTACGTAAAACCTCCACTGGTGAAATGCATGCCTCAGGCTTTTGTTACATCAATGAAAGGGGCCATTTGTTGCTTTTGTCTTTTACCCTTTAATTTACAACTACTTTGTGTAGCACTTAAGCTTATTGGAGCAGCATGGTCCTGACACAACTGCGATTTATTGACACGCTGTGCAGTTAGGGTAAAAAAAAAGAGTGCTGTCAGCTGCCACACAGAGTAGCAACTCCCATTCCCATTTTATCCCCTTTTTTACATTCACAGATCTCAAGCTGAAAATCAAACATTTCCTTCACCCTTAAGGGCACTTAAGAACATACTGTTTCGACCCTGTACCAAAAACTGGGAAAAAAAACAAATGTCAAAAGCTACTGTTCGTACAATTTCTCTGCTGCCATTTATCGTAGCCTCGTCGTAGCACTTAGCCAAAAGAATTGGAAGGGTTGCTTTTATCTTAAAGCATCGGAATGCTACATTATGGCAAATGCAGTTTTCTGTTTTTCCTGATGCAACACCATGGTTATCAGCTTGATTGAACTTCAACCCACTCCCCCCCACTCCCTTGCCATTGCAGAAAGTCATGCACACCAGGAAAAGACACATGGAGCTGTTCCAGGAACTGAATCAGAAATTTCAAACCCTGGACCGATTTCGAGACATACCAAATATGGGCAGCATGGTGAGTAAGAGTGATTGGAGTTGGGGGAGGGGGGGTGCGGGACCGTGCCGGGCCAATTATAGAGAACGGTGGGGAGGAATGCGAAGAGTGGCCATATTTAGACATCCGCTTTCACAGTGCCACAGTCTTTGGCGTCAGGAAGTGAGTGACGGAAGAAATTAATAGATGCCAATGCATTCGTGTGGAAAAAGAGCATGTGTCCGGCATGCCTGCCAGTCTCTGGGGTTGGGGGTGGTGGTTTGGGGGGTGGTAGGGATCAATGATTAAGATAAGGCAGAGGGGGAACAAGAAAATACAAATTAAAAAAAGGAGTGCTGTCCCAGTGATCACTGTTCATACTCATTCACTAGGCCATGAGCCTCTAACATGCTTATTATTTTTTCTTCATTGGCTAATCACCGCTTGGCCGATGCACGATTAAAGATCACTTGATTTGCTCACATTCAGCTCTTTCAAGGGTCCACCGTTGCTTTGTGCACTGCACAGCCCCAATTAGTGGTAATTGCACAGCCAGTCTGATTGTTTGATTGAAGCAGCTATGATTTCATCTGGACAGTTTGAGCCATTTTGTATCGGTCCATTCATAATGAAACGTTTGTACTATATAAAGGATGCAAATATTTCAATACGAGTGGACCAATTCATAATGGTTTCAGAAGCTGGGAAATGGGATTACAAAATGGTGTAACACAGCGTACACTTCTGCTCAAAGTTTGGGCTTGATACAATTAAAAACTGCTATAAAACTACATATATATATATATATATATATCCATACATATACACATATATATGTATATATATATATATCTAAAAATAACAATGGTAACAGTTTCAATACCGTTATACCGTAAAAAGAAAATGTTGTAAAAAGAAAACACTCCGTCCGTAGGCAAGCCAAATGACTGTCCGACCCACGAATGGCATGAGAGGCCAGCATTAACTCTGTGTGGTATTGACCAATCGGTGATGGTTAGGGGCGGGATTTGGAATTTAAAACATGGTGGCACCCGTGTGTAGGGACCTGGACTGGAAGCCTGCACTATGGCCGGGGGAAGCAGTGGTGAGCTGACCTGCTCTCTCCCAGTAAAGGAGCGGGTCGTGGAGGCTGGAGCTGCACGAATGGGACCGTGTGTTCATGTGCTCGGAGGCTTAGAACACAGAAACCGGCGACCACAAGAGCTGTGGCGCTCGGAGTGAGGCAGTCGGTCGGCAGCATGCAGACCTGAACTGGAAACTCTCACGAATTTGGAGCCGGAGGACGCTGGGGCGAGCTGATCTGCTCTCCCCTCTTTTTACAAATGATCTGCTCTCC
>JBBMFX010000080.1:2725872-2743044 GCA_037832545.1 Rhabdalestes septentrionalis | reverse complement strand
CGCACACACACACACGCACACACATATACACACTCACACACACACACACACGCACACACACACACACACACACACACACATATACACACTCACACACACACACACAGTAGCTCTATCTTGCTGATGTAGACTGTAGCCTGCCTGTTGATGCATTGTCATCCTCTAGCCCTTAATCAGCTACAGAAACTATATATATTTTTAGGCAGCAGATCATTCTCAGCCCAACAACAACACAGATAATCGCAAAGAAAAATGGGGACTACTGTAAACACATATAAAGTCATGCATTCTGAACACTTTCTACCTTGTATTAGTGATTTTCTAAGTGAAAATAAGTGCATATTTTCTAAAGGGCACAAAACTTTTCTATTTATAACAATTTTAACTAGTTATTTGAGCGCAGTGAATAGGGAAAACAATTCAAAAGAATATATAACCTTTGCACAAGCCACACTCCCAACATATCGAGCCAATAAACAGTAATTGTGCATTAAAATGTGCAATAGTGTGTTCTCTGTAGAGGATGGGTCTTATTTACACTTTTCTTCAGTGTTTTCCCCTGGAGAGCATCACAGAGGAACATATACAGATTGAGCAGGAAGGTGGAGGTTAGGTGCTTCAATCAAGAAGCAGTTACTTTTCCATCACTGATAATCTGTCCTGGTCAAACAAAAGGCACAGTGGCTGAAATTGAAAACATTGTCCTGGGAGCGAAGCAGAGGGCAACTATAACATATCTAAAATATAATGGTCAACATAACAGCTGCTCTGGAGCTTTCTAGCAAAAAGCGAGGCAAGAAGCAGAGCCTAAATAAAAGAAAATTAATCTGAAATGCCAGTTCAAACTCTTAGCCTGACAGATCAAAGAAAAATAGCAGCGGAGTCCACTGGAGCTCTTTTGTCTACACCCATTAAGAGGTTTTTCATGATGAAAACCGTTTGTTCTCTTTTCGTGGGTGAAAACCAGTTGACAGGTTGCAAGGGGTGGACATAGAACATTTTTGAAAATGAGTCACGGACAGAGCGGTGAGGTTTTTATTTGTGGTCTCGATGGGATTCAACCTTTATACCACAGAAAGTGTTAGAGGCTCAAACCTATTTTATAGCCCAAACAATGGGACTACCTCACTTCAGCCTTTGTAGGACTGTACTTTAGTCAAGGTGAGCACAGGCACAGGGCGAAAAACTGCCTTGACGAGACCACAATATGCTTTTACAGTGCATCTGAATGTGTGTAGCCTCGTCCACTAGTGGTGTTAATACGTTTTTTCTCAACAAAGAGAAAGTGTAGGGCTGTCACTATAATGTGATTATATCAGAAAAGGGGCAGGGAGGGTTTGGACACAAGTAGTTTCCAAGAATTGCTGGAAAGGATGCCACAAATTTGTGCTACTCTGATAAAGGCAAGGGGTGCTTGTCTTTATAAGCTTTCACATCCATTATATTGCACTTCGAGTGTACACTGTAACATTACACTTCAAAACCAGTCAGTTTCAATTGTTTGCCTGTGTATGTTCAATTGTTATCCTAAGGCTCCACCTTGCTGTAGCCCACCTGTTGGTGCACAGCTTGTGTAAGTCATCCTCTCGCCATTCATCAACTACAGAAACTGGTTATTTATGGGCGGCAGTGTATTCTCAACCTAGCAGTAACACAGATAAAAACCGAAAAAATTCAAGTAACATGGTTGTAGGGCTGTCACTTTAATATGAAAATATATGAAGCAAATATATTATTAGCAATCCCACGATGATTTTGATGATGAATGAATATACCCAAATGTCACTTTCATTTTACTTGTTATTGTTACTTATTTGACTTTTTCTTACTTTTAAATCCTCTTTTGATGATTCTCACAAAAACAACCTGGTTGCTCACAGCTGACCTTATATTCAGACTTCATGAAGACTTGCACGTCTCCCACTTTTCATTCCCATCACAAAGTAATCATAAGCCGTATTCACATAAATTTTAATGACTTCATGACAGCCCTAATAATGATCATCATCGTGATATCATTCTACTGGATGGTTAAAAGGGGCACGATATAAACTCCCAACAGACGAAAGGAAATCAATTCAAACCAAAAGCAGACAGCAATGTGGGCACAAATAGAACATAACCCACCCACATCCGCACTGTTCCGAGAAACAGCTAGAAGTCCCCCCAACCCCTGCTGAGAAGTGGCAAATGGCAGCTTGTCTCTAAGAAGGGGCTGCAGACAGTGTCTCCTGAAAGAAGAGGAGATATTTCTTGCCAAGTACAAAGAGAGCAGGGGCCTTGCCTCAGAGCCCATTTCGAAGGGTAATCCTACAGACACTGACATATTAAAAATCGATTTCATGACGAGGGAGAGAAAAACGCCTTACTGAAAGTAAAAAAAAAACAACAAAAAAACATGCACACACGTGTGAATACCTGTCATGTCAATACTCTGAAGTCACCAATGCGATTACAACAAAACATCTGCAGCTGAGTCTATTGAATACATTTTCTGCTGCTTCACTATGACTGATTGTTGCTAGGGAACAGTCAGGATAACAGAACAATACTTCTATTAGTCTGAGGTCTGTGAGCTAAAATTCTTGTGAATTTTTGTTTTTTTTAAAGTACCACTTACGTGGGCTCCCAATCGTTCAAAAAGAAGTTGCATTTACATAACCTTGTTACATGCAGCAATTAGCATTTCCGAGCGAGTAAGCAAAAACGATGCACGTATTTTAAGCAAGCAAAAACAATGACAGCCGGTCCATCGCTCATGTGTGTATTGTGGATGATTTCTGACAATTCATGCTTTACAAATGAGTTCAGTAGCTTGTCTTTAGTGTTTGTGTAGGTGCTGTGTGGCTTGCGAGATTATTTACGCATTTGATTTGTCTGGATGACAGTTTGTAGAAGTATTCAAACCTCGTGCTGCAGAAGCTCCAAGTTTATGTACGTGAAAGATACTGCCCTCATGAGGACACAGCTTTATTACAACTGGTCATGAATATGTATATAGTTCACCTAACCCAAATTAGATCCAATTATTCATATGACTTCTCAACTTTTCTATTTATTATTCTTCTTATAGCAGAAAAAGACGTCGATCGTACTGATTTCAATGAAATTCCAAAAATAAAACATTCATTAATATCCAGAATAGTGCGCATTTATTCCCGATTTTTGATTGGTTGATCAGGAGCCATGTAGTATATTTCTGGTTAAATCATATGGGGAGGAAGAGAATGGTGGCTCGAGTCACCTTGACTGTGTATATGGGAGAGAGAGTCTCAGAGTGAGTATTGTAATGTCATGACTATGATGGCCAGAAAGTGAAAAAAGGCGGAGCGACAGGCTCCACCTGTTTTCAGCCATTCTTAACCATAAACAGCTTGGTAAGAGACAGCAAGTTAACGCCCCCTAATGTGGGCGATCAGTAAAACAGAACGTACTGAATGGAGAGAGTAAGAAGAGGCGCTCGTTCAATACCCCACTGTGAGCAGAAGGAAAACCTTTTTTTTGCAATAAAACCACTTGTTGCGTGTCCCTTACACTGGTTTTCTAGCGACCATACAATCACACTACCAATTTTCTCACTGAAATGCATCTAGTTGCAAATACCATTGCACAGTGAAAGAAAGTGGTGGAAATTAGGACCAAAAGGTCATTTGAGACAAATGTATAGACATGCAAAGACAGGAAAAGGATACATAATAATATCCAAGTGTTGGAAGCTGCATTGTGACTCTAAGAGACAAGACTGACAAAACTCCACTTTAATGGAGCAGAGCGGAGGAGGCATTTGCATGCAGGACTCCTCAATGAGCTGCACAGGGAAGGTGGGAGTGATGGAGTTATAATGACCCAGGAGGTGGCAACGAGGAGCACGGTAGTCCACACCTGCTCTCACAGCACAGACTAGTCAGTGGTCTTTTATTTCAGGCCAGTCAGTCTCAGCTCTGACCTCTAACTCATGCCCACACGGACACACACGACGAGCATATCTACTCAAACACAAGAAGGCTCACTCATTTCTGTCTCACATTCTGCCCAAACGCTACCGACAGCGTGCGAAAAGGGTCACCTGAGAATTTTTTTCCCCGAAATTGCTTTTTCAAACACATAAATATTTGATTTAAGCCAAGTTGTTGGAGTCGGAATTATGATTGCCAGGCTGGGCTTTCGCAGGACGGCGCCTCAGAATTGAAAACTCCTGCGGGAGAGACAAGAGAGACAAACCAAGGTCTCACTGCATCTGAAAAATAAACAAATGCATTTTATCTCGAATGGAAGAAGCGTGTTTTAAAGGGCTCATGTCACAGAAAGCCAAATGTTTTCCTCCAAATGAAGGAGATATGTAGATGTGGAAACATGAGATCATGATTTAAGGCAGACATTCTTGAAAAACTTCATTTTCATTCACCTGCCATGTATGGAAATGCCAACATCAGCCCTTGATTGTTTTGACGTCACAAAAAACACGCATTCATACATGTCTTTTCAGCTTAGATAAGTTCAGCCCCACAATTTCGGTTGAAACTACAAAGAATCTTCCAGGATGTACTGCGTTTTGAACGAGGTGTGATGAAGAACAGACTGTCAGAAAAAAATAGTTCTTTTGCAGCCTTAAAGGCGCAGTAGCAGCGGATTGTTTCCTTCTGACAGCTAAGGAGAGGTTAGAGAGTTGTCCTTTAAAAATGAATGATGGCTGGTATTGATCAATGAACCCACATCAAAGTGGTAAGTGGACCTTCAGGGGGGAAAAAAAGAAATCTAAATAAAAGGCAAGATGTATGATAGGGTCGCTTTAAAAGAGTAGAGGGTTAGATGATTTAATCATGAGCATTACAAGCCTAAGGGTAAAAAATAGGCCTCCCTCATTTAGGCATAGGACTTCACTCCATATTCTGCCTTCATGAGAAAGCTGGAAATCAGTCTGACAGGATGAGAACATTTGCACATGGCACATGTGGAGAGTCATGGGAGACGAATGTTTGAAGTTCCATTTCCGTTTGCGGCTGCAGAGCACACTGGAGCATCGACTTGGTGATTTGGTGGATGGTCGCCATGGCAACTACACTTGATCCTCCAGATACAGTGCATCTATCTAGTCTAAGATGAACACTGACATAATATCATTATGCGCATGCTGCAATAGAGAAGGAAAAATAAATACCGGAACAAAAAGAAGCAGGCAAGTCTTCTCCACCTAAATTAGAAGTTACTTCATCTGTCAAAGCCTTTCTAGGAAAGGGTGAGACCTTGAAAGTGAATATTTGATTTGATTTATATATTTGATAAGTGCTCATGTTAAATACATATTATTAATTATGCATTAAACACATTTCCTCAGAGGTCAGTTGGGAATATTTTTACATAGACGAATTGAGCATAGTCGCAGTTTTTAAAGAATTTACATAACAGAATGCATCGGAAACCTTGAAGGATATTAAAACTAAAGTCTGTGCATCAGTTGTTTTAAAAGTGCCACAAATGTAGTGATATCTGTCAACTCTGGCAAATAATTTTACCTCTGAGAACGTAATGGCTTCACGCTCGTATTTACGTCTTTATAGGGGCTCGCTGTCATTCAAAATGTGTTGATATTGATCGGTTCCAATACCTAGACCTCGAAACCAGTTCCGAAATGATCCTATCAACATACGTTTATTTAGAGACGACAGAAAATAACAGAATAATCAAGAAGCTCTGATGTAATGTATATTTCCATACTGCTGAAAGTCACCTAAACAGCCAATCAGAAGTCTAGATTTGGGAGCAAGCATGCTTCTTATCTCATGAATGCTAAGAATGATTTTTGTATTGAATATACGCTTTTCTGTCTCGACCACTAAGTAACTCTATTTCAAAACCCCCATATATTTTAAGACATTTTTAGTGTTGCACTATGTCATATATTTTTATTAGTAGTGTCACATAAAAAAAACCCTTAAATTAAAGAGGACTAACTATGTTTGTAATGAACTGTGTTGAAAAATACTAAAATACTAACAATATCCACAACAAGCTGTCAGGCATGGAGTGGGGGTGTTGAAGTTCACTCGAAAAGAACAAAAAACGAATGTGACAGGAGTGCCATGACCCTTAAATTGTACTATAACAGCATGTAATACAATTAGACAGCTATTTTCCATATTACATAGCACAGAACTGCACCCTGTTGCAAATCTCTGTCAATTCTCTGTCTTGCTGGGTCCGAGAGTTTAACCTACTTTGTGACTGCAGTCACTGGCCTCTCCTACACATGGGGGGCTTTGTGTACAAAACAGTGAGACAAAATGCACCCAAAACAAACTGTTCCGTAGAGTGGTGGTCCTATGCAGTTCTATTTCATGTTCGTGAGCTAGTTTGACTTCACAGGCCAAGTTAATGTCACAATTTCATACTGAAGGCCATCAGAGTTCTAAAAGCACATAAATGTTAGTTAACCAAACACATTCTAGTGAACGACTCCACTTTATATACTGTTCATGTTACTTTCAGTAGCACCTTCTTTTATCTGCCACTACAGACACATGCATGTCCTGCTACTTTATTCGAAAAACCATTATTTACACTCAGTGTAGTTCTATGCTGCATTGTGGTCTCATGTGCAATAATATACGTTTGGTTCAACATCAATTCCTCACTTGTACTGTTTCAGATTTACATCCCTTTCACTACAATTACACTGCTATATTGTCTATTTAGTGCACTGTATTGCATTTTTTCAACGATTCACATCCCGTCCACACTGTACTGGAACATGACATTACTTTACATAGTTGTTGTGTCTATTGATCATGTTGTTTGTGTTGTTTCTGTGGTAAATTCCACCCTCTTGAATGCTGTTATATGCTGCTCTGCAGTCTGTGGAGAAACGTCTCATCACACTGTGTACGTGTTCACAGCTGCTGATGACTATAAAGTAACCTCGATCCTCGAACCAAGAAGTAAACAAACCCACAACATTCACAGAGAGTGATAAAGCATGATGTTTCATTTTGTTGTAATGAATTTATTATTGGGATCACATCATGAAGATGTGTGTGGGGACGGTATCTTGCTCCAGGGTAGCTCAATGGTGGCATTGGCAGTCCTGGGATTTGAACCCACAACCTTCCAGACCACCAGACCACCAGCTGCCCCAGGTTTAGGAGAGTGTCAGTCACAAAATCTTTCAAAATAAAAAAAGAACAAAAACCCTGCAATCATTTAAACCCAAAGCACTTCAAAAGGGCAAGGCTGCACCAATGTGCATTTTAAGGCAATCGTTCTCTCATGGTTTTCTGTCTGTAAAAGACTCTCTGCATTTTAACATGAGGAGGGGGCTCTCGGCTTGCCTCTCCCCACGGTGGGGAAGGGGCTTTGAGCCCTGGAAGGTAGAGAACTCACTCGGGCTGGCTGGTAACCCCTTCCTGTCGCATGTGTTCTCCCTGCTTGACACTTCCTCCTACTCACGCTTGGTTGTGCAACGAGGCGTTACGCAAGGCAGAGCAGCAACTGAAAATGTGTGAAGAGGCCAGGGCTCATGCGCAGGGGAAGAGGAAAACCTGGCAGGGCCTTGTTTAAAGCAACAAAAAGAAAGAAATAAAAGATGATTTATTTTCCCTCATGTATTCCCTACTTTATACTTGTGCTCTTGTATCTGCTTTAAAAAGAAATGGAGACAACTTTGGTCATTAACCAAGGCAGATGGCGGAGTGCGCACATTCCTTTCTTGATGTCCCATATTGGTTTGTAAGCTGTGCTTAGAAAATTTTGCCATGTTTAGAGATTCAATGAATAAATAAAACAGTTACTGTGACATGAAAACGGATGTGCCACGCTGACTTAAAAATGGATGGGACAAAGCATAAAAGGAACCTGTGCTCCATTTTTCGGTATTTCTGTCCGGCGAGGACAAGGGGGACCAGATTCCACGGCTTGAATGTTTCCGTAAATGCACTGAGGTATAAATGATTAGACGAACAGTTGTGAGTAAAAAAAAAGAAGAGTAGAGCCAAGGGAGAAAAGGCTCTCTATGGGAATCAATCGATTAATAAAAAATTTTTATTGGTCGATATGTTACCCTTATGTGCTCTGTTTAGCCATATCTCAAAAGGGAGTTCAAGCTGGGTGGCCTTGTGGTTAGGGATTTGCCCCTGTGATCAGAAGGGCTGTGGGTTTGAATCCCAGGACTGTGGCACCACTGAGGTACCCTTGAGCAAGTTGCCATTTCCACACACCACTCCAGTGCATCATTTGGTAAATGGGTTACAAGCACAGGAAGAATTTCACACTCTGTGTAGCCAGTCAGAAGTGGAGTCACTGAAGAGGACCATTTTGGCTGGGTATGTTTGTGCTTATACCTTTGAGGTAAAGGTTAAATGGTCTATCGCAATCCGTCCTCAAGGAGCCCTAGAAAGTCCAGATTTTTACTTTAAACATACTGGCAGGGGGATTAGTGCTTGGAGGCTATTTCAGGCTGTCAGTCTGAATTTGACAAGACCTGATCACTTGCGCTGGGAACTTGAGATTAACACAGTCTATGATCCCACCCCCCAACTTGCCAGAAAACAGGAAATAAATAGCACATCACTACAAGAACAGCCAAAAGGATGTCTGTTTCAGTAACTGTTTTTCAAGTATGTCAGCCAAGAAAAAGTTAAAAGGTGTGAAAGCTAACGTCTTGCTATGTCAGCAAGGACAGCAAGTTACACAAAAGAATCTGTTTTTGACAGCACTTTAATAAATTCAAAGAAGTGAATTTAAAAAGAATTGTTACATTTTTTGCGATCATACTTAATCTTCAGGCAATATTATTTTATACTGTTGTATATGTTATTATATGTTGTATATGTTATTTATCAAATGATGGCTGTGAATGTCACTGCATGGCAATCAGCAAAGTTCCATCAGATTTAATTCGTCATTAAATGATATGCCAACTCGAAATAGACATGATTTTCTTCCACTGTAACTTTCAATGCCTTTGCAAAGCTTTAAAGCTACATACAGTATCTTTCAGTAGATTGTTAATATGTAACTTTGTATCCAAGAAGGGCAGGAGCAATCACTTTTATCAAGCTCTAAGTGTTCATGAACAGATCTTAGGAAAAGCTGCATTTTCATTGAAGTTATTCATTTGCATCGTATATCTAAATCAATTGAGGATCAATTTACTTTCTGTACACAGAGCTTACTTTTTCTTTTAGTTAACACATGGCAAAGATGTAAAGGATGAAAGGCTTTTTCATCTTCTGGAGCCAATGCCGAAAATGCAAGATCAGATTTCGAAAGGGAATAAAAAAGTAACATCTAAACAAATGTACACATTTGCGCAGCAGTAGTAATGTTTGAGTAGCATGAGCATGTATGGGCTGCATTTAGATCCTCTCCATAAGCCTCAGTTACACATTTTTTGTTTTAAGGATTATTAAAAATATTGATTGGGTGTCAGTCCATACTTTAAAATATTGTATCAGTAATGGAAAAAATTCATATATAGTTTCTAGCGCCAACAATGAGGAAATATATCTGTGCAGTGTGCAACTTACTTATGGTTCAGTCTGTTTAAGGAAATACAACTTAGATGACAAGCTTTACATTACTGACAAATGTGAATAAGTGTACGGAACTAATATTTGTCCTGTAACGTCTTACATGAATGGTTGGCAAAGGTTTTACTATTAAAAAAAACATTCAGCAGGTAGCAAGGCTCACTTAAGCATTTGTTCAATCTAGACTCCTATCACAAAGACCCCTGTTGCGGATGATGAACTGGTAACTGCGGAACAGATTGTTTTACTGGTTAAAAATGCAAGGTTGACTACTAAAACACAACCATCTTAACCGATGTTTTAGAACTATTTCATTGCCCCTCAATTACATTCATGAGGAAGAAAAAATCTTCCACAATATGCTAGAATTAAAGTGTGTTGTTTATGCTCTAGTAATATTTAAAGAAGCCCTACACTGCCGAAAAAAAAGGAAATATAATAAACTAGATGGAAATATGTATACTGAGCAAAAAACTTAATAAGTAAGTTTTCCAGGGAAAAAAAGCTAAATAAGCAAATATATGCAAATATTTGTGGACATCTAGTGAGAAATTACACTGACATCCCCACTAATTAGTAGTTTATTTTACAAAAACACAGAAATCTTATTGAGCAAATGTTGCATACTACATTAGTAGATATATTTTTTGCTCAACATAAGCATTTAAAAGATTACTGGCCACTTGCAAGCCCCAAACCAGGATGTCTTCATCATACACTCAAAGTTTAGCTCTGTATTATCAGCAAGAGTAAAAAGAGCCTCATTCCTAAATCAAATACAAATTTCCAAATGGGGCTATCAAGAAATGTAAAGCTAGCCAGTGGCAGTTAGTATGATCGAATCCGCAGATGCTGATTGGCTCCCTCCTTCTTCCAATGATTATTAGAAACATTAACATTTGGGGGCAAAGTACCCTTTTAAACTGCCAACAGGTATGATGGCCCTGTTTTCAGTGCTTTCCTGACGCTCTTTCAACGCCGGCCAAGTCGCAGCAACAGTAATGAGCTAAAATTGGCTCCCCTTGTGGCCAGCGGTGGAGAGTGACCCATTAGTCAGGTCTTATTAAGCATAACAAAGCAGTGCCATTAGATCCCGCTGTGATGCTCCGAACAGTCATTCAGGAAGTAGCGGCGTCGCCCCTTATTTCTGCAAGCATGACTCCAACCAGGGAGGGCACAGCACAATAATGACAGAGCTCTGAAAATGAGCTTGGCGAGAAGTGCCCTCATAGAGGAGGCAACCACAGGAACGCTCCAATATTTGTTGTGAAATGCCATCTGGAGAAAGCGGGATATTAAACAGATGATTTGTGAAGCAACGGCGATGTAAGTCCTATTGTCGCTGCGACGCAAGTGTGTAAATGAATGTCTCCACACAGATCAAAATAGCAATGATGCCTGACAGGGTGCACATTTGGAGAGCACCTATACACCAATAGGGAATCAAAAAGGAGATATTAATAGGCCCAACGCTATCACAATAATGAGGACAAATGTGAACATTTGTTGAAACACTGAAACACGGTGGGACTGTACAGACAATAAAAAGCACACAACCTGAATTGTGTTGAAGCCGGTGGCAAAGACACAGAGAGTGCTTGCTGCTAACCAACTGCAAAGGGGGGAAAAAGGCCAAAAAAGCTCAGAACAAACAGATTGGGAGACTGTGACGCTTGGCAAGTGCGAGGCGACTGGAGACGAATCGATTTCTGATGACCCGCCGAGAGACTTCTGCCCAGCCGAGGTTTTGAGAAGCTTGGGTTTCATTTGAGCTTCCAGCAGTTACATGTGAGTCCTCCATAATCATGCTGTATGGTGTAAAGACGGTATGGGAGAAAAGCACACTCATGTTAAACTCTTTAGCTGTCTCTTTGGCTAAAGAGATAAATAACTTACCTACGACTAATTAAAATGCAGAGACTCTCAAAAACCTGCACCCCAAAGAGCTGGAACAGGTGCATGTGGTTTGGCAGTAAAATCTAGGCTTCCCAGAATAATATCAGCCAGCAAATAAATGAGGTTTAAGCAGATAGACTGTTGTATAGAGGAACTGAATTTTGAACAGTGTGTTAAAATATATGCCCCTTGCGCTTTTCTGTGAGTCTCTCAAGCAACTACCTTTCAAGAAAATGCTCCAAATTAACCGCATATTCATTTCGGACAAGCTTATTGTTACTCCTGGAGTTAATTCTGTGGTACAGGCACTGAAAAACTAATCAGAGTGATACATAATTACAACACAGGTCATGCCAAACATGCCAAAAACTTTAAATCTAAAAAAACAAACCACATGAAATCTGAAAAGAAAACATTTTCTGAGACAAATATGTTTGGCATTATGCTGAAATCTGTGTCTTGTCACACCCCAACTAAACAGACCAAAAGCAATGGTTGCTTTAAAAATAGTTAAAGGGATAAGGCTGCATTGACATATTTTTTTTGTTTTTAATAGCCTAGTTGGAAAAAATAGTTTAAATATAACAAAGGGATCGATGAAATGTAGATTTTCCGTCAGAACATCGAGACATGTAACCTCAGTGAGACTGAATTACGCTTAAAATATATAGAACTACGCAGCAGGGGAGTTGTTGTACTTCTAGCTGGTGCAGCTGATGAAATATCTGTCTTTACAGCATTAAAGAAGACAGGCTGCTTCTCCTTTGCTCACTGATCCAATTGCATATTAACAACCTGTTCTGGCTGTTATTCTAATGTCCTCCAATGAGATTGGATTGCTATATCGGAGTGCCCTCCTCTGGATAGAGGACAGCATTATATCACAAATCAAAAGGCAGATCTCCTCATAAAAACTGTATAGGAAAGCTGTGCTGTACTGATGGGGTTACATTTATGTGCCCTACATGGTAGTAACATCTAAAAAAAACATGAAAAGTGAGCTTAGACAGTAAAAAGCAATACTGGCTTTTGACACCAATGCAACCGAGGCATTCTGTACAGAGATAAAAGTGCTTCAAACTAGCTGGTGAAATGTCTGTAGAACTGCCATACAAGCTAAAATCTGGATTTTTTTTATTACCTACGACACAGTTACAATATAATGTGAAAGGGCTCATATCCTATATTTATAATATATTTTATTTTGCCTTTCCGATTTCCCACTTGTACCACAGAACAATTCATTTATATACATGACCATTGTTTCTGTTTAAGATGTATATCTTAATGGCTGTATATACACGGTATATATGGTGAATGGTACATCTTGAAGTTTTAATGCTTAAACATCAACATTTTTTTAAAATAAAAGCAAGTTTCACTTTCTGTTTTAATTATAAGCCCATTTTTTACTTCTTAATCAGTTTACTTTTATTGAACTAAACAAACCAAAGAAATAAAAAATTAAATAAAATAATGTTAAATAACATCTAAATTCAGAGTTATGCTTTGTAAACTGTGTTTTGCTGGCCTTCTCAACTTGCAGCATTTATCCCCCAGTCTGGCTGAGCCTGACTCTCGCCTCGCTCTCATCTTGTAATTAAAACAGCGCATGAGTCACTGCCCACTCCAAACACTGAGTAAAAAAAAAATAATAACAGCAGATATATCTGCAATTAACAGCAAATGTATGGTAGCAATTAACCTTATAGTTGATAATTACGCTTTTGCTGGTTACCAGCGCTCATTTCCTACATTTAAATTAATACGGGCCTCCTCTTTGGAGCGTGGTGTTATTTGCCATCTTTAACTCCCATTCATAATGAATGCATGACCAGGAGGCACGGCTTCTCCACCGCCAAGTCCTCTGGATTAACCTTTATATTATCAAATATTCAACAGGGACTATTTAAAACTAATTATCTGCCAATTTACAGTAAAATCTACATGCAATAACATTTATCATAACGTGATGGTCTTGAAACCTCATATTCCCCAAAGAGCAGCAAAGCCGTTGGCAGAAAAAGGTCCACCTAAGACTAGGAGTCCTGGGGATAATCTTTATTACTTACTTTTTTAAACACAGAGCTCATTAGCGCTTTCCCTATTAATTAGATTAGCAATCAAGTAATTTGTTTTTTATATTTTGATAATTGCGTAACTAATCAAGTAAAAAAAAAAAACAAGTAATAAGGAATAAAATGAATAATTGCTTTGAACAAAATGTATGAGTGGCATTAGAGTCAGAGGGAATTACCAAAAATGCACATTATATGGACAAAAGTATTGGGTTGCCTGACCATTACACAAACAGGGACATTAATGACATTTCATTCAAACACATAGATTTTAATATGGACTTGGTCCGTCTGTGCAGCTATAACAGCTTCCAAAATTTTTTGAAGACTTTCCACAGGATTTTGTAGTTTCTGTGAGATTTTGCGTCAATTCATTATGTAGTACATTTATGAGATCCCAAATGTGTTGGATGAGGTTGAGGTCAGTCAAGTTCCTCTACACGGAACTCATCCAGCCATGTCTTTATGGACCTTGCTTTGTGCTCTGGGACACAGTCATGCTGGACTAAAAAAAGAGCCCAAACTGTGTCCACCAAGTTTGAAGCATGATGTTGTCCAAAATGTCTTGGTATGAGGAAGCATTTAGACTGGAAGTAAGATGCCAAAACAGGTGTCCCAATACTTTTGACCATATTGTGCATTTCTGTTACCAAGGCCGAGGCTTCTGTAAGTGGGTGTTTAGACATGTACAGAAACACCCTTGACATGTATCCAGTCCAACTGTCCTTCACACTCCTGAGTCAGGAGTGTCAGACACTGCCTGCTGGGCAGAATGAATGTGACCTAGGGGCTGTAGAGTTCCACTGCTTCTGCCTCCTTTCAGTTCATTACTGCTTCTCTCTATCTCACCCCCTCCCCCGTCCTCCCCGCCCACACCGGATCAGATTTCACTGCTCTGCTCTCTTCTACAAGTCTTATGATCTGCATTCTGCGAAACTGTCTTTACCCCTTCCTGCCTCCTTCTCGCCCCGGTTTTGAAGAGAATGAATAAATAATCAGAACAGAGCTCTTCAGAAAAACATGTATACTGGGCTTTGTGTTTGCATGGATGCTCCCCTGTAATAAAAGTTGATGTTGAGAAGGCAAGAGCCCGGACTAAAGCATGACTAAACTGCAGTCCTTGATATTAATTTGTTGTGTAAATAGTATATGAGAGTGGGCAATAGCATGGGGGCCTGAGCGGCACTATTATTAAACTCCACCCACTTCTGAACAAACTGCCTCCTCTGTTTTAACATAAGATGCAATAGGAAGAGTCAGAACAAGCACAGATGAACTGTGACCAGGATTTTGAAAGATTCTTCAAATCTAGAACAAAGGGACACAAACAAATTGTAGGAAATCCGTAACAAAAAAACAAAATTGTATTCAAACATCTATATTGTAAGAGTATTTTTTTTCATCTTTGTGTTATGAAGTTTCCTTATTTTATTAACAGTAGTTTATATTATATTTACAATAGTCAAAATTAGTGTAGTGAAAAATATAGCATTATTGTCGACTAGCATTGTAAAAAATAAAAAAAAATTAAAAAACAGAATCATTGAAAATTTAGCAGCTTTAGGAGACTGGTTAACGCTACAAAAAATAAGAGGCCACTTTCCCTTTTTTTCTATTCACTGTTTTCACAATTACTATTGAAGTGTGAGCTGTGTAGAAAATAAGAAACACCTCCATATGTGTTGTGAGTGCAGTAGTGTGTGTAGAGCAGAGTTTCTATGTGCTTTAGTCCAGCAGCTTCACTCCTGATTCAGATTCTGATGGACGAAACACAGTCACACATGCACACACACTGCCCTTAACATCAAATTTTTAATTAATGCAGTTGTAGAATCATGTAAGAGTGTTGTGGGGTTTTTTTTGTTTTTTTTTGGGGGGTGTGATGCAGTCTCATATGTATATGTATATGTATATATATATATATATATACACACATTAAAGCTGTATCTTTACACTCTCCTTGTATGTGTATACTAACGGACCTAAATAACCCCCTCAAAGGTCAGTGCAGTCAAAGCACTGTCACTGCTGGAGGAAGTTCACCAAAGTGCAGTTTGTCTGCACTCTAAGCAGAATTGCTCTGGAAATCTGTGTCATAAAACTGCTCATCGCTGAACTGAATGTTCTTGCTGGCTAAAAGCTACTGCGGCTGGACCTTAAAGCTGCCCCGTCTGAGGACTGGCGCTCAAGTAAGACAACCATGTTCAAATGACAGAGGCGCAACGCTGAGGTGCATTTGGCAGACTGCAGACCAACGGATTTCTTTTCCCAGATGAATTCTACTGTGTTGAAATGTGGAGTTAAGGTTACAAAGTTGAAAATATGGCTATAAAATAACAGCCCCACCTTCTGGAGCATCTGCATCACATATCTTGGTGCTGGAAGCAGTTTGATTTCCTGGTGAGGGATCCACGGACAGTGGGGTCTACAGAGAAAAAAAAGACAGCACAATTGCAGCATGGGAGCAGGTCAAGCAGTAGTGATTTCCTAGTGAATTTTTGGTCTCTATAGTGTTTTCACTCAGCACTGTATATATAGCACAGTGTTTTTAATATTGACATTTTTCCTGCAGAGTTTATGTCCAATTTAATTGGACATAATATTTTTCTAAGTACAAATTATATATTATATAAGTTTGCTGATTTTGTTTTATGATGACAATCCAACCAATGCACATTAATGGCATTAAAATAATACATATTAGAGTGACTACAAATTACTGAACAATTAAAATATACATTTTTGGTTCTGAATGCAAAGATAGGCCGATTTTTATGTACAATCCTTTACACACACACACACACACACACACAGACACACATATTCAGTTCTATATCTTCAGTTATATATGATACTAGCTGTAGACAGAGCTCAGGTATATATGTTGATACATTTTGGATTAAAAAAGAATGTCCCAATTTGTACCTTTTCAAGATAACAAAAATTATAAATAACTAGCTATGTGTTTCACCTACCTTGACTTCAGCCTGAAATATGTTAAATACATGAGTTTTTTTGCAAACCAACAAAGAAAACTATTTTGTTAGAATTGAAAACAACTTGAGGGTGAGTCACAAGACTCTTGACATCTATCTCATGTTGGAAGGAAGTGTTCCGCAAGTTCACAAGTCTTGATTGCATCCCTTATCCCGTGATTAAAAGTGTCTCTTACTGCCTCCAAGACCAGATGTTAGCGGAGTGTGTGTGTGTGTGTGTGCTTACAAGGGGCACTCTGAAGTAGATTATACTAATTGGTCAACTTAAGGTACACGCTGGGATGTTTACTGGACACAGTGGGAGGTTAGTTACTGCCATAAACCAATCCTGTTTTTCCACCTCTCTCCTCCCGAGCAACCAGTCTCACAGTCAGACCACCAACAGCGTCACCTGACTTGGAACAAATTTACATTCAGCAGAGCTCACGGGGTCTGTCTGCAGACATGATTTGTCCGAGAACAAAGTCTAGTGGACGAACTGACTGGGGGCAGGTGTCCCGCCATCCAGGATAATGACTGACTGTGTAAGGAAGTGAGGGGATGAGGTCAATAGGGTTTACAGAATTTACGAGTGAGATTTAATGCTTGCACACACGATAAAACACACACACACACACACACACACACACAAACACACACACACACACACACACACACACACACACCCACACACACACC
>JBBMFX010000080.1:2691874-2704415 GCA_037832545.1 Rhabdalestes septentrionalis | reverse complement strand
TATGAAAACACACACACACACACACACACACACACACACACACACACACACACACACACACACACAGGAAGCTTGAGCGCAATTAGACCTTCAAAACCATACCAAAACAAGTTTGACCTTTTTTATTTCCTCGGAAAAGCTTAAAAAGCAAATTCTATGGCAACATCTTTGCCTTCTTAAAGAAGTACTCCAGCATTTTTTTTACTTATTTTCTGTCTGCAGTAACTGTATCAATCAAGTACCATGAACAATAATTTTTCCTCTAATTCTAGTGACAGACAAGACTGGAAATGTTCATAATAGAAGCCAACAGGCAGATGCACATCATATTATGAAATGTTCCTGTATTATGAAGCAATGGGTTCTTTCTAATAGAGCAAATCAAAGGGGTTTCTGTTCTTATGTCGGTAAAGGAGGCCCGAGTGAAATTCCTGTATGTGGTAATGAACCAAAAGCTACAGGAGCAACAGAGTATTGGAGTATTTCTTTAAGGGCCGGGCAGAGTTGCGGAGTTGCACAGAGAGAAAAGGCATGCTGCACTATTATTAGTCTGTGCTGTAGATGGCTGCTATGAGCCCAGTCGCCCCCCCCTGCTATGAATCATGGGGCTCTTAAGGCCGGAGCACGTCCCGAATACCAAGAGCTCCTCATAAAAGAAGAATCTGTCCTGCAACCGCTGGTGAGACACACCCCCTCTCCCTCCCCCTCCTCCCCCTCCTCCTCATCCCTCCTTCCCTCCTTTTATCTACTAGCTGGTCCATCAAGCATAGGAAAAAATATGAACAAAGAAAGAAAAAGACACTCAAATAAACCAGGTGTGGAGGGAAAGACCTGTGAAGAGAGAAGGAGAAAGAGTAAATAAAAGAGAGTGGAGAAGGGTGAGAGAGAGAAGGAGATTGGAGATTCGTGGGAGAAAGAAAAAGAGTATGGAGAAGAGGGGCAAGAAGTGTGCGACAAAAATAAGGGAAACAAGAAATAGAGACAGAGGTGTGGGGAGTGAAAAAAGTGAAAAAGTAAAAAGAAAGCACAGGAAAGGATACATTGGAATAGAGAGCTGGCTCAGGATAAATGAAACGAATGGATGGACAGAGAGAAAGAGAGTGGGGGGGGGCAAAGAGAGAAAGACAGACAGATAGACAGAAAGATAGAGTGGGGGAGAAAGAGAGAGAGCGGGGGGAGAGAGATACAGTAAGGGTGAAAGAGATAGAAAGAGCAAAGCTAAGGAAAGAAATCGACAGCTGAGAAAAGTAAGAGGAAGAGAGAAAAAATACAAATAGAGATAACTGTGAGAGAGCAGAGGGTGAGGAGACAAAAGAGAAGGAAAGGAGAAAAGTGAGCAAGAAAAAAGACAGAGCAAGAAACGGAGAGCTGGATCAGGATAAAGGAAACAAATGGATGGAGAATGGAGCAAGATGGAGGGAGGGAAGTCATCAGCATAAAGATAAGAGGAAGGGATGAGAGCGGAGAGAGAAGAAAAGTAGGGGCACGCCACCCTGCACAAGGCCGATCTTTGTTTCGCTCAGACTGCATGGGAAAATGTGTGAGTGTGAGAGTTTGAGTGTGTGTGTGTGTGTGTGTGTGCGCGTGAGCTGTTTTTCTTTTTACAGCTGTATGAGGTTAGGTCACTCTGCATCCGCAGATTACATTAATATCCTTTAGTTATATTAGCATAGCTGTGGCCCTCCTTTGAGGACTGAAAGGAGCAAACATTACCTCTAATGCGCCTGAGATAAATAAATATCCAAATCAAATGTGTGCTTTTCTCTTCTTTCTGAGTGATAAAGGAAGGAGTGCAATTATGCAAATACGCCACAACTTTTAATAAACACAGGATATTGAAGTAATGCCCGTTCCGTTTCAGTGAAAATATGCAAACAAATCGTATCTACAGGCACCCCACACAATGAAGAATGAATTTTTAATGAGGAAAATACTCTCAAAAGCTTCATATTCGCTTTAATCTTCCAAAAGTAGGGGCACCTACCGCCTCACAAAGCATAGATACAAATTTCATTCAACACATAAAAGTTTAATATTTAAAAACTGCTAAAATATACACCTGTTGGACCTCAACAAATTACACACCACTAGGCCCACCAGATGATAATAATAATTATTATTATTATGATAATACATTTTATTTATAGGCGTCTTTCCAGCACACAGGAACACAGTACAATAAAACAAGTGCTGATAAAACATTGTGAAGAACAGGGAGTAAACAGAAGCAGAACAGGACTCCAAAATAAACCTGAAACACTCAAGAGAACACACTGTGTTCTTAACATGTGTGTCTGCATCACCTGAATGAATGATGCTGTTTAAGCATATATGGGTAACTATCGAATTGGCGTGTCTGGTTTTTTTTATAAACCTTTATTATGTTCTAAACCTAACTGCAATTCCCGGCACCAGTGGTGCTGTTGTATTTGAACATAAGAAAATTAAAGCAGTCGGCCTTTAAGTTGGAACTACAGTCGGAATGATCCAACAGCATCAATAGTTGGTGTTCCCCTCCCAGCATCAACAGTCCAGCAACTGTTTCGAAAAAATCCAGAGTGGAAGATTTGGGGGGTAGGGAGCCTTCACCCTCCCAGTGTGGGTGGTCTCTTAGGGGAGTTGTAGTTAATAAGTGGAACTTGACATAATAATAGGAGGTGGGTTTGTGAAAAATGTGAAAAATATATAAATAAATCATGTTAAGAAAGCTAACGATTACAGTTTACCTTTTTCGGTAATCAGCCCAGGAAGGGGAGTGCATTGATCCAAGAGTGGGATTAGATGCTAGTATCAACTAAAAGACCTCAGGGACATAAAAACACATTTGCAGAGGTTGTTGGGTTTCTTTAAAAAAATCATTATATTAATGTTTTATGTCTTGTCTATGACAAGTTGGAACCAAAAAGAAAAGAACCAGATGAGCTTATTAAAAAACCTGAGTAATTTTTAAATGTGAAACATTACTACACTGCACTTAATTCAGTTTACAAGGCGAAATTATGTCCCATTTGTAATGAAACAAGCAGCTGAACAATATCCACACCATTCACAATCATTTGTGATATATAATGTAAACGTAATGTGATATATAATGTGAAAAAGTTTACACTGCTCCAATGGAAAATACAGATGATTTGCATTTCTGATACCAATATTTAAAAATGATGATTGAAAAAACTGGAAATGATTGAAAAACTTTTACACATATGAATAAAGAAATGTGGATATTAAGAATAAGTGTCACGACATGCCGTGCTCAGATAGTGAGACGAGGCGTGAGCTGCAGGCAGTTTTTTGGGTTGTTTTTTAACAAAAACACAGAATCTACACAATAACAAATTCAAAGAGGCCCGAGGGCCTTTAAAGACAAAGCTGACATGAACAGAGGACACAAGAGGACCAGGTAGAGTGAGAGCATCTGTGAGGGTTGACCAGCAACACAATACAAAAATCTTGAAACATAAATATTTAACAGACAAGGACAGAAACCAGTAAAAAAAAAAAACACTAACTTCAAGTAAACAAAGCCCAGCTGTGGCCATTATTCATACAAACATGTCAAAATAAGAGTCCTACATGCCTTTACCGGCCGCTGGCTGAGACATTAAAATAAGAATCAGAAAATTGAACTGATCCAATTAAATGAAAAGGAAATACTGTAATTTTTCCGTGCAGCCGGGGATTGGGGGCCGCTGCTCTATACCATTGTGTCCTCAAGCAATTAATTTTACCTCAGTTGCTCAAGGGGGAGTGTCCCTAGAACTAATGACCCTAAGTCACGCTGGTTAAGAGTGTCTGCCAAATGCCATAAACACTATGGCAAAAAAAGTTCATATATTGCATATTTCGAAAAGTCAGTGCATTAGTACTCATAAGAAACTACCAAAAACTAGGAGGTTTGAAAGGAGAATGTTCACTCCAGCTTCATTCTTTAAAGTACTTCTTTGGTGCAAGTACCACATTTGGTCCACTATGGGAAAGCAGCAGGCCGCACTCTTGATCAGCCAAAGACGGCCCAATAGGCCTTTCAGTGTCGTGTACATAGTTGAGTCATAGCGGTCACATGTCGTGAGCTAGCATCTGTTATTGCCAACTGTAACTGGTTCACCAAGAAACTGTCTAACCCATCAGCCTATTAAGATCCAACTCCATTACATCACAGCCAGTGGGTTGTCTGAATGAACGTTTCCAAACCACAAGGCAAAAGGCAAGAAACACCACCAACAGTCTGGTGTGCAGCTTGTGTCTTCATGAAGAAGCATCAATAAAAAATTTAGCCACAACAGCTACAAACGGAGTCGTTAACAGACACCCCAGTTCACCTCCTGAAGGACGCAAATTTAGCTTGCGGCCCTTAAGCTCTTTCAGACCAAGCAAGCTTGAGTTGTACTCAAATTTAAAAAACTTAGGGCTGAAAATGATTCATTGGCTGCTGCCCAGGAAGCAATGCACCGGAATAGTGTGTTCAGATGGAGAAGGTCAAGCTGTTGTAAAGGGGCTGGAGCACTGCATTCCGGTCAACAAGTGATGGCATCACACACAGCCACTCATTATTTCTTTCCTCTCTTCACTCATTCTTTTTCCTCAGAGGTTTGAGAAAGAAACGAAAACAACCTATAACCTTAGCTAGCGGAGGCAAATTCTATTTACACATGTCTTATAAACACAATTAACATTTACTGAAGGTAGGATTTGGACCCATGGTCTTCTGCTCCAGAGGCAAGTATCCTACCCACGAGGACACTGGGCCATCAGTCTATAGGTAATTGTTTTCTTGCCTTTCCAATTCAGCCCTATGTATTTAAATTAAAGCAATTTTGGAGTGGCGACCCACCCATGCAGGAACCATCAAAATGTTTTAACATCTTCATACTAAATACATTACATTGTATTCGTAATTATTATTTCATTGATGATGATATGTCCAAGATGCAAGTGAGAAAAAAAGTTTCCTTTAGTTTTCCCAAGAGGTTTCTGTAGTTTGAATTATTTAATGACATCTGAAACTGCTTAAATATTTTATGTAAATGCTACTTGTATTTTTAAAAAATACAATACAATTAAAAGATGTGGGAGATGAATTTTGAAGGGTTTGGAAAATGGCCAAGAAAACTCTCACATGCATAATAGAGAAGAAAATCACGAAAAACGTAGAATATGAACCTTTAAATGCTTAAACTGGCTAACCTAAGCAGAAAAGCACAGAGAGAAAATTGTTTAAAGAAACAAGTTTAATAGAGTGTAAATTTCCTCCAAGATCAATAAAACTGTTCTGATTGTCTCTGAGGGTTTAGAAGAATCTTCGAAGGTTCACAAGGTGCTTATCCTTGATGGCCAGGGTGCAATTTCCCACCAAAACTGTATTAAAAAGCCTATGGGGTTCTAAGACAGGTAAGAGGAAGCGCATTCTGTGTTGGAAAATGATGTGATGGAAAGAGAAGAAGAAAGGAACTGCTCCAAAGTACACCAGCGTGCTTGTCTTTATTGATGATACTACTGACGAAAGTAAAATTAACTCTGAAGTGTACAAAAAGCATCTCCACGGCTCACACAGCAGAAATAATGACCTGAAACATACTGCTAAACCAGCTATGAAACGTTTGTGACTGGCCGAGTCAATCACCTAACCAGAATCCCACTAGGGAGTGCATTTCATTCACTCAAGACAAGATTGAAGCCAAAAACCCCATAAAACAAACAGAAATGTCTGTATTACAGAATAACAGAGCCTCACTGGGAGTGAGACTCAAGCATCTGGTGCTGTGCATGGGCTGCAGACCTTAGGCAGTCTGGAAGGACTAGAGGCTGAACATGACAATTTTACTGAAGATAATTTCATGTTAACTGGGTCGCCTAATATGGAAGTAAATATCCCCAAATCAAAACTGAAAAAAACACCATGGCTGTAAAGGGACATAAGTAGTTAGATTATCTCTGCAATAAAATACGAGGTGTAATTGCACGGTTGATTCAAACATTGGTTTTACGGCCAAATTTTTGTGCTGAAAAAAAAAAATTCTACCCACAGTGTGATCCGCCGTTTCCTTCAGTGCAACGCACTTAACTGCTGAACCACAGAGGGGGCATGGTTCGAATTTAGGGGGGTCCTGGGGGTTACTGTACCCCCTGATTAACACCCAGACACCCCCCTTGTGGCAACTATTAGTATTGTTGTGTTAGCAGACAATAAAGGTCATGGAAGTGTTAGGAAGAAGTGGAGGGATAATTCACACTTCCAGGGGGACGTTACGTTTCTGACTCTTACCGAGCAATTTTTTTACATTTACATTTACGGCATTTAGCAGACGCCTTTATCCAAAGCGACTTCCATTCCTAACTACAGGGGACAGTCTGCGATTTGAACCCAGGACCTCATGGTCCAGAGGCAAGTATCCTACCCACTGAGCTACCTCCACCCACACTGAGCTACCTTCACCCACACTGAGCCTCCACCCATTTATGGTTAACGATGGTTAAAAACATGGGAACAGTGCACGTAGCTACATTCTTTTTTTTCACGTAGCTACATTCATTCCTATTTTTAATGAGACCGTAAATATCAGTGACAAACAACTTTTTAATAATTAACCTTGAGCTTTAGTGTCTTGAAGTCTGTGTTTATGAGTCTGCTGTGTGTTTAGCTGTGCAAGACCATCTGTTCTCTCTAGCTATACATCACTGCGGTGACTTAAGAACAAAATATATATAAAAATGATCTAAAATCTGAACCCACATGCATTACTTCAGATATTAAAGAACATTTTAGCATTGGAATTTTCACCAAATTTCAATTTGGGTTTGGATTAGAATCAGCTCAAAATTGCAGCTATAAAAAGAACAGTGGACGTGAAAGTGGAAAAGTGAAAGTGAGCATTCTGTCACACGGGATCTCACAGCGTAAACAGCACAAATTTCTTCCTCTGCATTTAACCCATTCACAAAGTGAAGCAGGGTACTTCAGAGGTGCTTCACAGTCTTGGGAATCGAACCCATGACTTCCTGATTGCAAGGCGAACACCCTAATCTCTACACTACCAATTTTAACGATGATAACAATAATGAAGCTTGTGTGATCGCTTCCGCAATCACCCTAAAAAGAGCCACCAAAAACACACTCTGAAAAGAAAAAAACAACATGATCTTTAAATGACAAAACAAGCGGAGGAGGAGAAATGAAAGAACTTCATTGCAGTGATTCAGGAAACCAGCGAACAGAAAGGAGATGAAAAAAGAAGAGAGCATGAAACAAAACCCCCCAAAAAAAGAAATAGAAGAATGATGTGAGGCCTAAGATGCAACTGGGGGGCACTTCATTTCTGCCAGGTCAATTAGCAGCCTTTGATTAAACTGGGAGGAGGAAGGAAAATGAATCCTCCATTTTTCATCAGGCCAAAGCATTTTCCAGTAGGAGATTTAGGAGAGCTAGAGAGTAAGAAGGAGGGAAAGAGATGGTCTCCAATGTTGTAAATCGGTGTACTCAGCAGGCTTTTAAATCACAGAGCGATGCCTAACTGCAAATGCACAAACCACTGATAAATGCAGTGCTGTGCAGACGGGCACGCATGCTGTGATACACATACGTATAAGTATGCAAATATAACAGAAGTCAGCACAGAAATAACTTTAATTCCAAATGAATTAATAACTGACAACAGAAGATCTGTTTATTTAGCCTTCTCAGTCTACCAAGAGGGCGTTGCCCCTGCAATCAGAAGGTTGTGGGTTTGAATCCCAAGACTGCTAGTCGCACCACAGAGGTGCTCTAGCAAAGACTATGGACCACTTTGAGATATAGTTAGCAAATATTAGCATTCTACCTCTTCTTAAACTAGGTAGAATCAAAATGCATTATTAATCTGTGGGCATCAAAAAATCAATCAGTGCTTTTGAATGTGGAACCTACCAATATGGTGGCAATCACAGCAACAGGAAATAAGATTACCTTTGTTTCTTCTATGTTTTTATGTGATGATCATGATAAAAAAAAGTATGGTAAAAACACAAAATTTCTTAGGGAACTGTTTTGAATTACCTGTGTGCACTCACCTTTCCACTGTGACATCTAAAATTAATCTCAAATTGGTCATAAAATCATATCTTAGTCATCAGACAAGTGGATTTGTAAACATTCTATGGAATAACTTTAAAGGAGGGAACTTCTAGGTTCATTAAGACCTCTGGTTCCTATCACCACCACTGAACTGACCTGTAAGTTTGATGTGTTCTCCCATGCTAAAATGTCTCAAAATATGTCTCAGATAATACACAGTTGGGTCAGTCTACTAAAGAGGCACATCAAGGTGTTCTCCCCTAGGTCAAGTTGAAATTTGGCTTTGGTGTGTTATGAAATATGAATTTTATACAGTTCTGCAAGATAAACGTCAACTGAACTGGAGATACCAATGAAAATAATTCAAAGTCTCCACTGGAAAATTACGTGGAAATTATAACTGAATAAGTAATCCACTGAAAACAGGGAAAGAAACTTGACACATTCATATTTACAAATGGAAGATGGCAAAAAGCACTCTTCAGCCATAGAAGGCATAGAAGAATCCTTAGATAATGTTTCAAATAATGGTTCTTAAGTGAATCCACTCAACTGAAAATGGTTTAAAGATCCCAAAGTGGAAACCATCACCTCCAAGAAGGCCAAACCAATGTCAACAAGGCCATAAATGTGTCACAACACCAAAGCCATTAAAAGTCCTATGAACAAGGCGTTGGGTTTGCAGAGTTCAAGGTGGAGGTCAAAGTGAATCGATTAGCAGACTCTTACGCTTGGCCACAGATTCCAAACAAAATCTTTGGTGTTGAGGTCAGCTGGCATTCAGGAAATGCACTCATAGATTTAGCTTTGATGTGAGGTCAGAAACCACATTCTAATAAAAGACTATAAGCAGCCTAAAGACTTCATTTGGGAAAAAGGCTAGATTAAAAAAAAAAAGCAAGATCTAAAGCTTTGTATTACTCAAGGAAATATCAACATAAATGTTCTCTCAGACTAAAATTTTTTAATTTAATTAAATGCAATTACATTTAATAAAGCAAAAAGTCTGCTAACGTTTTTCATAGCATTGTGGATGCTAAAGAGAACAGGTTCAAGATTATTCATGGCTGTTTTTATGAAAAGGATCTGAGTGACTGTTGACTAAGTGTTTATTAGCAATGTAAGCCTTGTAGCTCCATTGCCAACCTAAATAAGCAAAACCTCGAAACCTGTCTTGGCTGACCAGCTACTTCTACATGGAAGTCAGCGTAAAGTTGGTCAAAAACGAATCTGAGTATTCTGCCTTTCTATCACTCATGAGTCCATAAGTGGTAAGAAAAGTACAAATAAAAAAATTCTAATATGAGTAAAAAATAAATAAAATTAACAAACAATGACAACATGAAACAATAAAATTAACACAGAAAATACAGTAAACCAAGATTGATATGTAGACTGAATGTGTCCAATCATAAGTTTTAATGAGTTAATAGCATATGAATACAATCGTTATTAATTATTAGTGTATATATTAGAAAAATAAGTATGATTAAGATGCTTTTGGGCTTCTACAATGGGTCCCTATTAAGTGAAGACTTAAGCTGTTGTTCAGGGATCACCACCAAGCTTCAGCAACTTCATATGGCACGCTAACTACATGGCACTTTGGAAGCCAATCAAAAAGGTGGTGGGCTTGCGTGCTGAATCTTCCTTTCATAAGCAGCTCTGAAATGGGTGGCGCCATCCAGAATGAAAAAAGGAAAGAAAACAACTGAGCTTCTAAGGTCAGAAATGCTTGCATTTACTTCAAGCGCAGTCAGCCGTGCCTTTGTTCTATGGAGTTTACATCTGCGCCTGTTGTTTGAATTAAGAGCAAGTGGCCACCTTGGCACAAAGTGAGGTGATAAATTAACCAGCCCGAGCCTGGACAATATTGCGGCTCCATACGGAGCCCATCACTTAGATTCCATTAGGTTAATCACGCATAATAATAACACATAGCCCAGTCTGATTAATCACCTGTCGCGGGAGGGGCAGCATGAGGAGGGAAGGTTAGGTGGAATGACTGGTGGTGTGTATGGAAGAGTCTAGTGTTTTGATCAGGGAAAAGACCAGAGGTCCAGAGTGAGAGTTAAAGGGAGTGATGGTGTTGATGGGTAAACCAAAAGAGGGAAACAAGGAGATCTGATGGCCAGGGGCGGCAACAGTCTTCTTTTTCACAGACGCCTAGTCTTTGTAGCAGGAAATATCAGCTACAGAATGACATCTGAGCTTTTCTGAAGGCTTCTCTTGCTGCTTCACTAATAACTCAGGGTCAGAAGAGAGGCAGCCAAAGGCATTACCAGCCTCGAGAGTTTGCCAGCTAATTATGAGCCCTCTTTAAAGGCAGTCTTCGTGGCCCACATCATGCAGGATTACAACTCCAGTGGAGAAAACGAGACAGGGCGACACTGGGACTCAATTGCGTATTATTTATTAATGGAATGTAATTCTTCACAGCTCAGAGCTTGACAGGAGGCAGGATGGATTCCAGCACTTGCTGCATCAGTTCTGGCCAGCAACTTGGTATTTTTCAAAACTTTCAGTGCTTCTCTGTTTCCTACCTCGTCTCGCTCCCTACTCGGAGCTGAAAGCCGCGGCAACGCTCGCAATCTAGTTACCCGCAATGGCAGTGGTGAAAAATGGACAACATTAACAAGCATTACAGCACAGTCGATTCTTCTTATTCGGATCCAGCGGAGGACGGCTACAGTATGCTGAGGGAATCAAAATGTAGGCACTTATTAATGACCATCCAGGCTCAGATATATAAATAGATGGCAGATAAGACGGAACATATATCTTACTAAGGCACCTCTGAGCCACTCATGCATAGACACACACTCAGGTAGGTGTAAGACAAAGCGTGAAGCATCGCAGGCCAAGAATCACAAAATATTACTAAGGCTATGCTGATAGTCAGTCATGTGGAACACCTGGAGTTCAGAAAGACTGCACTGGTATTAATGGGGACAGTGGGATGAGTCTAAACCTGCAAAACTGACCTCTTTCTGAGTGGGTATTTATTTGTTTTATTTGATTTATATACTGTATTGATGTCATTGGAAATTACTTGAGTCCTCTGTATAAGCCCCCATCTTAAACCTAGGTAGTGTTTATATGTCTGTTTATTTAGAGATGACCAGTGTATCAAGAGCTAACTATGGTCATTTGGTTCTTGACATCGGAATCATGTCTTTTTTTTTTTTTACTTACTTCTGGTTCTTCTACATATCGAAATCTTAAGTATGTTTACAAAATTCATACACAGTAACAAAATATAACTGCAAAACTTAAAAGCAGCTTAAGAGATCAATTACTGTTCAACATGATAGATTACCATTTAAATAAACATATGTAAGTAAGTTGAATATAAAGCAACTGTTCCAGAAGCATTCTTTTCTTAAATGTGCTTTTCTTTGCTCATGTAAAAAAAAAAAGATTATTAATGTCTGCAAAACAAATCTGGATTTTACTTTGGACACTCAACAAAGGGGGAAACTTCGATACGAAACACGCCATGGCTGATCGATTACTTGGGATAGTGGGGAAAAATTGTGCCAGCAGCCTGAACTACTGCTAGAACTCCGGTCACACACTGCAGGAAGACCTGCATCCGAACCCCTCTGCTATGACTTCAATTTTTTTTCCCATGGAACAGTGTTCAGTTGACTGCACTTCTATTCTGAATTCACCTGATGGCAAGCCTGAGGCGCTGCTAAGCCACGTAGAAGACCATGTCCCTTTACAATGCTGTTTGGGAATGTTCCAGAGTTCCACCTCGCAACACACACACCTTTACTCACACGCAGATTTTGTTCTTTTACACCATGTGCAGACTCATTCATTTGACCCTCATGAATTTGTGAATCAACTCTGCATTAGTTCCAGCACATTCAGACACACACAGTCACACAAAGAGAGAAACACCGCCTCTCATCTACTTACCGTGTATGTGATCACTGCTAGCATGCCAATCAAGGTCAGGGAGCTGATGGAGAAAGAGAGAGCATCCAGGCCATCTGTGGGCAAGAGAAGGGGAGCATTTATGTGTGGACACAGAGTCCTGCAGCAAGGCCAACTCTTCAGAGAACTGTATTCCCCATGGGAAGTACCAGAATGTACCTTTTTGTTTGCTTTTTGGACAAGTTATCCCGAAATCTCACTTCAGAGGGATCCATTGCAACACACAGCTGTTTTGAAAAATATGTTGCCTGAGCCAACTCTACTGAGCACTTAGTGTGTTAGAGTGTGGGCATGGATGCATGTGTGTGTGTGCCCATGCATTTGCAGAGAGCAAGCGAGAGAAAATGAAAAGGAGTGGGTGTTTTTCAGTGGACCTCTATTGTGTTTGCAGCAGGCAGTAGGAGGCAGAGAGAGAGAAAGAGAGACAGAATATGAGAGTGAGAGAGAGAGAGAGAGAGAGACAGAAAATGAGAGTGAGAGAGAGAGAGAGAGAGAGAGCGAGAGAGAGAGAGAGAGAGAGAGAGAGAGAGAGAGAGAGAGAGAGAG
>JBBMFX010000080.1:2653824-2666639 GCA_037832545.1 Rhabdalestes septentrionalis | reverse complement strand
CTATATTATATACTTTATTTAGATTTGTATTCGGGACGCCCCCCCCCCCATATATACACATATAGACATATATATAGTCTAATTCATTACATTCATTACTCTCTGATTAATTAATCTAAATTAATCACACATATTTTTGCTGTAAAAGCTTTTGTATGACTTGGCATGAGTGAATAAATAATCAACATTTCAGAATTTCAACGTCTCTCAAATTTTTTATGGCAGTTTATGTGCAGTGTCATTGTGACAGCAATCAAAAATATAACCTAATACGTTTAGAGAAAAAACTGTCTATAAGGTGCAGTTTAGGACAATGTACATACACGCACGAGTGTCCGAAGCATTATAACGTGGGGAGCTCCTTTTCTAGTTTCTCAAACGGGGGCAGTACACATTTGTAGGTTTTTATTAATATTGAAATATATCAGTTTAAAATAGATACAAGGGCATCTTTGCAGTTGTACTTTGAATGAAAATGACTTTCCCAAAACGTCTAGACCTCCTTGACGAGGTCTCTATAATAAGGGGCAGTTTTAATTAAATACCCCTCCCTTATTTGGACACTAACCAAACTGCTTCCACATTTTATGGTTCTCCTGGATGCTCCTGGGTATTCTTAGATTATTTGACCATATTATAAGTTTGGCAGCAGACAAACTCATCACTTAAAAGATTGTATATATTTTTTCCTCCTCATCATAAAACATTGTCCTAGACATATTTCTTTTCCGTGTCCCTTTCTGTAGATGAGTTCTTTAGTTCTTTACTCAGAGGGAGTATGTGAAAATGATTACCAATGCTGTCCTGAGAACACTGTCCTATACTTTTCATTTGAAGTATATGTTCAAACAAACTGAGATTTCTGTCCATTGAACAGAAGTTGTAAAGTTTGTTGAATTTTGATTATCATTGCCATCACGTCAAAGCTTTGCACCTCTTAATAATTAACTTTAAAAATGGGGCATTTTAAGTATTTATTTTCAATTTAAAAAAGGCTCATACAAAGCTTAAAAAAGAAAGAAAAAAGTGGGTATCTGGTAGCCTAGTTCTTAGGCAGAATTTTCACTTTTAATTTGAAATTATAATGTATATTTACAGTGCTTAACTTTACTGGTAAGCTTGAGGGGGTTAAAAACAGTGAACCTAAAACGTAATTGTTTTAAGGTCCTTAAATCTGAAAATAAATTTGTCTTCCAACAATTTAATTTCTTTAATTTTTTCTGCTCATCTTATCCTCGTAATAAAAAGTAACAATATGACCATGTAATCTCTGGAAAATCCTCGAATATTCTGCATTTTAAACAGCTTCATAATTTGATTTTTACAACAGTTCCATTCTCCTTCACATTCATGTTTTTAAAAACTTCTAATATAATTCAGGTTTTGATGATTAAACAGTTCTACATCTAAGTTTACAACAATTACACTTATAATTTATGTTTCAATCTTTAAATATTTCTATTACAATTTACATTCAGATTTTAAATGTTTCTTTGTTTTATTTTAAAATCGTTCTATTCATATTTACATAAATATGAATCATAAAATCTACAACTCATTCTGAGTCTTTGGGTAGTTTGTCCTAAAGTCAGATCAAATACATTTTGCCCTACATCTGGACGCCTTCCAGCAAGCATTATATGCACTCTAGGATACAGTTTACAATGCTACTGGGCTTTTGGTCAGGACCATCATTATCTTGGCTTAAACCTCGGTGTGAATGAGCTATGACAAATCCTCCTGAAGCTGAAATACGTTTCATTGCTGTCCACTGGAAAACTGAAATTCCTTTGTGAGGGACCTGCATTCCACAAACAAATCTCTAGGTACTGACTGTATCCTTCACAAATCTCTTAATGGCATAATAGTTTGCCTTTAATTTTTTGTGATATTGCAGGAATTTGAATAAGGTACAATACATTGCCAAGGGGTATTCTTCTTTTCTGCTTTTATGATGGACATATTCCCTGCCAGTCTCCACGTTCTTCTGCATGGTGTTACACTATGTATTACAAAACCATACCCCATGGTTTATACCCACCTCTCATTTATCTCAGAGAACGTGCATATGTATTCAGATCATGGTTTCACTCATATAAAAAATGTATGTTGTCATGTGGTGGCAGAGCTGAGGAGATGCTGGTGCATCTCCCCTGATTGCAAACAGATTTGGCTTATTTTGGGGTGAGAAGCATCAGAAGTATAAAGAGTCCTAGAGTCTTAAAAAGTGTACTGACCAAGAAACCAGTCATTCTCTAGTGTGCCCCATTTTCAAAATAGGAACTTAAAATTGAACATTTCTCCCTACAATTCTCTTTGTACTGGATGTAGCATCATGTCTCCATCCCAACTTTCAGAAAGTATTACAGAAGATAAATGTTCACCATTAAAATGTAATTTTTTCAGACATTTAGGCCCAAAAGTAAAAGTCCTGCTTTAGCAAGACATCTGTTACCACCACAGTTTAATTCAGACTTCAATGCACAAAACTACCAGTTAGATACTAACCTTTTCTATTAGTTATTTATGTTATTTTATTTATGCTTTGGTGTCAGGGAGAAAAAGGCATGACACAGTAGTTGAGCCGCCCAGCCGACGTTGCTGGTAATTAATCGCTGTGTACAGTCTAAGCATGTAATTGAGTCGTCAGTGTCCCAGCATTCTTGATACCAGTGCTCAGACTCATGTGCACTGTTTACTGATTACCTACATATGGAACTAGAGAGAGAATCAAGATGGAGTCATGCTGTCTCTCTCTCTGTAATGAAAGAAAGGAAATGAAAAGGGACATCGAGCCACTAAGAGTAAACAAGCAACTGAACAGGCGCTGAAAAAGTACCAAGCTAGCTGACCGGGAGGTGTTTGATTTCATCACTTTAAATCATGTAAATAAATAACAGTATTTAATCACACTGGTGTTTCGCATGAGCTATAGATCAGCACAGCATTTGCCACCCAACGGTTAGCCACAGCAGCTACACCATATGTATGTGTGTATGTGTGTTCTAATAATTGCATTTTATATTGTAGAAAAGAAATACAGAAAATCACAAAAAAAGAAGGGAATATTATTTAATATTTAAAAAGGATTGCTTGCCAGTGTGGATTAGCTCTGTGAAAAACAATAAATTATCATTAATATAACTTTTAACATTCACAGTTGTTTTTATAAATACTGAGAGCAAACGAGACCTTTCTGTTGACCGAGCTGAACAAAAGCTTAAAAATACTAATGTGCGGTAATGTGCCTGGAAACCTAAATTGGCCTTTAACACTGAAGCACTTTGCTTTCTTTTGTTCTTCGCTAAATAGCGCTAACAAATACAAGTCATTATTCACAGCACCAAGATATTATCAGAGTACACAAACACAGCTATGCTGAAGAGTGACAGACAAAACCACTGTGTTTTTAATATACAGCTCTGGAAAAAAAACATAAGAGATCACTGTAGTTTATTTTGAATTCAGCATCTCTATGAGCATGACAACCATTACATGCCAGTGTCTGTAAAATTCCTACACAAGCACCTTGTTCTATATTATGAGGGACTGATTACTGATCACCTCAATCTTATTTAATGAGGAAAAGTATAAAACACTGCTGTAATCCACACTCTTCACTCACAATGAGACCAGTTGGATTGTAAAACACTACTAGAAGTTCATTAAAGGTAATTATCGCCATTCTGTTTAAGAGTGAATCAGATATTTGCGCATCATTTCTCTTATTTTTATATATTTTCACTATCTTTAAAATAATGCTTTAAAGATTTTAATTTGGAAATTAGGAAAAATATTGTCAGCAGATCTTAAAAAAGGCATTCAGTTAAATACTTGCACCTATAAAAGATAAAACCTAAGAAACTGAACATTTTTGAAGAGCTCTCTTACTTTTCCCAGGAGCTGTAGTTTAAGAAATTCACAACATGCAGTTAAAAAGGAGGCATATCAAGATAACACAGGGATTGTGTATATCATGCATCTCTATTTTCTGCTGTGGGTTTTGAGAAGAGGTGTCACAGATTTGACACAAAGTATTACAAAATGTTCAGAAGAAAAGCACAATGAATCCAACCAATCACATGATAGAATTGCTTGCATAATCCTTGATCTGATCTCAAATTCAAACAGGATGTCAGATCTCCCAAAGAACCAATCAGAGTTGGCAATTTTGTTTATGTTGAGTCAAGCAGGAGCAACGTAAGCATCCAATGAAGCTCTGCTAGTCAAGCTCTTCTGATTCAAAGGCAGTACAGTTTGCGCAACACATCATTTATAACGTCAAGTGTTACATTAGACTTATTAGGATAAGAGCATACGGTTTGAAAATAGCCCTTAAAAGCAGCCGATCCCGGAAAACACAATAAAGTGGCACTGTGCCATCTCTAGATGTGAAAGTTTTAAAAGAGAATCAAAAAAGCACATAGGTTCCTGAGGTGTACAGAGAGCAAGGTCAGTATGTTTTGAGGGAGGCTTGCATGAAAGCTCAGCTAGAATGATTTGAAATTCGCATCCCGGCGATGTGAGCGGTGGCTAAGGCTTCCAGAACACCATGAAGCGCCATGTCAATCCCGACAGAGTGACCAAGGTCAGCCTCGGCGAGCGTCTTTCCAGGGCTGTCCCCGTACAAGTTGCAGCCTGTCACAAGGGTGCTGTCCTCTAAGCTCCTGTCTTTTCAGCCCGTGTGAAAGTATTATATTTATGGGAAAATTATGTGTCAAGAGGGAAGTGCAGAGACAAAAGACTCAGGAGTTTGCTACAAACCTCACTGACTCCAGAGAAGTGTACAGCCACAGCAGCCGATACACGTCCTCCTCATTTCCTGTAAAACTGTCAAGAGGCGTGTCGGCCCACCGAACGCCAGTACCAAGAAATGTTTTTGTTTCTATTGGGAGGAAAAAAGGGCCCCCTTTTCACACCTCAATTTTCAAACAGGCAGCAGTATAGAGACTTTTTCAGGATAGCCCTATTACTCATTTCCTTAATCTGCACCGAACTCTCTCAGTAATCACTCAGGTTCAAATGACAGAGGTACCAACTTGCCAAGGCTTTGTGAAAGGAATTGTTGTCTAGCCAGGCTTTTCTTGTGTTTTCCTTCCAAGTCTAAAGACCAGCCATGGTCATGGGCAAGCTTGTAGAATTGTCCTCCCTTTCATTTGGGCCCACGCATGAGTTACATTTCCAAAAGTGCCCCGACCATCACCGTTTGAGGAGAACATCTTGTTTCTCAGTAAAAGCAGCACCTGCGATTGATTGTCACAAGGTTGTAAATTAGTGGAGCCTGCCACTATTGGAGCATTACCCTTTTGGCCCTTGCAGAGCTCGGAGGATTACAAATCAGAGTGGGTGATAATTTGCTGTTGTATTGGATTCTCGCTGCTTTGACCCTCAGGGCTCGACGCCCTTCGAAAAAAGCGCTACAGGAATACTGATCATAAACCACCACTGGGGCCAGTACAACTCACACTAAGGGATCTTCCCCACAGTAAACTACAACAGGTGAGAAATCAATATCACACAAACACTAACAAGAGCCACGACGCAACCAGTCTTTACTTCGTCAAAATAAGTACTGTCAGTGGATTAAGAAAAACTGGCTGCTAAGTAGGAAATGGGCAGGAAAAGTCTAAGAAGCAACTTGTCATTTATACCTTTAAACTGTGGAGAATGAATACTGTCAAAGCCTTGATAGCCCTTGCACTAGTTCACACACGGTGAAAATTCATGGTCGGTCCCCGAACAAAAATGAAAGAACACAGGAACACTCCTTCTATTATGAGCCCAAACAATGGCCACTTAATATTGTATTTTCTCTTGAAAATTTGGGACTGGTTAAAAAAAGGAAAGAAAAAAAAAAGAAAAAAAATTCCCCCAGGGCTATTTAAAATGGCAACGCATGAATAGTATCATTTTGTTCCACTTTATAGCTAAGCACAGCTGATATCTGATTGAAAAGCAAGCGCTATTCCCTCAGTAGGATATGTAGACTTCATGGGGCTCGTTGTGCATCTTGGCAGGAGAGGAAACTGCCACAATTTCTTAAAGTGATCGTGTAATACAAGACATGAATAGTGAATTAATGTGAGGACACGAGGGAGAGGAGAAGGGATCGTCTTTTATGCAGCGCATTATAAAATGAGGCGGTGACCCTGCGGATTGGCACTCAATACGTCGACAAATAGTTTCTATAATTGATTTTTGCAGTTCATTTCCTGCGTGACACACGCCCTGTTGTCATGTACTGCATCATGTGGCATTTAGTAAGATAGTAGCAAACTGGTGGACAGCAAAAAGAAGCTCAGATATTTGCGCAATATCCTTTCTCATTGCAACACAAAGTATCAAAACAAATTGGGAAATTAGGAAATATATGAATGGTGCCACCTATATGTTTCGGGCAGGTGATGGCCTGTGGTGAGGGAGTTGCCCCTGCAATCAGAAATGTGCAGGTTCAAATCCCAGAGCTACTTGTGTTATCAACGAGGTTCCCTTGAGTGAGTTACCATTGTCACACACAGCTCCCTGAGTGCCTGCTTCACTTGGTAAGTTGGTTAAATGAAGAGAATAATTTCACACTGTTGTTTTGTGTTGTGTCATATTCACTTGTGACTATGAGGGGCCACTTTACTTTATAAAATGCAGCTTCTGATGCCTTTGTAGTTCTCCTTTTCAGCTTGAATTCGAAATGCCTTGCTTAAAAAATTGTGTGTGTGTGTGTGTGTGTGTGTTTGTATGTAAACTCCTCACTGGCTCCTCACACTTCTGAAAAGATGCAGCAATAGAGGCAATGGAGTGTGAGCATAGAACTGGAGAGACTCAGGTAGTCTGACACTTCCATTTAAATGCGCACAGAGGTAGCCACCGAAACAACTTCTCGACAGACTGATCATCGCAGCCCAAAATCTTCAGTATCCTTCGCAAAAAAGTGCCAGACTTCAAGAACAGGTGCAGCCATTCTTGACATTTTCAGACACAACTGGATTAGAAACAAACCTTAGGCTTCTGATAGGAGGCCCTTAAGCCCTCACTGGGGATATCAGGTTCATCTGGGGACATTCATGCTCTCCTCCAGGGATGCTTTTCCATTTAACCTTGTAGTTTGTAGCTATACCTCAAGGCAAGGCTGTTAAAAAAAACACTACACTAAATGGAAACACCGCCAAGAACTTGGCACCAAGCCAGCAAAGAAAAATATATTTATTTGTCCTTTTAATTGCTTAACCTGAAAGGTTAATCTCCACACATGAAGTGGGCCTCAGACAAGGCTTTAATCACAGTCCATCTACAGTTAACGCCGCTTCTTTTGATAATCAGAAAACCATACCTCAAGGCACTGATGGTTGTGGCACAGCTTCCAGATTGTGGATTATCTATGAAGAGGAGGATGGGTATGCATCTTGTTACCAATATCTCATTTGGTTGTTCATTTTGACCATTTTTAAGGGTGCATAGATTTATCAGTAAACCTTTACATGAACCCAGCGGCATAGTATTGACATTGTCAGTAAATAAACACACCATGACAGATGTCGTTTGCTGACATGACAGAGTACATTCACTAATAGAATAGTCATTACAAGGACCAGTATTAGTCAAGACTAATGCATGTAAAAAAAAAACTGTGGCATTTTTCATGAATGTAGCCAGAACAATGACATTTATGTTAGCAAATATGGCAAATTATGACAACATGTGAAATCTGTGAAATCTTTGTGTATTATAATTGTTTGTCAATGCGTGCTGCTTGTGTATATGTATCCAGTGTTCACACACATTAGTGTTGTCAAAAGACCCGGTACTTCAGTACCAAGTCGGTATCAAGTCGGTACCGAGCACACGGTCGACCCGGTTCTTGCTGCGCCATCAGTTGCGTCTTGTTTGTAAAAGCACTGAGACATGGCGACCAGCAGTGCTGCGCGGTTCTGAATCCACTTTGTTTTTGCTGCCGATGACGAGGGAAACATCACTGATCACCAGAATCCCTTATGCAAGCGGTGTCATCAAACTTTTATGTCAAAGGACGAACCTTATAAAACACATCAAAGACCGTCATCTTAATTTTATGAAAGAATTTAAGCAGGTATGTTTTAATTTTATTTTATATTTAGAATATACGCTATATTAATTTGAATGACGGATTGAAATAAACATTGCTATTTACTTAGTTAATCGTTAGCATAAGCGCAGCTAATGCTAACGCGAGTAGCAGGATAACATTTCTTTATGAACTATTTAATGCCCCTACAGCATTTAAAACACGACACAATCGTACTATTTTTACACACCAGAGGCTTTTAAATGACCTGTGTAGCCAAAACATGTGTGTTAGAGAACAAATGTATGGTTAATGTTTGTCTCTTTAAAATCAGTCCATCAGAAACCCAGTCCTAGGTTATGAAATATGGTTTGTGCAGTTTGATAAAATAAAAGTCTAGTCAAATACAGTCCTGTATAGTTTAGTAAGGCTTTAAAATAAGATCAAGTTACAATGAGTGAACATTAATTAATGTGTGTGAATGTTATTTTATAAAGCGCTTAATAAAATGTTAAATTAAGAAAAATAGCTGCTATATAAGATTTGTTTATTGTTAAGTTAGGTTAAAGGGAATCTTTTAGCAAAGTGTATTTAATAAAAGAGTTTCTGTCTGTGTAAAATTGATTTCATATACTTAATATAAATAATCTTGTCTAAATTCATTATAAAAGCTGAGGTTTGTTATTTACTGAAATGTTACATATAAAATTCATATAAAATTGTTATAGTAAACTATATTATGTTTTCTGTTTACAGCTACAGGCTGAGGAAAACCATGACAATGATTACAGATGTATTTCAGCAGCAGAAGTTTGACATAAACAGAACTGAGGCAAGAAAACTGAACTGAGCTGTTGATGAATTCATATGTATGGATCAAGTACCAGTTTATACCGTTGAAAAATACAAATGTTTAAGTTTATTAATAAGTAGAGTGTTTTATTCACTTATGTAATTACTGTTTTTTATTAATATATACAACTTTTTTTTTTAAGTATTTGTCCGAATACGGTATTCGTAAAAAAATAAAACGTTATTTGTGCCAATCTGAATACCGTATTTGTATTTGGCTCCACCCCTAATAAATATATAAATATATATATATATATACACATACACACACCTCACACAGTATGCATTTGACGACAAACTCAAATACAAAGTTATATAACAAGTTTGTATAATTTTATTTAGCTTTATTATGCTGTTGTATTTTGTTGTTTTTATTCTACAGTTATGCCACTTCTACTTTCTTCTCTTGTTCTGTGCACTTCGCAGTGGGTCTATTTAACACATATCTCTTACCTCATAACAGAGTAATAAACCTGCAATAAACCTGAGCATGCTGGAAGGTCCACTCCACAGTACGGAGGTATTTCTTTTATTTAGAACTTTCTGCCCATACTGGTTACTAAGCTATGGCTTGTTTAAGCTTTGGCCCAAGCACTTATCCAGGAGGGTTCAAGGGCCTCACACCACGCGCGGCTGCCTGTTTCAATAACAGTGCAATCTGTCTGTGTTTGCGGCCATCCAGTACCGCTGCCACTTGCAGCTTCCATTAGCGAACACTCTTTGCTGGGCACAGTGAGCAAGGGAGTAAGCCAAAAAACACATTTATGCTCACAGTGTGTACATCAAGGGGATTGTGCCTCCACCCACGATCACCAGCCCACCTCCTGATGTACCCCTGCCCCTTTCTTCCCAAAATCTCTACCACAACAAAAAAAATAAAAAGCAAAAGGGGAGGGGGAGTGCATAACGAAAGCCAATGATTTATTTAGAGGGCTCGGGGGTATTTTGCCCTGTTGCTCCGGGCCTCCGTGCACCACTGCTTTGAAGTGCAGCACAGACCGAGCAGATGTACAAATGGATGCTGCTGCACACTGCAAGAGGGCTCTCAAAAGATTATAGTTCATGAGAGATCAGGGAGAGCTATTTTGGACATTTATCACCCAGCCCTGTAAATACCGGGGAGGAAAATGTGCAAACTTTCTCTCTTGCCAATTCAGGCTTAAAGAAAGAGCGAGAGAGAGAGAGAGAGAGAGAGAGAGAGAGAGAGAGAGAGAGAGAGAGAGAGAGATAAAGCACTGTCTTTCTGGGCTGTTTGGTGTCAGCACTGTTTTCCTCCGCAACTCAACGCGTTCGAGCATCCTCGCTCCATCAATATGTGATGTGATGTGCACTGTCAAGCCCTGCTGGCCAGAATCCGCTAAAGGATTGAGACATTTTACGTTTGTGTTTTTTAGTCATTTTTTTCCAACAGCTAGAGGCGCAGCAATCATGAAGCGCAAGTGTACACAAACAACAATAAAGACAAGAAATAAAAGGCAGATGAAAATTGCACTTCATAACCAGCTATGAGCAACATTCTGGAGAGGCTGTTTAGCGCGATATTGTGCTTCAGAAAACGGTGAGTATGCCTCATGTTGTGGTACGAATTAGTTCTTAGACAACTAACGAACATTAGCCCAGCAAACAGAAGTGCCAATCAAGGGTGATCAGTGCACTAAACAAAAGGGACGCAGTGTAATCAAATAATTAAGAGTAGGATGAATGGGTCAGCATTCAAAAAGCATATATAGGTATGTTATATATGTATATATACAGACACACACATATACAGGTGCATTCGTCCCCCTTTTTCATGTGGGGCACGCATGCGCTCCAACAGGGTTGGAAACAAATCAACCTTTCCTTTTTGCAAAAGAATCAGTCGGCGGAGCATCGGTGTCAGCGCCATAATTATTCCATTTGCATTGACATGGATGGACAGGGTTGTCAGATTCCGCCTTTGAATACCACCCTTTAAAGGATTTGAGAGCTTGCAGCTCCTTCAAAATATATCTGGCACTCGGCCTTCGGTGGGATATCGGTGGAGCTCCATCTCCACCTACTGGTGGAAGGAAGACCAGTGGGTGTTTTTTCTTTTTTTTTTCCTTTCTTTTTTTTTTTTTGCTGCATGCTGCAGAGGAAGAGGAGGAGAACAGCGCAATCAATGAGCCTAATTCAAAGTGAACTGCAGCACAGGGAAAAAGGGCCACCAAGCAGGGGGAGGAGGGGTGGAATCGCTTCATTTTGGGCCACTGGGTCTGCATCCAGAGCGATGACGAGGAAAAAAAAAAAATCCTACACGACGCCCATGTTCGAGTCACTGCACGAACAGGTTGCTGAATGCTGCTATTGACTGGAGGACAATCTATTAATTACTGTAACAGGCTCCACTGCGGCAGGCCATTGTGATGGAAATGACAGGCTGCGGGCTCTGCCAAAAGCGGTGCGATGCTCAAGCGTTAAACTGGACAGTTATAAAGCAGAAACTCTCAACAAGTATCCCCATCGCACCACAAGACTTAGAGGCTTTCTTTTTGAGACCAGTTTGATATCATTACAAATTCACCCACAATTTAATGATCTGGGCAATGTTAGTATTTTAGGAGCACTAAACAACTGCATGCATCGTAAAAGGGCACAATTAGACCAATTGTTGTCTTAGTATCTGTCTGAGGTGGATATATAGTAACAGCCATTTATGCCACAATGGTATTGTATTCATTTATTTGTTCATCTTCACAAGCACTTTCTTTGGTAAATTTGTCAAATTGTGCTACATATCATCATGGAGTGTCATGTATTATTAGATTTATTCCATATTGCCAAAACTTAAGCTCCATTATTTATGGTTCTTCTCTAGTATCTTTATTTTTTTGTGATTTGTAATGCAGAGGAAGTCTGGTGGTGTTTTATGTTTTCTTGTCTGGTTCGAGACAGGCAGGATTATATTCAGTGTACATGACGTCAGACCTCCTGAATAACCAATCAGAGTTGCCGATTTGTTTACGTCAGCTACAGCGGAAGCAGGTGAAAGATTTGATGAAGTTCGGCTGGTCTAGCTCTTCTGACATAAAGGCAGCACCACATGCCCTTATTATTATTAGTGGAGCAATCACTTTGGAGATGGCAGGGCCAGTTCGAGTGCCCACAAGTTGGCTTCATATTTTTATTCGCATTTACAATCAGCTCGGCTGTCTACATGTGCTGGCTGGTGCTGTGTGAGACCACCTGTCCACCGAGCCACCTCCCACACTCATGTTTGCAAATGCTTTACTGACACCTTAATGAATGCAAGTGTGAAACTACAGATTCTTCAGGTTCTGCATTTCACGGTGTGAAACGTTAAAGACGGTCATGAGTAGCAACGCTAACACAAGAATCTAACACTTCCTACTCAACAACAAATATGACCAATGAGTCCATCCATTCCTAGCAAAAGTGACTGGTAATCCCACATTAAAACGTTACTTCCAGTATAAAATAGACAGAAATAACAGGCAAACTGAATCTTATTGACTATGAGTAGCCATACATCTTATTGTTTTAGCATAAAACGGTGAAATAACTCCTGAACAAGGTTTATGTTCAGAAGTTAAGTTAATTCTCTGTGGGTTTTTTTACTGAATTTGGTTCTCCATTCAGTAATGCAGCTAGAGGGGCAATGAAAACCAATGACTAAACATGGATTCTAAACTATGTAAAGAAAAAGTCAACTGGATATTTTTGTCACACCACAACAGAGCACATAGTATGAACAGTGTAAAATTCTTTCTCTGTATTTAACCCATTCACTAAGTAGAACAATGGGCAGCCAGGAAAACCGCATGTGGGAAACAGTGTTTGGGGATAATGGGATGGTAGTAACCTAGTGACTAAAACCTGTGAGACCTATGGCCCCTGCCCCCCCACCCAACCACACACACACACCCACCCACACCAAAACACACCA
>JBBMFX010000080.1:2635477-2645906 GCA_037832545.1 Rhabdalestes septentrionalis | reverse complement strand
ATGGATTTCTGAATCCAAGATGGCGAATACAAGATAAGAATACATTCAGCCCCCTCCCACTGAAGCCTTGAGTATTCGATGTTTTTCACTACCGAATACTCGAAGCTCAAAAAATGGCATTCGTACCAGCCCTAGTTCGTATCTGGAACTTCTGTGTTCTCCTGGTGGCGCGGGGTTCCTCTGGGGTCTCTGGTTTCTCCCGCAATCCAAAGACATGTGCATCAGGTGAATTAGGGGTCCTAAATTGACTCTGTGTGAATTTTATGTGTGTGTGTGTGTACGCCCTGTAGTCCTTGCCTGGCGCCCATTGACCCCGGGATAGGCCCGAGACCCTGGTGAGGATTAAGCTGTTAGGGAAAGTGAGTGACATCATCAGTAGAGTTTGCATTTTGGCTCTTTAACTACCTCATCATTGAGAGGATCCAGTGATGCACAGGGGGAAATAGTGTATAAGAAAAAATTAAGATTTGGAACGTGGCACAACAGCAATGTAACGGCTCGTCTGGTCATGTTGACTCTTTTCGGTCATACCTTGGTTTGTTGTCCTCCAAGTGGTTCCTGTTTATGTCCCTACCTCTGCCCTTGTCCTGCCCTCACAGTTAGTGTGTTCACCCATCTATTTGTAATCCTGCATTGTCCCAGTTGCACCCTGTTTACCATTAGTTATAAATGCCCCTGTGTTTGTAGCAGGTTTTTGTTGGCCCACTATGACCTTATTCTGATTTCACACTTGTATTCAGCTGACACCTGCCATGATACACTGTTATACTCTGTTTTACCTTGCCCTGGTGACCAGCATCATTCAGTGTTATGTTTTTTCTTCATGTTTATTTATTTATTTTTTGTGCAAAGTTGCACGTGGGCCTCAAGTCATCCCAACAACCAAGGAAATGTATTTTTTTGACATATTTTGACATATATCAGTATCCATTAGAAATGTGTATTGATTCCAGAGGTAATTGCTTGGTCATGACTTGTTAGACCAGCTCATGCATTTTTATAAGACTTCGGATCCCAGTTGTTATTAATGTAAACCTTAAAAGGAGACCCCATAAAGTTTTTAATGAAATTGTTTGTTTATTCAAGTGGTTTGTTTATTCAAGTGGTATCGCTTGTTTGTTTATTCAAGTGGTTCAAGTAGTGATTATGGCTGCAGTGAAGCACATATGTGTTGCTGTGAGACCATTAAACTTTTAGCAAAGGTGCTGTGAATGCATTTTAATATACAATATCTGTGATGGACTGGCAACCCGCTCCATGTGTTTCTGTGCCTTTTGCCGGATAACTGCTGGAAGAAGCTCCAGCCGTCCTTCGTGATCCTGGATTAGGATAAACAGATCAGATAATAAATTAATGAAGGAAAAAATGACTGTTAGCTTTTGGACTATACAGGGGGTATAATAACATTACCAAAGAAATTAAGACACACAAAATCCTCCTGCTGTATTTAAAATGTTCAATTATCAAGATGATGGCAACCCCACCCCAAAAAAATTCACTGAGATGGATAAAGATGGTAAGTTTTTGAACCACCACTCAGTCTGTTGGTACACTTTTAACCCACATCCAGACTGTGCAGTTCCCACTCTTCTTTACTGTGCAGCTCAAGCTCAGTCAAATTAGATGGTTACCATCGGTGAACTGCAGTCTTCCTAGGTCACACAAGGACATTCACCTTGTTCTACTTCAGCCACTGTGTGGTCAGTTTTTCTGTGTATGTTGGTTTGTTATTAAGTTGGAAGGCAAGCCTTCCTCCTATTGGCAACTTTCTGGCAGGTTTTGTGGCATTGTTGTCACATGCATGCGGCCACCTCTCTTTGGCATAAATTCTTGTAACCGCTTCAAAGTTGCCTTAAGTATTTCGGTAGACTCTCTGACAGGTGTTCAACTCACTCTTCCATCCAGTTCAGCGGGACGGTCTGATCTGGGGAGGGTCCTTTTTGGATCGAACACTTTCCATCTCTTAATCATAAACTTTATGTTGCTACTAGGGACTGATGAAGTCTTTATCCCTGAGACCTTTTGACAGTGCCTTTCAACCCATAGTTGATTGACTGCTTTCTGTTGCACTACCAAGCACTGGAACACTCCAGGTATAGCTGTTTTCATGCTGAACGGTTCAACCAATTAGGGTTGGTCACAGGTGGAAGCCAGTTACCTTGGCGTGCAGTGGAGAAGGTGATCAGTTACACCTGATTGGTTTACAAGTATGTTTTAGAGGGGGTGATCCATTATTCATCTCAGTGATTCTTTTTTAATTTTATTTTATAAGCTGTTCCTATCAATTATTTTATTTGGATGTTTTAAGTTGCATTTGTTTTTTGTTGTTGTTGTCCTTATTAAAGGCTGCAAAGCAGCAACATTTTAATATTTTGAAGAGGCTATTCTTTTACTTACCAACCATATCTTAAGGATATTAAAGTTGTATAAGTGTTTGAAGCTAATTCAGGGAAATCTTTGATATTCATCTGCTAGCAAGGATGAAGACTATCTGGGACTAGCTGGGTCAATTATTAATGTTTCCTTCCTGTATTTGAAGAAAGCACTTTCCTTATTTAAGGACTTGTAATATTTAACAAGACCATCAGTATGCAATATGTGGTGTTCAAGCTGGTCTTTAACTGTGAAGCATGGCTTTCATTTGACTTATATGTATGTGTGTAAGTGTACACAATTAGTTATACAGGCCAAACGGATGTGGTGATAGTTTGAAAAAGAGGAAAACAGGCGTGTTGTCCATTACTCCTCTAGAGTTGCACCTTGTTGAAATTAGGCTGGTGTTTTTTCAGCATAACTGGAATCATCAGTTCTGCTGGACAAGTCAGTAAACTGGACACCCCCAGACACAGCCCACGCCGCTCGCGAGTTGCGGATGCGCCAGGTTAAGATCAAGTTGCCGCTCTGCAAACCAATATTTTCTCAGGGTGTAAGTTTGCCTCTAGTTCAGCTGATATCCGGAAGAATAAGCTGCCAGTGCAGAAAGCGGCTTACTGTGGGGATGACACAGGGCGACCCAGATATCACCCCGCTCGAAGAGATGATTCCATTTGCGTTGACTAATAAGGGTAAACTGTGAGGTGAGCCGTGAGACATGTTGAATAATTTGGACGAAATTAATTTGCAGATGGGCCGCGGGCTCGGCCAAGGAGAAAGCGAGGTGGCCCTAGCTGTGCGGCGCGCGAGTGAAGTCAAGCAGTAAAAAGGAAATAGACCCTGCAAATTAAACGCCTTTGTGAAAAAATGACTTCAGTGGCATATAAAGGAGCCATGTTGTTAGCTGTTCAGCACTTTTGCGTTATTTCGGTCATCCCTTCTGTAGTACTCCATGTTACAGCAGCACTCTTAAAAATACGTCTCAACTACAGTCATTTGAACCACTTTTCAACTAATGGGCCTTAAATGTGCCATTTTTGAAAATGAGATGTATAAGCATGAATTGTTCTTTACCAACTGTAGGTCTTTAGAACCATGTTTTTAGGCCAAGAATCATTTAGCCAAGTCAGCAAAAACAGAGACACAAAAACAAAAACAAAAAAACATGAAATATAAGGTCAAAATAAATCCATTAAAACATCTGCCGAAAATTATAAACACAAAAGCCACAGGGAAATGGCTAACAATGCAGTAATTCACTTGAATTACTAACAACACAAATTAATCTGTTATTACACATAAATAGAGATCAGTAGTAGATTAGAAATATGACTATATGTATTGATATTTCACATCACATGGTACGATTATTGCACGACATAATTAGATAATAACAGATATAGTGATAATGGTTTAACCCAATAAGAAACTGAGTAGCGTCATGTTATTGCACAGATGACTGTGTGAATGTGATAGATAGAAAGTGCAAGAAAAACACAGAGCAACAAAACAACAGGACAGTTTGTGCAGTCCACAGCTACAAAACTTGGTTGTGTGAATACAGTACTATGACATACTGTAGCAGCAAAGTGTTATGCGTGGAAAAAAGCAGAATAGAGGAAGACAAGCAATACATATCATTGTGCAAATATAGCAGCAGCAGTAGGAGAGAGAATGGGCACTGTAATAAATAGAGGAGTATTTGCAGAGGCAAAATGAACGTGAGTTGTTTGTGTATGTATGTATATGCATTTGGGATCATTTATGCTTCTAAAGCTTGTTTGTGTTTGTGCTATTTATATACTCATTATGTATTGTTTTACTGTAGATTTGCTTCATGTTGGGCTGGCCTGCTCAGTGATGCCTTTACTATCCAATTATGCACGCATCGAGTATTTTTTTCCCTTTTTTAACAGTGCTGGAACAGCCCATTAGTGATGTCTACTCACAACCAGTGTGAGGGTCCCTGCAGTCAGTAACAGGTCCCAAACAATGTATGTGTTTTGCAGATTAAACAAGACTTAAATTATATACGGCCATCCTCATCTTCAGCAAGTCACCTTTGCTGCTCCTGTTCTTCGAGATGTGCTTGTTATGAGTACACCTGCTGGTACTGGATCCGATTTTTTTAACAGCTGGTGCAAGGCTGCAACACTTGTCTTGAGTGAAAAAGAGCATCTCATGATCCACATAACTGGAAGACTTTGGTTTTCCTTTTTTTTTTTGCACGTTTGTAAACATAGTGTCTTCGCAGCATCTGGAGAGCATCAGGACCCTCCAGGGACAGCAGCCATATCTGTTTTCCAGACACGATCTTGCTCTCTGTTATAATTATGCAATAACACACCGAAGGGTTGGCTGCAAAGTGAGATAATGGCACTGAGGGGATGTGATTGTAGGTCCCCATCAAATGTGTTACTGCGATTACACCACAGGTTAGAAATTTGTCAATCGCGCAGATGCAGAATTCGGTGTTTTGCGATCAAAGCAGGTCACGTACAAGATCAGCGCAGGTGTAAGCAGTACTTTTTTTTCTTTGGGGAATGGGGGAAGAAGACCAACCACTAGTGCTTGGGTCTTCAAGGTCACTTGGAATGTAATGACAGCCATTCATTTTGAGTAGTCAACAATAAAAAGCTGTATTCTGTGCTCGGGTTGTGCAACACACCTGTGAAAACAGAAGACTTTTGATAAATGTTTGCACTCGTGTTCCAAAACGGATCCATAAGAATGTTTCATTTCATGATTATTATTATGATTATTATGATTATTATGATAATGATGATGATAATGTTGATTATTATTATTAATCTTCTTCTTCTTATTATTATTATTGGTGTGATTTTGGAAGTAATATATTTGTATTTTTATTCTTTTTGGAATTTGGCACCTCTTTTCCTCCCATAGTTTTTGAAATATCGGCATAGTTCCAATGTCAAAATGTCTATTAATATCCAGCGTAGTGTGGGTATATTCAGATTTTTGAATGGATGATCAGGGACCAAGTTGTTCATTTAAATGTTTGTGCCAAGTCAATGTCAAGTTGCCTCTGTAATATATGGGAAGAGAGAGGACACCTTAAAATGTGTCAGACTTTTTTGGGGGGTCTCCAAACACCATGCAGTCACACTTGTGGAGATGTCATCCTGTAATCCAGTTATTTTTGTTTAATGGTACCTCAAGGCACTCAAGGACAATTTACAGACGAGTTCATAAAATGAATAACACATACTATATATAAAACCAGAGTGCAAAACTAGAAATGGGTGGAGTCTAGGGACAAGATGAAAGAGAGTACAGTTTTGAGATTTTTTTTTATTGTCTGTGTATTTTGTCCTGTCTGCCCTTATGTAGTCTTGCAGTGTTTTTGTTCTTGGGAGGAACGTTGTTTCATTTCACTGTGTTTTGTGTACATGGCTGAAATTACAATAAACCTACCCGACTTTAAGACACCATTTAAATTTCAGAAAAGCGTCTTGAGTGAGGAGTTTCAGAGACTTGGGGGGCAACATAACTGAATTATGTCATGACAGCACTGGTCTTGCACTTATTATCTTGGCATAAAATGGAACCATCACAGGCTAATGTTAATTAGCTTTATTCTTTTGTGGATCCAATGCACTATAATACAATTTTGTGCCTAACGCTGTACACATTAACTGCTGTCCTACTTTTGAAGCTATAAGATTAAATAATTAAATCACATATACATTCACTCATTGTCCTTTGTTTGATTTTTCTTTGTCACCCATGTTTCTCACTGTTGGAATAAGAGATTGTACATATAAAATCCAAGTATGTTGTTATAAATATAGTTACAATTTGTTACTATTTTTAGAGTGGTGCTAAAAGAGGTTCAGTCAGAGTACCATTAGCACTCATAGTAATCTTGTGAGCCAATTACATTGTGAGCTCAGAATGAACTGTGGCATAATGCCGTTTATAACACCCCTCATCCCCGTACAGGAAAAAAATTTATGAAATTGAAGTGTCCACAGTATAAATTGAATATATTGTAAACTCACTGTAAATATGTGTATTTTTTTTAAAACAAGTTAAAATATACCAATATTTGATGTTAGGTGTGAAATATTAATGTACTATATTTAAATGTAATACATGAAAATCATATGCATATAATAAAATATGAGAGCATTCAGTTTTTGCTGAATGTAACAAATGAATGACAAAAGTAAGTTTTTATAGAAAAAAAGAAATCTTTCTCTTTTTTGCTACTTTATTCTATATAAGATACCACTCAACTGTATACTGTATGTTGACTATTAAATGACTTTTATGTCAAATTAATAATTAAGCTACCTTTATTCCCTAAGATCTCAGGCTAAAAAAAAAAAAATTCTGCCTGGAATTCTGTTTTCCTCCCACAGTCTAAATACAAATATATCACTTATTCACTTATATACACCAAGAACACAATTAAAGTCAGTGCAACATGGTTCTAAAGCACAGGCCAGAATACCAAATATTTAGTCCTAAAATCGAACAAATATCTTAAAGGTAAGATTTTTCACAAATGAAAGTACAGCCCATTTTAATAGAGAAATAATACACTACTTTACAATGTTGTCTTAAATTTTAAAATCCAAAAACATAAAGGTAAATATACTGGTAAAAACCCCACTTCCCTTTTGATCTGGCAGGTTTTAATCATCACCAAACCTTTTTGCAATTTGAATACCTATAATGCCGTTATGCTGCTGAATACTCTGTCTAAAAATGATAAGATTTTATTTTCAAGAGAAAGGCTGAGATGCTTAAAACAAGTATTTAGGATGTGATTAGACTTGTCGGGTTTGGTTAAATTAAAACAAACCCTGCTGCTGCAATGTGGTTCATTAGAGCGAGCGATAACACTTTCAATCGAAGCTTGGTGCTGACTGAGACCCTCAGAGCAGGTCAGTCTCGGTTAGCTTTTGCATGAACGCCAGAGCAGTTTGCTGCAGTGCAGCATGGGCTAGAGACATTCCAACAGACCAAAGACAGAGTGAAGTGTTGTCTCCTCTCTGTATAACTGAATAATGTTTTTGGTACCATATGCTGACACATGTGTGTGGTGATAGCTCTGAATCTGTGAACATAAGATTGTTTTTTTTTATTGTGGGAGGATCAAGTTAATATACTGCTTTCTAGTGGGTTGTACATCACCTTGTACATAAAAACAACACAAATTAAAACTGACGAGTAGAACTGACAACAGTGTGTTTCAATAGGTTTGGTAGTTATCATCAGTTGTTAGCATCAAATGTGTGTTATGAAATATTCCCACTCAGTTACAAAGACATCCTAATGGCGTTTGGTTTTGGAGGTCAGCGTGAACACTAATGGCCCCTTTCCACTAGCCCAGTGCCATTTCGCAAACAAAGACTTTCCCATTACAAATAAAGTAAAACTAACCTGTGCTGCATCCCTTGCTGATCGATGGCAGGGCTGAAAGCTGGCCGCAGCCAAGCTGCCTGTGTACCTGCTTTCAGTTTGGTTAAAATGTCTTAATTGAAAATCTAATGTTTTTTACTGTCTGCAAAAAAAACAACAGTGGAGACATAATCTAACAACTGGGCAAATGACAAAGCACAGGCACTACTGGCTGTTTGGACTAAAGATACATTTCAGTGGGATTTTCCTTTGATGCTAGCAAGAAACACTCAGAGAAACATGAAGATGTACTGAGACTGCTAAAAAGGTTTTCGTTGTAAAGTTAAAAAATGCCAAAAAACCCACAAACAAAAACAAAAAAAATCTCTGACAGAAAACCTTTTCACTGGTTTGTGTCCATGGGTGTGGTTTGGGAACAACCGGCCATAAGCTGTGAGGAGAGAACTGGTCAGAAACTCCTTTACCGGACTGAGATACACTGGAAAATCTAAGAGTACTGCTAGTTCAGTACCATCACAGCTCAGTTTAGGTGCAGCATGGTTCCTGTTTACCAATGGAAAGCTAAACTAAACCGCAGCATTATTTCATTCTCTGCTTTGGCTTGGACTATGGAAACTGAACCATTAGTATAAATTATTTCTTAGGAGGTTAGACATTAGAAGGTATTTTATCAGGATTTAGGATAAGATGATCAACTTGTAATGTAACAGATGAAGCAGCTACTAAAACACTGTTTAGAGATGGCGTGGAAGAAGAACTGGAAAAGCGGAAAAAGTGCCTCTCCTTTCTCTTTACTGCCTTGAATTGTGGCCTAGTTTTGACAGGTGATGGTGCTTGTCAGCTGGAGGAGCAAGGGGCGTCATAGTAGCCCCCTAACTCCAAACATCTCTCACTTTACTCGCAGGAAATGCTGCTGGGCTCGTCTTTCAGGTGGCTCGGATCACATTCAACCAGCCCTAACTTCCAGATGATTCTGTTACATGGAAAAGGAAGGCTCTGTGCTCTTGGATCAGGTTCCGTTGGTTTTACAGTATCTCCAGTTTGGTGTGGTGGGGGACAAATCTGATGCAGAGGTGGAAAGTAATGACAACCGGCTGCAGTAAACCTTCCTAAAGTGTAGAACTGGAGCTGTGGGTCTAGCATTGCTAAAACTGGAGGTCATTTTTTTCATCCCCAAAACGTCACACAACCCATTCAGTATAGGTTTTTATAGAGTCTTAGATGTTGATGTGGTTTAATACACTGTATGACTGACTGTGAACTATAAAATGAAACAAAAGTTTATGTAGCTGAATGCTATAAGTTACCACTTTAGATAACAGGGCATGTTTTCACGATCAACCTTTAGAGTACTGTTCTATTCATTCTTATGGCAATGATAGTCCTAAGTTTTTAAGATCAGTCCTCCCCAATAACCGTTTGTAAGTCAGAGAACCCTTGTGTGTACTTTGAATCTGTTTGGTAAGATTTGTTGGTTGGAGGATTTGGTACATTGTCAGTAAGCAGCTAGAAGTCAGTCATTTCCTAAATACATCTTTCAAACTTCTCCCTCAAACTTTCAAACTTCTCCCTCAAACCACTTCTAGGTCTTTATTAAATGGGTGAAAACTTTTAGATGTTGGTGTGGTTTAAGTCACTGTATGACTGTCTATAATAAACAAAATTTTACGTAGCTGAACGCTAAAGGTAGCCGCTTTAGACAACATGGTTTGTTTTCACTTCCTTCTTTTAGAATACTGATCTAGAATTAGCTCTTGTGACGGTAGCAGTCCTAAAGATTCAAGATCAGTCTTTCTTATGACCACTTCGTGAGTCAGAGAACTCTGGTTTAAGTACTTTTTTGCATTGGGTTTTGTAAAATCTTTTCATATCATTCAGTTGGATGATTGCTCCGTTGTCAGTAAGCAGTTTGGATCATTTTTTTCTGGTGAGTGCTCCAAATCTCAGAAAGCATTGCAGTGGAATGTAAAACATTGCGGTTTAACAGCCTAGTGCCACGGTGGGATTCATTTCATGGACTCTGCTTTGCAGTTTTTTCTCAGGGGCGCTCACAGTCACATCTTCAGAGCCTGCACTCAGAAACGTGACGGGTTTTACGCTGGGCCGGGTCCACAAAGTGGAGCCATATCAGCTCATTACAATTCAGTCAAGAGAGATCTATTCATGAAAACGAAAGCTCAGCAAATCTCGGGATATCAAAGCTGCATCTTCGTTTTGAGACAAATCTTACAAAGTATTGTGACTGTAGGGCTGAATCCTAATGAAGGTTGCTGGAGAAAAAAGAAAAAAAAACTAGCCCAGGATATGTTGCGGGTCTAACAAATTACCTGGCCAGTGTCCTCTGTGATATCTGTGCTAGGTTTTTTTTTTTTTTGCCTTAAGCCCTTGGGCCGTACTTTTCTCCATCCCTTGCTTCTGCCTCAGTGCCACAAAAGCATTTGATCTTGCCTGGGCTTAAAGTCAGCGCATGTATCATTTTAATAATGTGCACTTTCCCCGCAGCCACTGTGAAAGCAGGGACACACCATGCAGAAAGGTATAGCTCCGCCAGAATAGAGGATGATGTATTAGAGCAGAAACTCATTTCCAGCCTGTATGTCGTAAGCCCTATTTCTCTCTCTCTCTCTCTCTCTCTCTCTCTCTCTCTCTCTCTCTCTCTCTC
>JBBMFX010000080.1:2615230-2632636 GCA_037832545.1 Rhabdalestes septentrionalis | reverse complement strand
GAAATAGCGATGATAATGGTGGCTGGGTTTATTTGAGAAACGAGGAATTGTATCAAAACTTACACCTGTCATACACTGTAACCTAATTCATAGGTTTGGTTCAGTCAGTGATAAAATGTCATGACCATTGTAGCCTTTATAGGCTTGTAGTCAATAATAAATGGTAAAAAACAAACTGCTTCTTGTAAAGTTTGTATGGGCAATTAAATGCGATTAATTAGATTAATTAATCGCCACACCATGTAATTAATTAGATCGACATTATTAATCATTTGACAGCACAAATTTAAATCTATCCTAATTTGAATCACTAGAATAGAGTTTCTCCTGTGAAGTTGTGTACTGAGGTGTATATCCCTTTCTTTTGTAGGCTGGTGTTTCTGAGTGGACTCTCCCCTGAATACTCTCTTGTGACCACGTTCCGGCTCAGAAAAACGACAAAGAAAGATCGCTGGTTTCTTTGGCAGGTTTTGGATAAAACTGGAGACTCACAAGTATGAGAAATCTATCTATCTATACATCTATCTATACATCTATCAATCTGTTGGGCTGTCTGTCTACCTATATATCTGTTAAAATCTATTAATCTTTCTATTTCTGTCTATCTCTCTGTTGGTCTATCTATGCATCCATCCATCCATCCATTCATCCATCCATCCATTCATCCATCATTTATTTTAATTATAAGGGACCATGTACAATATGAAACAGGTCTAAAAATGTTTACTCAACCTGCCCCAAGCATGTAATACAATATCTAGGCTGCATCCTCAGAGTTTGTTTCTAGCTTGTTTTAAAAAGTTACGTTTTATATGTAGTATCTTACTATATAGTATATTAGCATTTTTCAGATTTGTCAGATTTGGACCAGCATTACACCAAGATAGTTAAGTTCTGTAACTATATAAATCCTTTCATGATCAATGAAAATGTAAACAGTAGGAGGCTGGTTTTGCAGAAGATATGTTTTGTAACCCAAATGTTATGACAGTTAAGACGGGACTGATCAAGTCATTCGTAGTTGTTATCTTCTTTCTCAGCTGTTTTGTTTGTGTATACAACAATGCCATCAGCATACATTTGCAGTGGTATTGACACTGTTTCAGCCGACCGTTAATGAATAAACTAAACTATAAAAGCCTCACACTGACCCTTGCGGTACACCCATTGTGCATTTATTAATTCTAACACATTGCATCATAGTATACAAGTGTGAGGACATCCACGACCGTGCTTTAAATAAGTGGTTGCCCTGCACATTTTCCCTGTTCCCAACACACCTGAACCCACTAATCAGTTAATTACCCAGCAGATCTTGAGTTAAAGTGGGTGTGTAAACACAAAATTCTGCAGGCCAGGGGTTCTCCAGGACCAGAGTGTGAACCGCTGATCTAGATTAAATTGTCATATCAGTAGAAAATATATGGGTTCAATAGATAGGATAATCAACCCTTAGAACACAAGTGGCATGGATCCATACTGGAAGTGCAACAAATTGTCATCATATGGACATAAAACTCTATGGAAATTCCCCTGGTTTGTGTTGATGCTCAAGGTGTCAGACATCATGCTGGTTTTCCTCTGACACCTAGAACCAAATTGTTGTAATTTAAAAACATGTAATAATAATGACCACTACTGGGGTTTTAAAAAAAGGAATCATATACAAATGCCCATAAAGAACAAAAGTGAACAAATGTCTTTATATTAGATCTTAGAAACGATCAGAAAAAACTCAAGATCTTTGAACCTGGGAGAACTTTCAGGAGAGTCTCTGCACACTAGTGAGTGGGGAAGACCCGCAGAGGGAGGGGCTCCGGAGAGCGTCCGAGAGAAAGAGGAGCAAGCAATGAGTGTGTAAAAGAACGAACACCACGTAGAGACGTAGCTTTTAGAACATCTAAAGTAGCTAATGACTTAATCCACACGTATATCTTCGATCATAACTAGATTTAAACCCTGACTTGACCTTAGCATCTACAGTGACAAAGCATAGAGATTTATATAAAGATTAAAAATGCATCTGACAATAGTGATTTAACAGCATTGGTTATATAATGGAGAATCAAATATAGACATTTATGATTAAAGTAATGCGGGAACACACCACAGCACACGGTGTGTACAGTATGCAATGTTTTCTTTGTATTTAACCCATTTACCTAGTGAAGCCAGGGACACTGAACCCGGGGATCAGTTTGTGGGTACGGGACCTTTCTCAAGGGTACATCAGTGGTGCCAGTACCAGTCCTGGGATTCAAACCCACAACGTTCCGATCACAGGGGCAACAACCTATCCACCAGACCACCAGCTGCCCAATTAAGGATAATATTCAATAAAATACAGTGTTTTGTTTATACAGTGCTTAGTACATCAATTGGATTGTCTATATCCCTTGCTATGCAAACTATACTGCATTGAATTAAACTGTACAGCTTACAGTATGGCAGGTATTGTAAGATTTCGTGATGCAGGCTCTAGGTGATACAAACAAAATCTCTTTCGGTCATAGGTGTCACTGGTAGTGGACGGTGCTAAAAGAGTGGTGGAGTTTTCAGCCCTGGGACATCTGAAGAACAAACTCCACTATGTATTCAAAAGCCGGGACCTGCACGTTCTGTTTGACCGTCAGTGGCATAAGCTCGGGGTGGCTGTAAGGAGCAGAACAGTTGCCGTCTACATAGATTGCAAGCTGATCGAGAGGAAGCAGATTGAAGAAAGGGATGCGGCAGACATGAGTGGACGTTCGCTTATTACAACCAGGGCAGAGGACGGACGACCAGTGGATGTGAGTTCTTAAATAATTCTACTCTACTGACACTGTGCTAATGAGTTCTAGGACTGATACATGTTAATACATTTACTAAAAACTTTTGGAAACAGCACAAACTTTACCTTTTTAATAAGGAGCAGACAGTAACATTAGAATAACAGGGTTTGACTTCTATGCCCGAAAAAAAAAATATCAATATATATTTTTCCTCATAGTCTGTAATCTTTTGAATAGTTAGAATTTTGAATATTAAAATATTTTGATGAATCTTATTTTGTTGAACTAGATGCGTTTTAATGGAGAATGGACAATTTAACTCATTGTTGAATTGTAGAATTTATAACCGGGGTCACCAACGTGGTGCCCCCAAGGATCACATGAGTAGCCCACGGACCGGTCCAAAACTCAGCCGTGAGCAACGTCTAACATGTCATTTTATCCTGTTGCTGTTCTTCTTAAATCACATTTGCATTTATATCTATTTGAAAATGACAACATAAAAATGCACTTAACACATGTTTATTATACATGAAGTTTAGGTAAACTCTATACTAGTGTATGAAACTGGTAGCCCTTCGTATGGCTCAGAACCCGTGATGTAGAAAGGTTGGTCATCCCTGATTTATACAAATCTCAGCTTACATCCACACATTCTTGCATTTTTAAAGTAAATATACATATATAAATATGTATGTAACTACACACTGAATAAAATAGTTGTAAGTTGCTAAATTACTGCTTTTGCTTATGCTCATTAGCCATTTTATCGGAGACATGTACAATTAAAGTGCTCCGTGTATGTTGCAGGCTGTCGCTGAAGGGTTTACAGTGGTATCCCCATCTGGTCAGTTGACTGATTTGTAAATGAGTACATTTCTTTAGTAAACATGCTTAATTTTGTGTAGGTATAATGATAACACATTCAACACAAAATTATGAAAAGAAAATGGCACATTTGATGTGTTGTTATAAGTTTTATAGCTTATATGTTAAGAAACTGTGACCTGAAATGTGCTGTCATATTTGGGTTGGTTCATTGTATTTCATTTAATTCTTTTGACTGGGTGACTTACATACAACTCTACAACTCCTTGTGCCCCTCACTGAAAAGGGATCAGTGAGGATCATGTGTTGCTTGGGTGGTGGCCCATTCTCAGTACAGCAATGACGCTAACATTGTCGCACTGTGGCATCTGGCAAAGCAGCACCGTTGGAGTTTTTAGCCAACTCACTGTCGCTGCTGGGTTAAGAATATTCTGCCAAACAATATGGCCAACCAGAAGAATAGCCTGTCAGCCAACAGTGGTCCCATGGTCAGGAAATGACCACTGATGGAGGGCTAGAGGACGACACTCAATGTGCATTGAAACAGATGACCTCCTGTACCGAAGGTGTACCGACAAGATACGTGGTCAGCGAGTGAATATAATTAGATTTCCCTGAGCATAAAATCTACAAAGGCATAAGTGGACATGGACAATAAAGTGAAATAAACTTAAATATTTGCACGGCGGTAATTCTGCTTAATGACAATCCACAGCCTGATTCTATGACTGTGGACTCCACAATGCAAAATCAAGTCTCTCACCTCTTGCTTCACGTTTTCATGGTAATTTATAACGAATTGCTTCGCAGATTGAGCTGCAGGAGATTCTGATCTTTTGCGATCCCAGCCTGGCAGAAGAGGACAGATGCTGTGAGGCACCAGGAGCCAATGTAAGACTGTGTTTTATCATGCAATTATGGTAATAGCCTCCATTCAAATATGCTCACTTCTGCAATCTGCTAATTATATTGCAGTAATAATGGACCATCTTGTTAAATGCAGGTCAGCTGCCTTTGACTCGAACTTCGTTCCTTCATTTCTCCGTACCGTCGAATCAAATCCAGGTCTTCAGTTTTTTTACGATATTTATTGAGGTAGAAAATATAAAAAGGAGATTTTCAGTGTTTATGTATCACCCTTTTCATCAAATACCTCCAGAGCCTTTACGAATGTCCTTTTAGGTCATGCTGCCCTGGTCAATATAATCTGGTCAATGGAGAACAGCATCCTCTTTTAAAGGGTTAGCGAAGATAGGTCTGTTGGCTAATTTGATCATAGTGTTGCAGTGGTGTGCTATTACACCTCACTTGGTGTTGGAGGCAAGAATCTATCAAGGGCAGATATAGACATTTGGCCCAAAATGTAAGCATGTAACGTTTATAAATGTGATAGCGTCAGCAATAACACCACCATCCTTATCTTTTAAAATGTGGACATGGTTCCAACACCAAAATGTCAATTTATACCCCTTCAGTGTGTGTGTGGATGGCAGATGTTCAGGGACCAAGTATTGATCATTTAAATAAATGATTTATGTCGAGACTCATATACAGACTTCAAGACACTAAAGCTCAGATCAGTTATATAAAAAAACACTCTGTTTGTTTATTTTCTTATTATTATTACCAAAAACAGAGACAATGAAGTCCTTTCTTCTTCTTCTATTAAATATAATTAGCTTGTGAAATTGTTCAGCCATATTTAACCATAAATATCTTGGTCAGAGCACCCCACAAGATCAGGGCTTGAATCCAAGGTGTGAGAAGAGAATGTTTTTAAAACAAATATATATGTTATGTGGCACCATTCTCTGACCAAAGATAGAAAGTGCTACACAAAAAAAGGTGAACAAGCAGAATTAAACCGATTAATATAAAAAAAACAGAACAACACAGAGGCAACAGTATAAGGAACCTAAAAGCTTTTTCGAACAAGTGCACCTTTAGCTTAGATTTAAATAGTTCGACAGATTCAGTCAATCACAGCTCCGGTGGAAGGCTGTCCCACAGCCTTTGACTAACAGATCGAAAGGCCCAATATTTTGTTTGCAATTTAATTAGAAAGTGAAGAGCACAGTTTTAAGTACAGTAAGGTACCAAAGGATCTTATTAATTTCCATTAATTTAGAATAAGAAAGGTCAGTATATCTCTGAGAAGCTGTACTATTGACTATTGCTTCAGACAACTTCTCATTTTAAGAGCTAATGCAAAAGGAATTTAGTGTAAGTGCTAAAGAAATGCAGGTGTTTGGGGAGGATGTTTCTCATAGCCAGTTAGAAGGCCATGGCTAGATATTTCCATTGGAATGATAATACCTGAATAAAATAAACAATTTTAAAGAGTACATACATGACAGTTATTGTTCATATTACGACCACCTTTCACGAGAAATATTAGGTCTATGAACTATGAGAAATATTAGGTCTATGAACTATGAGAAATATTAGGTCTAGGAACTATGTGAATAGATAATATATATAATATAAATACATTTCAATATAATATAAATTCCAAGATATAATGTTTTTCACTGTGGGTTAGTTTATTTGTAGCTTTATAATTGAGCGAATTGTTTACATGGTGGCAAGCTATCTTGTTTCAATTCATTTTAAACGAGTGAACAAAATAATCAAAAAATCCGTATTTCACTGGCAGTGTTTGTCTAGAGATAATACAGAACAGTGAGTGTATGATCACTATGGAGTAAACACATTTTATATTACTAGACAGCCTAGAAATAATGAAATAGACACAATGCTGATGTTAGCTTGATTAAACGCATAAATCGCTGTGATTATCAGCAATATTTAATATGTATTCGGTAAATATCTTCATTCTGAAATATGCACAGTTTCTCATTAAGTTGCAGGCATTGCCTCTCCAAAGTTTATTTGTTTGTGGGTAGATCTTGGATGTGTCAGATGATTTGACACATTCATTGTAGAGGTGCACCATCTGTAATGAAAACAATCATTTTGTCTTATATTTACTCAGTGTGAGTTTAGAGAAACCCAAGACCCAACGGCCATGAGCTTCCTCCCCAGAATGCTTTCCACTGCCCAGCAGCACGCCGATCGATGTCAGTGCCCAGCAGTGAAGGTAAAGTTATTTTGCTTTACTCAGCCACTAGCAGAGAGGCAGCCCTGGTTTTGAATGAGGGAGCAAACGATTCTCGACACCACCTAAAACTACTGCCGCATGCAAAATTAATGTCCAATTAAAGTGCATTTTATGCCAGGCTGTACTCCTGGATGATGGCCAGAGGCAAGAATAAAGGCTTATTAGCAGCAATTTGGCACAAATAAGGGGGGTGTTTGGTTGTAGACGTATTCTTCGTCACTTGGGACATTTTTCTGATCTCTTCTAAAGTACAAAGAGGCAAAGTTCAAGCCATAATGCTTCTTTGTATTTGGATCACAGCTTCCCTGGGGTAATAAGAGTAGTTTAAAAAACAAAGCATTTGTTCTTCACAGTCATGCTGTTTGACTTTGATTGTTCTTGATTGTTCTAAAGGGGGAGGCAGGTCTTCCAGGTTTGGCAGGAATTCCTGGACAAAAAGGAGACAGAGGAGAGAAGGTATGAACTTGTTATCATAAAGTGACTGTCTTTCTTTGGTTGCTTTGCATACAGTATAATAAAAAGTGTGTTACCTAGAAAACTATTTGTGCTACAGTAGCTCTGCAGGACAGACTGGCTTTCATTCCCCTCAAGCATCAATGAACCTTGAGAGCTCATTTCTCTTGATCACGTATTTTCTCAGTACTCTGGAGGTAAACCACATCAATGAATATTCCATAGAGATGGTTTTTATACAAGTACTATTAGTATTAATAGCGTGGGTGCTTGTAATAGTTATCTATGTTTTATTGTCTTTAAAATGAACGATTGAAACACTTCAACAGTGCAGAAACCATTCAAACCTTATACTACCTTGCGAGGAGGTAACCAACAATATAATAGCATTTTTATTCAGAAAAAGTGTCACAATGAATAAACAAAAGATAATGTGCGTAAAATTGGGCTGTATAATAAATGAGTGTAGTTCTAAATTTGGTTACTTTATATTAATAGGTTAGGCTACATTAGGCTAATTAGAATTTACTTTATTTCATCTTTATGTTGTCTTGTAATGCAAACAAATTTGTGATATTTCAGGCTACATTTGTTACATTGCTTTCAGTTGAATACCTGCTCCAGAATTTGTAGTATGTTAAGGATAGGTTATTTCCTTACAAAGATCATTTAAAAGGGTTTATTGAAATCACCAGCTGTGTTGAAGTTACATTTGGATAAACAACTGAAAGCTGACATACACCAATCAGCCATAACATTAGAACAACTGAAAAATGAATTGAGAAACATTCATTTAATAACTACAGTCAAACATATCAAGGAAGGAGCATATTAGGCAGCAAGTGAACTTTCAGTTCCTAAAATGTATGTTATAGGCAGGAAAAATGATCTAAATAACTTTGACAAGAGCCAAATTGTCACGGACTATACCACTTGATCAGAGCATCTTCAAAACAGAATCTGAATTAGAAAACTATTGATCCTGGAAGCTATTGTTTATGTTATGGCACAGGCAAGAGCAATATAGAACAAAGAAAAATAGAAAATATAGAAAAAATCCCATAAAAACTGCAAAAACTAAATATGAAATGAACTAAACTACATACATAAATGCTGGGATATTAATACTATAGATAATTGAATTACTGTGGTTACTGCACGTAATAGAGATCATTGCAACATAAAGTTGCTCAGTCAGAGCTGTTTTGATGGACCTACACAGTGTTACGCATGTGGTTTTAATGTTATGGCTGATTGGTTTACAGTCGAATAAGCAGTTCTAACATGTTGCATGAACTTATATTCAGTAACAATCAAATAAAATGTTGTTGTAGTTTGAAAATATCTAACTATGATACTTTATATAGCTCTAAGGTTACCCCTAACAAATCCAACCTCATTTCACGACATTGTGTGTCATAGCAGGCCTAGCATCATTCACATGAAGCCAAAAATGGTCTCAGCATTCTCAGCCACATGGAGCCTTGCCTGCAAATTCTTTGGGCTGAAGATGGCTATATTCCAGCCATGGTGTCACAGAGTGAGTGCAGCTACTACAAGTGGAGTGGGAGAAATCCATTAGAGCGAACAGGTGGTGATACGCCCATTAAGACCAGATGGCCTTTGAGGTCAATGGCCTAATTACCTTGTTGTGGTTTGGGATGGAGACATTTTTCAGGAGAGCTGCTTGTTTTGTTTGCAGCAGGCTCTCAGGAATTCCTAGTGGGGTACAACCACGTTACAGCCATTAAATCACAATACCTACAGGACTGAGGCTCAAGTCAGAGGAATCGAGCAATTTGCATTGCTCCCCACGTAATTAGTATGGTCTCTTTCGAAAAGTGACGTTAAATTTGTTTTCAAATCCAGCAGGAGCTGAGGCTTCAGCAAAGTTAATTTTGCAGATCTCTCCCTGACTTATCCAGCACACTCATGTTAAACACCAATTCATCTATGTTGAAAACAGCTTAGGGGGGAAACCTGTTAGGCCGCGTCCTGTCTTAGAGATTTATGCACCGAATGTATGGCTGTCTCTTTTATTTGCAGTTGTGTAATCTGTTGTTTTGATGAGCCATTTATTTTCTTAAAGGCCAAGCTAAAGTGGAACCTGATAAATATATGAATATGTCCACATGAATCAGTTTGTAAGGCGTAAACAAAGTAATTCAGAATGTTTCAGGAAATGGTTCATTGTAAAAAAAATTAACTAACTCAGATTTACTTTCAATCGTGGTTAAAGGAACCAGGTCACAAACTCAGATGTAGTCATTTAAAACTCCTATTCAAAACAACCTGTAATCCTACATGTGTCCTGTGAGTTTTATACATGTTAAAGGTTTTCTCAATGTTCGCTAATGCCTTATTGTAAATGTAGCTATATTTGATCTCAAAATAAAACAATGTCAGGAATCAGGCTGCATTTATCTAACCATCTCTCTAACGTTGTGCTTAATGTTTGGAAGATGTCTGGTTCCCATCACCACTGTTGTGAAAAATAGTGTCTTGGCCTCGTAACAGGCAAATTATGCAAACATTTTGTGAAAAATGTGCTGTAGTATTCTGTTTCCATCAAGCAATCATGACGGCCCTTACTGAATGTCAGTATTAGCATACCGTGCTTTTTGTTTTAATATATGTTTGACTGTCTGGCATTTGTGTTACAGATTCGGGGTAGCATATGGTTCGCCATCTATTGAAGCTCATTCATTAACCTTAACTGAGCAAACTAATTGCTGAAGGAATAACTGTTTGCAGGTCATAATAATTAGTTGTTGACCTGAAAGGTTATGTGACAGATTCACATAACATAATAAGAAATTAATTTAATTAACTCCTGGTGAAAACATGACATTTTCTTATAAGCGAATATAAATGTTGGTATTTGATGCTATTGTTGTGAAAACAAGCTTTAAAATTTGCACTTGTTTTCTCAGATAGAAGACAAAAAGAGGTGTTTCAGGTGTACAGTACACAAGATCACAGCCATTGAGTTTACAGTCACCTATGCTATTCTTATAAGCTAGATAATAGAATATGGCCAGTCTCAAGTCAGCCATTGCAATTGTTTTCATGGGCTTATTGAGAATATGCCTGCTCGGGAAGTCAGTGCAAGAATGCATGACATCTGCGGTAGAATAAGTCGGGAGCTCTCCAGGGATATTACTGGATCAGTTTCAGCCCTTATGGAGAATTAAACCTCTGTTTGTATGGGGGGGGGTTAGGCCAGTAGGTCACCGCAGGGCATGTAATATATCCTTCTAATGTTTTTAAAGTCAAACAGTGTCCTTTGCACTTTTGTCCCAGAACTAATACAGCTAGTATTAATTGGAAGGAAAGGTGAAAGGGCCACTGTTGTTGGCCCAAGGTCTGTGGTCAGCTTAGGCAGTTATTACTTATTATGTAAGTTTGTTAACTAAAACAAAAAAACAATACCATATTTCAGAATCAGAACTCTTTTTTGACCTTGGAGAAAATTTCTTCTGTTTTGACTTCACAGAGACAAGAACAGTATAAAAGTCTCAATAAAAGTCTCATATTTTTGATAAAAATATGGAATCTAGATGCATTACTTTTTGGGACGTCACAAAGTAATTTTTGCAGCTTAGTTTCTACATAAAGGCTGCCATAGGCTGAGTGAACGGGACATTTTGATAAGAGTATCCTACATTGACCCCTTTCAAAAAGTGGGGAAATTTTGTTTTTCCATTTAAATACTGAAAAAATGAAGTTCACAGAACATTTTGTGGGGAAAAAACCCCAAAATAACACTGTTTGTGTGAAAAATCTGGGCTGCCTGTATAAGCCTATTATGGAGTGTTCTGAAGAATACAGCTCAGAAACCTGTGCCTTTTATTGCCGCAGTCAGTTTTTTGCCAGTTAACTTCAGTTTACGTTTGAGGGTTTATCTCCAAGCGCTCCGCAAAAAGTATGTTGACCCATATTTCCGTGTATGTGGGAATTCATGGATAGCGACACGTTTCCGTGGCAGAGAAAACACATTAAGCTTAAATGAAACGCGCCTTTTCACGCCTGCTGGGATTTCACGCAGGCTCCGGCTGCCTTTCTGTTCTGGCTTTACTTCCTGGAAGAAAAGCAATTTGAATATCACCAACAGGAAGCCAATTGGGGATCAAACCACATTTTATGCTCCTCATCAAGGATGTAATTTGTTCTCCATCATCCATTCTCACAGAACTTTAAGAAAAAAAAGCACTGAAAAGCTGAGTGCAGAGTTGTGGAAGCCGGGGAAGCACTGTGTGAAAATCCCCTTGCTGACCTCCTGTGGTTCGCTGCCGAACAAACTAGTGCCATAATAAAGACGTTAGGTTTTTTTGAATTACAAATGACAATTTAATATTCTATGCTGGTAAAACTCACCCACTATAGTCATTACAGTTATTGCAGAATTTTTATTATTAATTAAGCTTCTCGTCCAATCCCTGCATAAATGTGTATTAATATCCAGTGTAATGCTTATGTTTTCAGATTGTTGATCCAGGGCAGAGAATTGATCGTTTAAATCATTTGATTTTTGTGGTTGAGTGGCCTCCATAATACGTTGGGAGAGAGAGTGGAGGGTCAAGTTGCCTTAAAAGTGAGAACCGGTGAGAGAGAATCTGTGATGTCATGACTATGCCTGCCAGAATGCCACAAATTGTGGAGCAACAAATCAGTCCTTTGGAGCTAAACATGCAGCAAATGTACAAATTGACTCAAATAGACATTAAAGCTCAGGTCAGTTATATAAAAATGTAATGAAAAATAATCTGCTTGTGGATTTGGTTAGCAGTAAGACACATCACACTGTGTGAGGAGAATCAGAAGAGGTGCTGGTTCTTTTTTAATATAAACTTTTTTTTGCCATAGATACAAAACCACTGCACAATGACACTTTGCAATTTCTCCCAGAAATGCAGTTTAGTTTGTGTGAATTTGCTTTCAATATCAGTTTTATCACCATCAACATCAAATAATTATAATTAGTTTTTATCATAGCAAACACACCTCTGAAATGATACAGTTTTAATAAGGTATTTTTTTTAATATGTGTTTCTTCAGACTACATTTCTCACCTCGAGCTGAACTGGTCAATTCACAATAAAAGAATTAGGCAATATGTGAAAAATTTGTCAAATCCATCCCGACTTCATCATATTAATCTCTAAAGCGAGAAGTACAACTAAGTTGTCTCTCATTTTTGGCCATATTGAAACTTACTGGCTGATATTATCAGATTAATGGAGTTTTTGACTCCTTAAAATTGGTGTCACCCTCAATTTCCATAAATGTGTCACTTTTTCCATAACCAGTCTTCCACTACTTCAAACTGTGAAATTGTGTAACATGTTAGAAGAGGTATTAGTATTTTTTTTGCCATTCTCTAACCGCCATGGACTGGGAAATTATTCCAAAAATTACGCAGGGAAAATTGGACACAGGCTCTGCAGTAATTAAGCAGTTGGAAGCTAATGTGAAGTAAATCTGTTTAAGGCGGATGTGATTGTACGCCAGGGGGCATTTTCACCTCCCAGCGCCGAAGTGGGCCGGGCACAAGATAGAGCCAATTTGGGCTGCCTTTGACACAGATTAGCACAAGGGCGTTACAGATTCCGAGCTGCAGAGTGTTAACTATGGGTTAATTATAATGACCTACAACAGTAGCTTCTTGTAGGATTACCCAGAAGGGTTCTGGGGAGAATATTATCCAGTGTTGGGATTTTGGCAGCGATGGTGGCCCAGATTTACTCCTCAGGGTTTAAATAAACAAGGACTGATCCGTGGTCCTTACAGAGATAATCCATACAGATTGAGGTTGATAACGAAAGATGTTCGCTCCTCAAAAACTTCTATTTCTATTTTCAGAAATGGCTCTTGGTTTAGAAGTACGGTTCAAGCGAAAACCATGAACAGATATGGAACAATGGAACATGCAGCTTATTGTTTGAAAAAGGGTTTTTAATAGCCAAACACTAAGAAGGTTCTGGAGCAAACCACGAGTAAATGTAGTAGATGTAGAAGATTTGGAGACTTTACTGTGCTTTAGGGCTACATTACAAAATCTGATACGTATTTATGGAATCAAACCTGATACTGATGTACAGGGGAGGATGCCTGTCTCCTCTGCGGTTTCCCTTAGAGCCCTCCCTCACCCTAATTTGATATTCCTTTTAAGAACATTACAAAATCTGTAAGAAAAGGTTTTATGTCTTGTATAGATTATTGAAAAAATGCTGCATTTGTTTCATGGCCTTGCAGTTCATTTAAGTTAACTTGATAAAGTTAAGGCTTTTTTACTCTCTTCAGGAAACCTTTTTGCTGCAGGAGAGACAAAAAGGAAAGGAATTTGAAGGTTATATATTTTTTGTGCATTTACTGGTAGTAGGAATCACTAATCAGGTTTGGTGAATTGAAATGGCAGGTGCATATTTTGCAAGCTTTTGGAGCACATTTGTCTTGAAATGAATGAACTCCATCATTTAATGAAACACCAGGAGGTCAGAAATGTCAGCTGGCTGATTTATTTCCGAGCTCTACTAAATTGGATTTGTTCAGTTCTCAAATCTAAATTGCAATGCCTTTGTTTCCCCCTGGAGAGAAATGCAAAGTGCCCAGGTATGAAATTATCCATCAAAGAATTGAAACCTAGATTCCAGTACAGTGGGGCCCATCCTCCCAAGGTTACCGCTGGTTCGGAGCTCGAGCTCTCCCAATTATCGAGTAATATTATCTGGCTCTGCAGCTGTTGGCCACTGTGTACAGAGGAGGCCCTTAACAGCTGTAAGAGTGCTATGGGGGTTCAGAGTACTGCTTTCCACTGCTTACATATATCAGCATACGATCTCTTACTAAAATGTCCTTTATGTTCTCCAGGGGGATCCAGGACAGGATGGCCTCCCTGGTAATACTGGAGACAAGGTACGTCACCATTAAATGGGTTAACAGCAAGGAAAGATAAAGCATAATGACAAAAGTATTGGGAAACCCAGCCATTCCACCCACAGGCACTTATTGACATTGCATTCAAATACACTTTAATATGGCGTTGGTCCTCCCTTTGTAGCTTGCACTCTTTTTGGAAGGCTTTCTGCAAAACATATGAGTGTGTCTGTGTGAAATTAGTGCCCATTCATTCTGTAGAGCGTTTATGCAGACACTGATGTTGTATGAGAAGGCCTAGATAATCTCTGTTCCGGGTCATCTCAAAAAGATGTTGGATGGAGTTGAGGTGTGGCCAGTCACGTTCTTCCACACTGTCTTTATGAAGCTTGCTTTGTGTACTGGGACATAGTTATGCAGGGGTAGTGTAGGTTCCTCCCCAAACTGGTTCTAGAAAGTTGGAAGCATGATTTCCAGAATTGTCTTATTATGCTGAAGCATTAAGACGTTTTTTCACTGGAAGTAAGAGGCCTTGCCAAAACCATGCAAAACATGTTAGTCACAATAAATTGTGCATATATTTTGAATGCTGCTAGGCAAGCCCAGTTCAGACTGTCATATCAGATTGTATCGATATTTCTAAGATTTTCCTGTAATTTTCCCTCTAACTTTAATCAATTGGTTGGACTGTTGACACAAGGCGCTACAGCTCAAAAATACAATCCCATTGGAATTTTACCCAGGGAGATGTTTGAATGATCAAGCAAGGAAATGATGCAACAATTTAAAACTAGTGGGTCTAAAATCAACCACTGTCATCTAACTTTCTAAAACTAAACTTTATACCAGATTGTCTTAAAAAAAACATTTGAAAACCTTGTCTTAGCTTTTCAGATGAGTGTGACTCAACTGGGCGTTCAGTGCAGCTGAGGACCCCATGATGCCTCAGCTATAAGTTTTAAAATATACTCAGGATCTCTGGACCAAAACAACACATCCATGGTCTCCATGTTATTCATAGTGTTTCTAAACTCTTCGCCGTGGATTTGCTAAGTGAGCGCTGAGAGATTGTTTGCGAGTCACACGTCTCCAATAAATAGATGCATGGCTGCAGGGAAGTGTGTTAATCCGGACTATATTTCTATAGCGGATGTTATGATAGCTGTGTGCTGACATATTAGTCTATGAAACCGGACACAATATAATAATATAATACCTAAACCTGTCACCCCACACCATAACCCACCCCTCCCAATTCACAGATAATGACAAATGTATAAAGAAGTTACATTTCCCAGGTCATTTAAAAAACTTTGCAAGAGCAACATGTCCTACCAAAGATGTAGACAGCTAGTACCTTTTCTTGTGTTTAATGTCTTTTTAAATGGTCCTTGACAAAACAATCCAAGCTGAACTAAAGATCAGTTGCCATATAATGTGGGAATATGCAGCAAACCACACTGCACTGCGATAGTTCTTTCTAGTTAATTCATTAAGTGTAATCATCTTTTCTTAGGGTGACACGGGCAATGCTGGCTTGCCTGGTGTAGATGGACGCCCAGGGAATAAGGTGAGTTTTATTTGATAAACGTTTCCCCATGCTGTGTGCCACATGCTTGAGAAGTGTTCCATGAGCCCCGGCATGTCACCCCGCCCGCCCGAATAACGTTTTTGAAGTATATTAATGTGGCTTGCATTGCACCCTGAAATAGCCTGTAGTAGATGTGAAACCGTAGCATGTACACGACTGACAGACTGTCATGCTGCACATCATGAAGTGGGCCAACAACAGGCTTAAAAATTCCACTCCAGTCCCCCGAGGCCTTTTTCCGTGGGCCAACTGTGAACTATCGTTTTTTTCCCGCTCCTCTGCCAGTGGAATTGGAAAGCTATGTGCTGATATCTTCCACAGAACATGAAATCATCTGTTGGAGGCTTAAGGAGTGGTAGGAGAGTTCAGGTTTAACTCACTGTAGTTAGATCATGGCAGTATATTCTTTTGTATGTGGTGGTCGAGATTCGGTGAGGAGAAATTGCACCGAATATGGCCCGAGGTCGCATGGAGCAACAAGTGTGGTTTCGATGTGGTTTCGGAGGGGTTGCCTTGTCTGCTCAAATACCAAGAATTACCATCAGGCAAGCTGCTGTCCCAGAGAAGTGCTTCAAGATTGAAAACAGTGAGATAGCACTTATAGGTACACATACACCCAGGTCCTCTTTGTAGGTTTACTGTTACTGACTGTAGCCCATATGGGGCTATGCAGAGTTTATCAGTCCCCCTCTACTTTGTGCATTGAAAATTGTAGGTGAACCGTTTGTCAGGGTGAAATTTGCCCTCTGCATTTAACTCACTCACCCGAGAGAAGCAGTGGGCAGCCGACAAAGGCCCCCTGCTGAGGTGGGACGGTGCCTTGCTCATGGGTACCTCAGTGGTACTGAGATTCTAAACCAGGACATTTGATTGCAGGGACAACTCCCTAACCACCAGGCCACCTGCTGCCCTTGTTCACTTTGACTATAACACCTGCAGTTGTACTAAATATTCATGGCCAGTGAGCATGCACAGGCTTTAAAACCCCCATATATAGTGCTGCTCCTTATTCACCCTCATCAGCAACATTCCACCACATGTAAAACAAAAACACGTATTGTGTGAACCCACCACTGCACACAGTGTGCAGAGTGAAATTTTTCTCTGCATTTTACCCATCCACCAAGTGAAGCAGGAGGCTGTCACCAATCAGGGGCACCTGGGAGCAGTGTGGGGGGCAGTTCCTTGCTCAAGGGTACCTCAGTGATGACACTATCTGTTGTGTCATCAGGTACTCAGGTGGTCGGGTGCATGCATCACACGTCTGATGTCTTGAGTTTGATCCCCATCATCTCCACTGAGTGTTCCTTATCTGCAGATTTCCTTTTGAAGATCCCGCCAATCGTGTGTGTTGGGGCATCTGCACATACAAAAATTACTTTGGAAAAGTTTTGCTACAGATGCTACAGATAAGTTAAAATAAAAGGATGACCTCCTGTGTGATCTGGCCAGTCAACACATTAGAAATACTCATAAAGCTTTGAATTCACGCAGGGTGAGTGAAAGGCCAAGGGGATGCCCGCAAACAGAAAAAACAAATTCGCCAGAATAAAAGCCAAATCTCATGGCACCCAAGCCCTACGTCAACTGTAATATTGTTGGTTGAAAAATGCCATGTTAACAAAAAGCAAATAAATAAAGTATTTTACCCCTAGCTTGAAGGCTCCCTTTGGCAAGGCACTTAAATGCAAGCAGGACTAACGGCAGTGCAAATAGTTCTTTCAGTAGTTTAATTCTACCTTTTAAATGTATCAACAGAAATCGAG
>JBBMFX010000080.1:2602388-2613663 GCA_037832545.1 Rhabdalestes septentrionalis | reverse complement strand
AAATCCTGTTACAACATCGCTTCGTGTCCAACTGTGCCCTCTTATCTTTGCAGGGTGAGGCGGGGCCTGCTGGACAGCGAGGAGTCGATGGTGAAAAGGTGTGTAAGATCGTTCCTCCCACTTTATTGTGGAACTTCTCTTCAAATCAGTAGCTATAAGTTATTTCTCCTCCAACAGGCAGTTTGTGTAGTGCCTGTCAGACGTGGTTTATTTGAGCGCGTGCTGTTACGGTATACCGGAATGAGGTAAAATAGTAAGAGGTACGCCTGATCTTGAGATGGGCTTCCACAAGGCTCGATCGTTTGATAGCCTGCGGTGGCTCTCTGTAGTGCTCAGCAAAACCATTTTATCACCCACCATGAATATTTGATTTTTTTTTGCCTGTACCGAGCCATGACTGCATTGGAGAACTGCTTCATTACTTGTGCTGCAGGCGCTTTCAAACAGGCTTGCTTTCGTCTATATGATGTATAGATTTTATTGTCAAGACAAATAACAAAGCTGGATGCATTTTCATTGGCAATATATATATAAAAAAAAAACAACACACACAAACACACAAGCAGAGCTCTATTCCATTCTCGGCCACACATACACACACCGATCAGCAGCACACAATGTTCGAGCGCTAGATTAGCATAAGCACAAGGAAATAACAGCCATGCATATTCATTTCTTTGTCAGCCATGTGACTCCGCTAGCGAGGCCCAGAGCAGATGGGCAGTTTAAAGTGGCTTAATTAAGGACATCCTGCTCATAATCATCTCTCACCAATCAGCCCGGGCAACAGATGATGGGAAAAAGAAAACAAGGGAGACAAACAGGCAAACCGAGGGCACTTTTGTGTAGGGGTGTAGGAGTGTAGGGCGCTAAACAACAGTTTTCATTACTTTAAGTATTTTTAGTGAACAGTCCCTTTCAAAAAGCGAGCTCCAGGCCACGGTCTGCCCGGAAAGCCATCAACAGTGTCAAATTCCCGGCCATGTCCTTGTAACCCAGAAGCAGATGCCAGAGGATTTGGATCCGCAATCAAAGGAATTACATCCAGAGCAGACTTTTCACAATTCTACCTGTGTTTTAACAGCTACGACTCGCACTACTAGCCAAGGTGAACCTTCTTCACAAGTGGATGAGAGCATTTAATCTCACATAGTGGGAACTGGCACTCATGTTTTCAATGTTACCTTTACATTTCCTCAAGAAAGTGTAGGTTTAGCAACATGACATGTGAACACTACAGGTGAAACGTTTTACAACACCCCAATTGTTCTGGTTTTTTGGTATTAAAATTAAAGTGGTTCAAAGTCTCATTGTTCATTCTGCAGGAAGTTCTTCCCCACTATGTTGCAGAAGTTCCCGTAAGTGTAGCTTTGCTTTCGCTCTTCTGTCCAGTTCATCCTAAAGCAGCTAAATGGGGTTTAAATCTGGGGAATTCTGGGCGCTCCCCATTTTTCTAGCTTACCAACTTGTTCTTTTTTCTAAGGTAGTCCTGGCAGAGCTTGGATTTATGTTTTGAGTCACTATTTTGCTGTTGGAAGGACATGAACCACTAGGCACACAGCACTGTCTTTTGTACCATTTCATGTTATTCATTGGACTTAAACTGTTGGAATTTCATAAAAAAAACCTTGAAACACTGGTGTGTTCTTAAACTTTTGATCGGTAGTGTATATGAAGTATACATGAAAGGTGTCATTCCATTTTATTTACCAATTATTCCCTCAGAACAGAGTATATTAGTCTGATTTTGACAAATATAAACGGTGTAAATCAGTGTAAAACCGATGTTTGTTCTCCTAAACATGTTTGCTGCTCTTTCTCTCGGTCGCTCTCCAGGACCCCCCTCTGTGGGTTTCCCCCACCCACTTGTGGGCGGAGACTATTCGAAAAGTTCTGCTGGTTTCAAAGATCTTGTGTTTTTCCGTTTTTTTCTGAGGCCTAGAATAATATAATTTGGGGCATTTTTACTTTTTATAGGCATTTGAGTTAAGCTTAGCCATTGAAGATATATATTCCATTGAATCTGTATTTTCCATTTAATCTATAATCAAAATACTATCTAGTCCAGGACTAGGCTTCAACCCTCTCTGGGAAATCCGCCCAAAATGTGTTTTTAGTTCCACAGCTGTTAGCTGTTTGAAAAAGATACAAACAACTATTGTCATAATTACTCCATGGCTGTTGGCTATGGTGAATTTTATAATTAAAGTTACATTTGCAGAAACGCATCGTTAGGTAATTTGTTATACTTATGTTTGTTTACAAGGGCATATTCTGGAGGGTATGTTTAATGAAAGAGGATAAATATACTTTTTTGTTTGAAAGCCCTCCAATCGCAAAGCTTGTAGGCCAGATGGTGCATGTATCCTGCACAGTAAATTGGTTCACTTTAGAGTGTTTCAGATGCTTTACAATGGAAATAATCCTTTTAGGGAAAAGTTTTGTCTTTTTCATGTTAATGACTCAGATCTGGTTCTGTCATAACTAATTATTTTCTGGAAGTATAATGTATTTTCTGTAGTGTTTTTCTTCTGAAAACTGTAGCAAACTAACTGTTCCCAATGTGTTGGACTGCAGTCAGACTACAGATGGTCTTCAGTCAGTAACTTTACAGTAAATCTTGGTGTAAAGGATAAGATGGCCAGTTAATATGAAGAGCTTATGGTGTGTTATTTATAGTTTGGCTGCTCTTGGTCAAATAACATGTTGTTGAAATGACCATAAGTACATTTTATACTCCTACACAGATTACACAGAGCATGCTTCTAATTTTAATACACATTTACTGCATACTTATTGTATCCAACATTGGAAGAATTGTGGCCTGTGCAGAAGTTATGGGACAGTTTGTATCATTTTTTTATACTTAAAACATATTTGGTATATGTAATATTTGTCCAACTTAAAAATACATAAATGAGCTGAATGAATAAATATATATATATATATTAATAGCACAAATAAATATTAATTATGCACTAAAATTGAACACTGAACAGAAAATATCATGTTTTTGGGACAAGTACTTATTTCCACTTAGAAAGTCAACAGTTATTAAACCATTGTAAAAGTGTTGCATACAGCTAAAATTATATATATGTTTTCAATGAAGCCATAAATGCTTCCTAGTTAATGTTTCAGATAAAAATATATTTGTTGAAAAGCAGTGCACGGCTTGTTGTTCAGAAAAAGTCTGCTTTTTATATTTGGCCTTTTAAAAAATTCTGAGAGTACTAATTAATCATTCAAGTAATTCAAGTAATCAGCTGGTTTGTCCAGTAACATAAGCAATGCTGACAATCCTGTTTTGTTTAAAACGCACCAGTTTGTTTCAGAAGAAGAATTTGGGTCGAGGCACGTTTTCAGAGTAACAGGATGATTGTTGGAGTCCTCTGAAATATGGCTTATAATGGATCTGATGAGAAGCTTCAGGCAGCGTCGTTTGTTATTTTGGACGCTGTCCGTCATGCCTCTTCTCACTGAGACCTTGGCAAGAGTACAGCTACTCCAGGCCCTAATAACACTGCGGCGGTGACAGGCAGCTTTATAGCTCTCTCCGTGGACTCAAACACACTCATAGGAGTGCCATGAGAAGACCCAGCCATCCAAGTCTCAATCCCTGACAGCCTCTAATCACTTTCCAGTCTGTAAATGAACTCAGTTAAGTTTCTGTCCAAAAACAAAATCTCAGTATACAAATGGCCTCCACTGATGATTGGTTTTTATGGACCTATCGCTGGCTGAGATTTACAAATGTAGGTGTTCTTCATTAGATTATGAATTATGGAGCAAAGGATTTTTTAGTTGTATGCTGCAGTCGTGCCATATTTGTGATTCCAATTTTTTTTTGCACCACACAGGCTTACTGTAATTTAATAAAGGCCATAGAGTGACAATTTTCACTTTAGCTGTAATGAGGCCTGCACGCTCTAGCAATTCACAAAATGCAGTATTCTTCATTAACATCACTACTCACAATGAATGTTCCGCAGCTTTTATTTATCGAGTGTCTGTGTAGCCAAGCTCTTCATCCCTAGGGACTTAATAGAGTTCAGCTCTAAGCTGAAGTCACATACTGCTAGGCTTCAAGATTTTGAGTGATTCTTTGGCACCTGGAGATTGTCATTAATAGAGACTGGTTTCATGAACATTTTCAGAGCAGGAAGGCTAATCTAGGATCTGTTGGTCAGTCACCTAATGTGAAATAAGAATGAGATCTGACCCTTCATGTGAAGTGACCATTTGTCATATGTGAACACACAATGTGAACAGTGTGATATTCTTTCTCTGCATTGAACCCATTCACTAAGTGACGCAGTGCACAGCCGGAACACAGTGCCTGGGGGGGCAGTGTATGGGAACAGTACCTAACTCAAGGGTACCTCAGTGGTGCCACTGGGAGTTCTGAACCCATAGCCTTCTGATCACAGTGCCAGCTCCGTAATCACCAGGCCAGCAGCAGCCACACAGCACCCCCACACTTCTACTCCAAGAAATCTGGTAGATACACTTTCATGGCTCGTTTCTTCTGGCACAAAGTCATACCATGAACAATTGTTTTTTCATTACAAATAAAGCAACCCGTACCCGAGCTGCGGCAGCCTTTATTGACGGCAGTGCTGAGTAAAAAAAAACAGCAACAAAGAAGCAAAACTAAAAACTGGGAAGTTGACAAATAACAATAAATTACAGTAGGAGTGTTCTATGACACTTACAAATGGATCTTTATCATTGTGAGAAAAGCGAAGGTGAACCAGGACATCACTAAGTTAGTTGGGTTTGACATTCATGACACAGGTAAAGAATGATGAGGAAAAAATGAATAATTCAAACAAGACTGTAAATAATAGAAGATCGCAATAACAAAAGCAACTCTCACAATGCTGGTTCGACTCCATGGGCGCGGTTTTGGGACGGCATCACAGTATGGTTTAGGTACAGTATACATTCATATGACAAAGTGCTGTAAGATGCCATAAGAATGTCACAGGACCCTTCAAAATCAGTTTACCGGCATTTCAGTTTTTCTTTAGAGAATGCTTTGAGTAAGAAGCATAAAGAACCAACATGCAATACTTGGAAGATTTCCAGAATCTTTATAGTCTAGAATTCCCTCGAGCGTCTTTTTACCTGTTTGATTTAAACAGGCTGTTCTGTCACTGCGTCTTGACCTCCATTCTGATTTACTGTTCTGTTTTGTGCATTATCCAAAGCGCTGTTCAGTCACAGAATCTCTCAAGACTTCATTGTGAATGAGCAGATATATGTTGATACAGGCTGTAGGTGACATTAAACAAACAAGAATTCAAAACAGGCTGTTTTTGCAGCTTACTTTCTAAATATGAGCTGCATAGTTTGTGTATTTTTTAAAACATTTGGAAACAGACTATTTTTTTCAAGATATGGGCCCTTTAAATTACCAAAGAACATACACAATCCAAAATACTGTCCAAGATTTTCTTCTATTTTATTCTCCTGTGGTACATCTATGGCATTTGTGGATTTATGCAGCAAACAAATCTGATTTTTACATTTTACTCAACTTTTCGTTAGCTAAATAGGTTGTTTGTGACTGTGTAAGATTGATATATGTAGATTAGCTGTGTTCTGATTGTCTTCTCTGTTTTATATCACAGTCCGGACTGAAACACTACTTATGAACGACTAAGCAGCTAAAAGCGGGTATAAGCAAATGTGTTGTTTTCGTGAGAACTTGAAACGAGTTTAGGTCATACAGTGAACTCTTTTTTTATGTGGTTTTCCAAGACACAGGACTTTTGCTTTATTACATATCTTATTTAACAAAATATTTCTGCTCAAATAATCCTTAGTTCCACATTTGTTTAAGTGTGCAGGCCCATTTGTTTTCTGCGGAAGCATCAGACATATTGGAACTGATTGGAAGCAACACTGAAGCGAGCCCAGCTTGACCTCCTTTCGTTTTTGGCTGAATGATTGTGCTTCGAAGCCAACTCCCTACCACGGTTTGATGCGGTATTTTGGCTGAAGCCCTCATGTTTGGTACGATGACACATGACGTGACATCAGTGTTATAGTCGTAATGGTTCAAAAATGTGTGGATGTAAAAATCAGATATGAAACACAAAGGATACTTTGACATTGCCAATGGGAAAGAGTCGTTCACATCGAAAATAATGAATAGCTATTTCATGAAGATGATTGACAGATGCACTGCAGATAGTGAAAGGCCAAGACCCTTTGTTTCAACCCCTCTTTGTGGAAAAAAAGAGCCTGCTTCAGTGAATTTATTTGGAGTCAGATAATTATCATTAGACAGACTTTAATGTTCTGAGCCAGTTCATTTTGTTCCCACATTTTTTGGTTTGATTCGGTTCAAATGAAAAGAACCCTTGTGAGTGTCAAATGTAATCGTCAGCACTTAAAAGTCAGAAAGCTTTTGAAAATAAACTCCCTAAAAAAAACTAGAGCTGAACTGCTCTAAGCTGCCATAAAATATCGGCCCTGCACAAGAATAATTTGCTGAGTTAATTGTAATTATGGAATCAGGTTTTAATTTACCCACTGTAGAGTATTTATGGTCTGGTCTTTTGAGATGTTTCAATAAGGTCCTTAATAGAATCCGTTGTTGCGTGCAAATTACAGAGCCTCTTACTAACTGTATTGCATGCGGCTTCCCATTGTGCTAGTTGTACTTGTGTGGAGAGTTTTGTTTTTATGCTTGTTTTCATAAATGAAGCCCCCTGTAAAGTGGATCCACCTCATTCCTACACCCCATGAGGCTTTGAGAGGATAGTGGGGAACATCCAGCAAAGTGTAAATCACCAATGTCTTAAATTCTAAGAAGAAATGTTGGAATAAATTAAATCATTACTGTCACACAGCTCTGAACCTGCATGATAGAAAGTCTAAAGTAGCTGAGCTGTCTTGCATAGATGCATCCAAAGGATTCCCACACTAAATCTGTGTGTCACCAACACTACTCTTGGAGATCCACTTTCCTTCAGTGTTTGGGTCCAACCTACTTTAAACCTGTTGCCCCCTCCTTCATACTTATACTTTCAGTCCATAGAGGATTTCCAAAGAGCCCGTTAACCAGAGCTGGTGTTGTAGATGGTGCCTGGAATTAGACTTCTCAGGAAGATAGATCTCACAGACGAGGGTTGGTGACTACTCCCAGAGAGGAAGCACTGATGTACGTCGCTCTGGATAAGAGCGTCTGCTAAGGAAATGTAAGTGTAGACACTTTTCCATAGGTACACAGGAACCATGCAGTACCTAAACCATACTATTATAGTATATAGTACTGAATGTGTAGCACTCTTTGGATGTCCAGTGTATCTCAGTCCAGTAACGGTGTTTCTGACACGTCAGCAGCTCAATTCTCACCACACAGTTTATGGCTGTTTGCCAAAACCGCATCCATGGAGTTGAACCAGTGGAAAGTTTTTGAAATGGATGTCTTTTATTATTTATAGTCTTACTTAAGCCGTGTGATGACAACCTGACCCAGCTAACGGAACACCTTCACATTTCTCACAGTGCATCGTCGAAACTCCCACTGAAATTGATTGCCAGTTCAAACAGAGAGTAGTGCTTATTCAGCTTTGCGGTTATTAGTTTGTATCTCCATTTTTTTGTGCAGATAATAAAAAACAATGACCCTTTCCATGTTGTGATGGCATTTGACCAATCTGAAAGCAGTGATGCAGTCAGCTTAACAGCCCACTTTCAGTCCCACTGTTGATTTGGAAGGGGATAGCATGGGTATGGGTCACTTTATTTGTACTGGAAGAACATTTGTTTGTAGTTCATTTTGGAAAAGCACCATTTGTTACCTGCCATACTCCTTCAAGAATCTATTCAAGAATCTATAACTGCATACAAACAACAATCTCAATTCCAAAACCAGGTCCCAGCAAAGGACACCTTGCAAATACAACACTATGTGCATAAAACACTTAAGGCTGTTGGAATGAATTACATATTACCTGCCAGGTGTCTGTCAGGTGAGTTTACTTATCTGACCAATGGAGGCTAATTAAATTGTTGTTTTATTTTCCTTTGTCTTGTGGGTACATTTTCCCCTCAGTGTTTCTTAGAGAGTTTGTAATTAACACATTTTATCTTTAGCCTTGTTTTTTCACTTTGTTTAAAGTAAAATGTATTTATTGATGTGCTGTGAAGGACAGTTCATACAGACTGTCTTGTAGTTACTGTGTGGAAAGTCCAAAGCTTTGGAGTTGACTCTCACTTCCCAAATGCCTGGAATAAAAGGATCGATTGTTTTTGGGATCGTCTCCAAGCCCCATCTGTTGCAGAGTTTTTGTTTTGTTTGGTGCACAATATGTCGCACCTGCAGTGTTTTAATTTTCATCATGGCATGTATTTAGAAACTCTGGAATGTATTAGCATACCAGCCTGACTGCGCCATGGAAACATCAACAAAAATGCCTTAAAAGGATTCACTACACCTCAAAAAATTGCCTAGCCAATTAGCTGTGCTACCTGCTTGGTATTATTTCTGGCTATGCTACCAGCTAAAACAGGAAATCATCCTTTCCTTTTTGATAATCTAATGAATACTGATCAGCAGCAGGTGTTTCTTTGGCATTATTTAGACTTAGCTGCTGTTGTAGGTTAAGAGTGGGACCTTGTCCTTTACATGAGTTGCTAGTAGATAATGCTTCTGTGGGGAACACTGAGGTTTAAAACAACCTTGCTTGGTTACGAACTGATACAGCTAATATGAGGCACTTTAATGAATAATACAGCTGCTCACTTAAACCTAATGTTATTCCATCTCTTTTCTAGGGTGACAAGGGAGCTGCTGGAGAGCCCGGTCCCATGGGAATACCTGGACTTGATGTAAGATGTCATGCTCCTGACTCTTTGTATCAAACTGCACGGTTAAGCAATGAGCCGGGTTCGATTTCGGTCATTTAGCTCATGGGTTTTTAAAGTCAGTATTTGATATTTATGGCTTATAGGGAGTTCTTTGTTTGTGCGACCGAGTGTGGAACATCCTATTTTCAAGGCTGTTTTGTCTTATGGAATAAGGATGGGCAGTTTGAAGCCTCAAGGGTTCGGTGTAATTCATCTTTATTTATATTCACTTCTGATGTAACTCAGCAGTAAATTATCAGTAAATTATTGTTTCTGAGCATGTCATGGTCTATTAAAAGGTGACTGGATTTGATCGCTAAGCAAACTACTGCCAGGATTTACTGAGCATTTTCTGGTCCTTGTGAAAAGAGAATACCTATGTATTGCCCAATCTAGCGTATTATGACTTAGTCCATCTTCAAATAGACTTTGTCAGAGACGGTATGATCTTGAGCGGTGCCGTCAGAAGCATCTGTAGTTTTCAAGTGCTGAGCAAGTGGAAACTCACAAAAAGTGTTTCCTTGTGTAACCACTTTGGCATGCATAGGACGGCACTCAAGACATCTCTGTTACTTAGCTGGATCTGGTTCCATGGAGCTTTGAAGGCCTGCCATTCAACATATCAACAGCCTGGAGATCCATGCAGCAAACAGAGACCCCTGCAACACTCTTTTTTTAATGTTGTATCGAGACATAAATCTTGAGGAGACACTAGTTGGAAAACCAACCATGCACGCTCTGTACTTTTTTGTGTTTGGGGTAAAGATGAACGGGTATGTTTGTTAGGGATGCTCCAATCAGGATACAAAGTACCGATTTTTTGTCTAGGTGATCGGCCGATACCGATTTTGTATAACTGATATGTAAGCTCCCTGATCACCATTCACTCTTTTCAGATAGAGTTCTCTTGTGTTGTGTGTGTGTCCGCTAGAGTTCTCTCATGTTGTGTGTGTGTGTGTGTGTGTGTCCGCGAGAGTTCTCTCGTGTTGTGTTTGTGTGCATATGAGAGTTCTCTCATGTTGTGTGTGTGTCCGCGAGAGTTCTCTCGTGTTGTGTGTATGTGCACGAGAGAGTTCTCTCATGTTGTGTGTGTGTGTGTGTGTGTGTGTGTGTGTGTGTGTGTGTGTGTGTGTGTGTGTCCGCGAGAGTTCTCTGGTGTTTTGTGTGTGTGTCCGCAAGAGTTCTCTGGTGTTGTGTGTGTGTGTGTGTGCGTGCCATTTCTCTAGTTTTGCGTGTGTATGTGTTTGTGAGTTGTCTTGCGTTGTGTGTGTGTGTGTGTGTGCGCGAGAGAGTTCTCTCGTGTTGTGTGTGTGTGTGTGAGTTTATCCATACTGCATTCTTTTATAATTAGGTGATAAAGTACCGGGTTCGGTTCCGGTCCCAAGTCCTCACGTATAGACGTCATCAATTACGATCGGTTCCTAAGTTCGGCCAAGTTTAACGAGTACTGATCGAGTCATAAAGTGTGATTATAGGCCGATGCCGATCGAGCGGAGCATCACTAATGTTTGTGTTATGCTGCATGTGTTTCTTTTTATATTTCAGTTTGAAATTTGCAAGTCAAATACAATCAACGAAAATTTTATTGCAAAATCACTGAGAGGAATTGGAAACAAAGACAGAACATTGGAGCATAAACGACATTCAATAAAAACAGTAGCTAAGCCCTCAGTTTAGAACAATTAATCAAAGAAAGAGACAATCTGTTCTTTAATTAAAAAGTATTATTTTAGTTGTTGTTACTTAGCTGGATCTGGTTCCATGGAGCTTTGAAGGCCACCCATTCAACATATCATCAGCCTGGATGCTAGTTTGGCTACTATGCTAATGATAATGAAGGTGAGCACAAGTAATGTGAAGTGCAGCTGCATCTCCTAGAACTGATGCTCGCATAATGTCATTGAACATTGTGGAGAACTCTTAACTGCAGATTCCTTTACGTTAGCTACGTGATGCCTGTGCTGATGGACTTGGGGGAGAGGGAGACACATCTTGCCCCCCAAAGTGAGAAAGTCCTGTATTGTCTCGCACTGCTGGCCCCAGGTGCCTGTGTATTTTGCAAGGGATCAAATTTGCCTGATATCCTGAATAAAGGAACCAAAGCACAGCCTCACAGGGCCCGATAATGCACATGGCGCAACGTGCTTTCGTCACTGGCGCAACCCATTATTGCTATATTGTGTGAGAGCATCTTTCATTTTTCCGCCAGGAATCTACGCTGTCATTATAGCAGATGACAATGCGCGGGGTGGGGCGGGACACTGGAAAGGGTGTGGCGAGGCGCATAGCGCGAATTTGCTATTTTATGAGAAGTGAAAGTCATTGTGCCACTAACCAGAAAAAACCTGGTTTTTAGTCATTCGCGCATTGTTTAAGGCTATAATATGGACGCCTGTTGACAATGCACCCA
>JBBMFX010000080.1:2580174-2597045 GCA_037832545.1 Rhabdalestes septentrionalis | reverse complement strand
TCTCTCTCTCTCTCTCTCTCTCTCTCTCTCTCTCTCTCTCTCTCTCTCTCTCTCTCTCTCTGCCTGTCTCTCTCTCTGTCCATTCCTCTCACTCACACTCTCTTTCTCTCTTTTTCACTGTCTGTCTCTCACTCTTGTTCTCTTTTTCTCTCTCTCACTGTCAGTTTCTCTTTCTCCCTCTCTGTCTCTCTCTGCCTCTCTCTTTCTGACTCCCCACCCCACTCTCATTCCTCAATTTTTCACTGTCTCTGTCTCTCTCTCCCTTTTTCTCTTTTGTTTCTCTCTCTCTGTCACTCTCTGATTCCTTTTTTTGTAGCCCACGCTTTCTCACCCTCTCTCTCTCCCTCTTCTTCCTCTTTCTCCCACTCTCTCTCCTTCTTCCCCTCCCTGTATCCCTTTCTATTGTTTCTCTTCCTCACCAAATTTCTTTCCTTCTCTCTCTCTCTCTCTCTCTCTCTCTCTCTCTCTCTCTCATTCTTTCTCCCTCCTCCTCCATTCTATTCCATATTCCATAAAACACATTAAATATTTCTCCCCATCCTCTAATTAGTTGCCATATCAGCTGCGTTCTTTTCATAGCTCTGCCTCTGTTATTGGGCTTCTTTTTTGTTTTGTTTGCTTCTGTCTTTTAGAGGAGACTCTAAGCCGTGTGCGTAATTGTAGATGCGCCGTGCCTCGGCCTGCCTCTAATGAGCCCCTCTCTGTTAGTGCGGAGAATTACCAGTTATTTCATCTCATCTCCCAGCCAGCCAGCGAGGGAAGAGAGTGTAGACGGGAGGGAGGACTGGAGGGAGCGAGCATTTGTTTGTATTGAATCTGACAGAGCGAGGTATACCCGTCATGCTCTCAGTCCACAAAGTAATGAGTCTCTGAATATCTTCAAACAGGCCAGCTTTAGGCATGACGCCTCTGCTGCAGCCGAACCAAGAGAAAAGTAGAAAACACTGACATCATTAAGACTGTCTTTTACTCTTGGTGTTAATGGAATATTTTGGATAATGTTTTCCCGCTTTTGTTTGATAAAAAAAAAAAAAAATCTGTACTCAGGCTATTGTTGATGCAAAACCTCAAAGAGCGTTTTTTGCTCAGTTTGACATTTATTAGAACCTCAAGACCAGTACATAAGTGCATTGGGTCCATAAATAACCGAGCATGGCTTTGTTTTGTTCAACAAAACGGACTTGTGTATATATAGTCATACCTTGTATATATACAACGCTGTGTAACAGTATTAGGCTATGTAAATGTTTAAAAGTACTTATCTCAGCAGTAAATTCATTTTTCACAGTCAAAAACACAATACCATTCGAGTAAACACAAACACTATCAAATACAATAAGAATATATTGGTTAGGAGAATGTAGTTAGAAGTATACAATTCTAATATCATCATTATTTGAGTGAATGAGAGACTGGTTAACTAGGTATTGGGCGGTAACTGTAAATAATGTATCGTTGGTATTTATTCTAAACTTAATGTTTATTTGAACATATCGAATTGCTTCTTACAACTCATAAAATGTTGCATATTCTAGAACATGATATTTTGCAGAGTTTTGTTTACAAGCTATAAATATTGTCATAGACATCATCTTTACTTCAACACTAATTAAGAAGCTTAATACAAAACAGGTTTAGACTGTTTGGTACTTGGACTTAGGTCAGACTGTGAAGTCACAAACTTGATGACTTAAGGTGGTCTCCTTAGTGGTGATACTTTCTAAACGTTAGCATCATTTTCTGAGATGGTAGGTTTGATCCTCGGCAAAGCCTAAGAGTTTACAAATGTGAAATTGTAGTGTGTGTCTGCCCATTTAGAGCTCAGGCACTTATGATTGAGGAGGACTGGTTTCAAGCACATATTCCTGGCCATACACTTTTTACTTGCAACATACTTGACTTAGTCACTTCTGCCTTATCATGATGTTATATTTTTGTTACATGGCCCAGCTTTCCATTGAACGTCCATTGGCTGTTAGGGTAAAAACAAGTATGTTACCATTAGTTCTAGGGTTTATTTATTGTTAACCGTGTTAGCGCGTGCTATAGTGTGTGTGGCCTTACTTTAGTCAAAGCAGGAAGAGCAAAACAAGCTCATCGAGGAGACTAAACGGATGTGCGCTTGACACATAACACTGTCCATATGACATTATCCCTCCATGCCTGTCTTTTTGTTAACATTATGAAGCTTTTACAGTGCGAACGTCTTAAGGGCGCCTGGGTTCTGTTAAGACCCCTCATATATCATGATAGGACCGAGGCTGCTGTTGACATCTCACCTGGGGAAATCTTTCGGAGCTGGAACGGTGGAACACGCACCCCACTATTACATTTAATGCTAGGTGATATTTCACTCTTCTTGACCTTTACATCCTGCAAGGCAAGTGCCCTCTGGCTCCAGAGCAAGATGTCAAGGTACCAGGAATGCCGGCTGACATTTTGTCACAACGTGGAGAAAGTGTGACCTACTTGGTTGTGCATGGGCTAGAAAATAACTGAAATGTAGTTTAAGAAGCAGTACAAAGTCATTAAAGACTTTTGGGAACACCTCCTAAGCTCACTGTGTAGAATAATCTTGACGACATCTCTTGGTGCCCTATATTTCTGAATGGAACGCGGCTGCTTTGATGATCTATTTACATCTGTTCTCCCGGCGCTCCTCTAACTCTGAGTGTTTTTTTCTCCCCTCTCTTGCAGGGAGATAGCGGCCTCCCGGGTCCACCGGGGCTTTCTGTAAGTATTACTTTCACTGTTCTATAAAACATTTAATGACCTGTTATTACAGCACCCTTCACAAAGACTGACACTTTTTCCATGGGTTGCGAGGGAGAAAGCAGTGTTGTCATATGATCTGAATCAAAGACCGTGTTGCAACTTGAAGAGGTTAAATGAGCACGCTAGCAATTTCCAACGATTCGCCAAAAGTCAGAGCGGCCGCGGGGGCTCATATATATCAAGAGGTGTTGATTTAGGATCAGTGCTGTCCTGACCGTGCCATTGTCTTCATCAAGAGAAGATGAATGTCCAAGAATGTGGTCCAAGCTCCGCAGACGTTCAGATACGCTTGACCATTGATTTATGAAGGAGAACTGACAGTTTGGATATCGAAACTACCTCAAGCTGCACAACATCTGGTCAGCACAGCCAGGGAGCAGACGTCCAGGTGGTCAGGCCAGGGTTCCACTTAATATTAACTGTCCGGTAACCATGACTGGGAGAAACTGGGGCAAAATGATCCCATAACCCCTAAACAAACTCTACTCCTCAGACACAGCTAGTGCTACACATGCTAAGTTCTTGATTAAGAATTTCTTGACTCTTCAGTTTCCAGACAAACAGAAGCACCACAAAAAGCCAAGGACAGCCAAAGAGAGCCCCAAGCGCTCTCTTGCGGAGGGGTATCCGCTGCCAGGGGAATTGAACAGCTGAGGAGTGCACTGTGGGTGGTTAGCTAATTAGCCTGTGCCTCAGGAGGGGGAATATGAATGCTATTTCTAATCAGACACTTGGGCGGGGTGCGTGTGGATATGTGCCTGTTATTACTGTACCAAACTGCTGCAGGCCCTGCCTCTTTTCTGTCACCCGAACAGTTACTAAACCCATCGGAATCACGTTACCGTGGAACAAGTATTTACTCATGCTAATTTTATGTTTATGAGGATGAGCGCAGATACCAGGGATTCAGACAGCAGTTTCAGGAGCGCCGACAACGCACTCCATCGTGTCCCCAGCGAGCCTTGAAATGGTGCTGCTGTGTAAAACAGAACAGCTGGATTTATTGATTTGCACACAGAATAGATTTCTTATTTACAGTTTATTTTTAAATGCTGTCAGATGCATCGTGTTGAACACCACGGGGTTCCATTTCTAAACCAATGTGGTACCTGTTTCAAAATGCCAGATAATTATGATGCAAATGTCAACGTACATGCAGCCAGTCACAATTCATGGTCCTCCAGCAAATGTATAGAAGGACAACTTGTATCTTGCTAATTCTCTACACAGCGCTAGATGCTAACTTCACGACTGCTAACCAGAGTTACATGTATTTTTAGATATTGATCACATTGTCATTATGGCTATAGCTATCTAACTGGATGTGCACAGACCACCTCACTACTGCCAACCAATGTGCAGCATGTATTTTTTTTTACAAGAATATATTGTTATCTGATGATTAAGTTCACGTTATGGTTAGCAAGTTTATTAACTTGCACCAACCCAGTCTCGGTTGCATACATTTCGAAAAGTAGCTTTCACCGATGTCCAAGGTAACTGCAGCTTCACGGTTCCTCAAATTGTGATGCACACTTCTTACTTGTTTGTTGTTGCTGCTGCTGTTGTTGTTGCTAGCTGTGCAGCTTGTAGCGTGCTAATTTTCGAACAAGAATAACTCCTAGTTTGAGTGTATCGAATTGAATGACATCATTTGAAGGTATTTTATTGCAGCCTTTTCTGAAAGGTTGGGGGTTGGCTTAACAAGGAATTGTGTCAGATCATGAAGAGAGGAGTACTGACACAGTTTTACCCCTCCTCCTCCTCTGGGCAGCTGCTGATAGTGAGGCAAAGAAGGTTGGAATTTACATAAGCAGGATTAAAAACACTCGAATATCGGATTATACAGAGAAAAGATTTGTGAGATAAGCCAGTAAGTCATGTTAAAACTCCTCTGAGGGTCCTGGGAGAGTATTATGTTGGACAGTATACAGCATGTTCCAGAGGCCTTGTAGGAGTTCATGGAGTCTCTCTCTCACTCTGTGTCTCGCTCTCACTCTCTTTCTCTGTATCTCTCACTCTGTATTTACCTCACATTCTCTCTCTAATGCACTCTCTCTTATGCTAATTTTTATGTTCTCTCTCTCTCATGCGCTATTTCTTATGCTCTCTCTCTCATTTTGTATCTCTCTTTCTCTCTATTTTATATCTCTCTTGCTCATGCTCAATTTCATATGCTCGCTCTCTCTCTCTCTCTTTCTCTCTCACTCTCTTTCTCTCTCTCTGTCTAGCTCTCTCACTCATGCACTCTCTCTCTTTCTCTGGGTGACAGCCGGGGCCTCCAGAGTCATGACCTTTGTTCAGTAGGCTCACTGTTCTTTGCAGATTTTCGACAACTTCTACATCTCTGTCTCAGTCTGATCACTCGTATCTCTTTCTCGTTCCAGGCTGTAAGAGAAGGTCAAAAGGGAGACCAGGTAAATATGTTTTATATTCTCCGTGGGTATCTGGATGTTTGCCAAGTGAAATGCCTTCTCTGTATTAATCATGAACACTCCCCCCTCCTTGTAAATGCTGTTTGCATCCCGTAGCCCCTCTAATGCCAATGTATAAATTACATTAAAAATAAATGTCAGAAATATACTGCCGCATCTTCCAAGAACTCAGAGTGTATTACTCTTCACAGGGGACTGCAGGTATCGCCGGAGAAAAGGTAAGTGTCCATGCGCCGCATTAATAAAACTGGAGCGTTTGGCTGTCCTCTTCCTGCCGCCGTTTTGGTAGTTAAGCCCACCAGTCAGGACCATGTGGCACTAACATCTGTCTCCCAGCACTTAACAAGCAACGAGCTGTAAATTGGCTCAGCTACAGCCAAGCTATTTAGAGATCATGTTTCCATTCAGATACTGCATCTGAATCAGATGGGCCATTTTATCATTTAGGGTCTAGAGCAGAACCGATATGAAAATTCTGTGCCCGATATATCGGTTTAGCTAAAAGTCCCAATGAACTGATTATATTATCTGATAAAATTCAGGATGTTAAGAAAAACAGGTTGCAGTCAATTTGATCAAAAACTGCCAGTTCCCAATGTTCATTTGTTAAACTTAAATAAATAGCATACATTAAAAATAGACATTCCAACAGAGGAGGGAGACTTTCAGAATCCATCGTGATTTCAGTTTAATGAGCTTTTGTGTGTTCATTGTTCAGATTCTTGACATGTTTATCTTCATGCTAAATGTAACATTTTTAATAGACTTTATCAATTCTGTAAGTGTGAACCAAAGTCAGCATTGCAGTTTTTAAAAGACCACAATATAAATCATAAAACCATTAACCTTAGACATAAACAGTTACATCTGAGGTAATAACTTGTCAAATATAGATCAAATCATTAAATATTGATGCTTATTCAGTGGCAATACTGATAAATTAGGATATTCACTGCCTTAATTCCATTCATCCGTCTGGTATAGCCAAACTAGGTTTTGGTAATTGAAAGTATATCGTCTGGTATAGGATTTGAAATAGTTAAGCAAACTCTGTTTGTATGTTTGTTTATCTTTTTAATGTTAGTGTGTTTTTTTACACAAACGCATACTGCACAGATAAATGGCTTTAGGTATAATCAGGCACTCTTGGCTTTTTTACAGTGCTTTTATATTTTGTTGAAATTATCAGCCCGAATATATATAATTTGAACCCTGTTTGTTACCCTGTTGATGCTCTGCAACAGATCTAGTAGTTGGCTTTGCTCTCATTTTCTATTTTTTATATGAAGTAGAAGATTGTACAGCCGTTGATCTTTCATTTATTTTCTGAGCTGTTTATTCGAACCAGGACCGCTGGAGCCTGTCCCAGTACTCATAGGGAGAAAAACAGAGAGATCATCAGTCCAGCACAGGGCAGACGCACAGATAAACATATTCACACCTAGGGGCTCATTAGTATCTCCACATCACCTGAGGAACCCCTCACAGAAACGACCTTGGCCACCCCGAACCCAGGCTCTTCTAGCTTCTAACGCCACTGCAGCAATTGGTATCTCTAACACCCTGTAAAGAATGAATTGGCTCTATGCTAATACAATAGAAATAAGTTTAGTTTACACATTACTGAGTACACGTCAAGGTACACTACAGAGCAATAATAAGTGTTTATTTTGTAAGTATTAACTGGATTAAATTTGGAATGAAAATGCAGATATTCAACTTTTCAGAATGTAGCCATATAACCTGGGGAGGCATATATATACCAGACTAATACTTATAACCGAATGCCTTGTGTTTAAAGAAATGATCCATTCCAAAATCATGTGCTGCAATAATTGAAAGCAAATATCCATCTGTTTATACAGTTATGCAAATATGACTGCCAATTATGCAAATAATGTCATGTTTGATGGCTTCTATTCATTGTTAGCAACATTAGCGTAGTCACACAATTCATTTAAAGCTGTAAATACCTGAAAATGAGCCTCTATGTAGTAAAGAATGATCAGTTTTGTCAAAATAAATAAATAATTAACATTTTATTTTCTGATACCGAAACTGAAAGCTTATGCCATTCCAATATATCTTACTAAGCCTTGATAGTAGCTTTTTTTTAATGGTCGTTTCTCAAGAACACCTTCATTTAAGCCATTGTGATCAAATTTCTCACACATTTATTGCATAGGAGGAAATACACAGCTAAAATATAACATTACACAGTGTGAGTTGGTGCTAGTTTAGGCTAGATTCCTTGCATGATTGGGTCAGAATCATTCGTTTTCCTTCTGATTCATTTGATTCTGCCACCAGGACCTAGTGTTAGATCAGTGCCAACTGCACTAGTGTTCTCAGATATTCAAGGTAACTTTACTGCAATCAGCAGCTGTGAAGGCGTCCATAGTGCAATGAGACATTTTGATATGGATCACAGTGCAACATAAAACAGCATTTCACATTCAGCATTCAACATTCAGCATTCAACAGAATGCGCCACAGACAACACAACACAAACAGCACAATAAATAGACACCACTTTAACAGTAATATAGTGTAACAGTACAGCATGTACAGAATGTAAACCTACTGTAACACCATGTGGTTACTGAATAGCTAAACAAAGTGCAGGGAAAGACAGGAACAATACAGTAAGTAGACAATATAGCAACGCGACCGAAGTGTGAATACATGCACATTTGTGACAGTACAATAAATGGACAATACAGCAGTGTAACAGTACTGATTGTAAGGAATGTATGTCTTCCAGGAAGAATGATATTGATATCAACAGCGATGCGAATGTACAGGCTAGAAACAGCCAAACGTTCCATCAGATGTGTTGCACCAAGGACTGGGGTGTGAAGACATTGTGTAAAATGGATTTTATAGTACCACTGCGCCATTCATGCTCTTTGAATATTTGTCCTTTATGTCTCTCCAGGGAGAAGCTGGTTTACCGGGTCAGCCAGGAGCGCCGGGAAAAGAGGGCAAAAGAGTGAGTAAGCAGGAGCAGGTCACTGCTTGTGTGGGCCTGTATGTGCATGTGTGTGAGTGAGAGAGTGAGAGAGTGAGAGAGTGAGAGAGTGAGAGAGAGAGAGAGATACTCTGACCTGGCCATTAACATGCCAGGGCTGGAGGAGTAAATAGGCAACAGCTGAAAGAATCGAATGAGCAGAAGAGAGACATATAGCACATTTATCTAATTTGAACATGTGTTTGTCGGTGTATTGAGAGCTAGAACGACAGAAGGGCCTCACTGTGGAGGGTCTACGGAAGGGTTCGCTTCCTGAGGGAATGCTAATAGTTTGACAATGGATACTCAGCCTGAATAGCCTGGGTCAAGCTTCAAGAGCGTGACTGACAGCACACGTGGCCAATCCCACTAGGGGACCGTCCCATTGGTGATTTATAGTCGCTAAGTCAAATGAGACTGAATGGACTGAAACAACAGATAGTATATCAATACAGATTTTACGCTGTACTTGAAAGTCAGCCTGGCACCATCCTCATTACATTCTGACTGTGTGGCAGTGAGGGTGTTAGGAGTTTCAGAAGGGCAAGTGGAAAAACACAATTTCATTCAGGCCTGATAATGTGTTTGAATTACCTTTTAAACAAGACAGACTGGCTCCATTTATTGGTGCTAATGGTGATGTCACTCCATTTTCTAAATGTATCACAACTTTAACTCATATTGAAGTTCGCATTAAATCCATTCTTACCGAGCTCAAATGAAAATATATGGTAACGTCTCGGTTTAAATTACCTTGCAGTCGTTTGGCAAGCACTGTTATCCAAAGCAGCTCACAATTTGAGGCAAGTTTCAGGACAGTGTGAGAACTAGAGAAGAGTTATATGCACTCAAATCCTAAAGTAGGATGTAGTTTGGTGGAAGACACCACATAGCAGTTTTTGTTTATGATTTCTCCATTTGCACCTAATCCCATCCGGCATGTTCTCCTCTTGGGTTCACAGCTATGAACGGCTGGTACATTACTGGGGTTTAAGCTCTTGGTCTCCCGATATGTATGTGAACACTTGGACAATTGCATCACTCACGAGCCCAGAATTCCTTGACCCAGTTCCCACTAGCTCGGCTTATGCTAAAAAGCTAAAAAGGGCGAAGACTAGCATTGAGCTTCCTCTGGAGAGATCGTCACACTTAGGGAAAATCTTTAACTGCCAATTGTGCTACATCATTAACAGACCCACGTGTGGGATTGCATCATGCTGCAAGATGCACCCAAACAAACTCACACAACATTATATTATATAATTATATAATTATATTTTATATATATATTAATATTATACTGTTATTGTAGAGTTTTTATTTCTATACGTTATGCTGCTAATTTCTTCTTATCTCATCTTATTTTGTCTCATCTTATTACATCTTATCCTATCTCATAATGCTGTCCTGAAGATATGACCAGGTTATCACCAGGTTAGAAACTCCTCAGGATGATGGGAACAGCATAGTTCTTTTGAAAATGAAGGCATCCAACTTACACGCTTTGGTTTAAATGGATATTTTACTATCTTCTTTAATCATTAATTCTTGTGTTTGTGATACCAGACAATTTATAGTGAGCAAAAGTTTGTGCTCCCCTGCTCAAATGATATTTTTGTATTCTTAGGTGTAACCTTCTTCACATCCTCTATAGCAGTGGTCCCCTACCCCCGGGCCACAGACCCTGGATCAATTGGTACTGGGCCGCCCAAGAATTAATGAATTATTTCCGTTGTATTTATTATCTGAGTCTGAACAATCTTTCATTTGAAAAAATATATATTTTGAAAAATTCTCTTGAGCGCCAAAAATGTAACCCACAGTGGATTCACGTTTCTTATTATATTAGCAACATAAGTTATCTGCGTACGCCCCCCTGGTCCGTGGTAAAATTGTCAAGCTTTGACCGGTCCGCGGTGATAAAAAGGTTGGGGACCACTGCTGTACAGAGAAAGCACTAATTCACAAGCAGAGTGTTCAAACTTTTGCATATTTCTGTAGAGCTAACTTTGTACAGCTTTTTTTCAATATTTAACTCAACTTTTTTGGACGCATTCATTCCAAGTACCAGTATACAGTACTGTGTAGGTGCTCATAACCAATCTAAAGGCTACACTTTAACAACACTTTGCATCACGTCAATGAAGAGTAAGTGGTTGCTTTGCTTGAAGCGTTCGCTGCAGTTGAGCACCTGTTGGCTCTAACTCAGCACTAAGTGTTATTACCTCCACTCCTCCAGACACAAATGGGCCCAAATGCCACAGCGCTGCTCTTGTCTCTGCCTGCAATGCACTGAAAAGAATGGAATGAAAGCGCTCTTCCTTAATGGAGAATGCTCCTGTGAGTGGCTGGGGCGATATAAGTAGCACATTAAGCTCATATAAAGCGCTGAATGAATATTCATTACTTGTGTGGTAGTGTTAACGTCTGAGCTAAGATGACTCTGTAATGTTCTGTAAGTTTTTTTTGGCCCTACGAAGCCCAGAATGACATTTAACACCCTGGACATCTGGTTTGCATGCACACTTTACCCACGCCGGCTGAAAACGTTCTTTCGAATGTGAATGAAACTGGTTCCGTCTACAGAACGAGCTTCACTTCTGCAGCCTTCAACTTAATTGGACAGCAAAAGTTTTAGTAGCATATTAAATTTTACACCAAGCAACTTCAGCTAACAGGATCTTTGCCATCTCCTGACCTTGTGGGAAAGACAACGCGCCCCTAGCCAAAGGGCGTAGAATTCTCCTGACCTTTTCCTGCAGAATCTTAACGTAATGTCAGCTTTTTAGCAAAATAATCCCTCTTTAATTAGCCGAAGCTGCAGATAGAGGCCTTTTAGAACCCAGCACGCTGTGCTCTTAGAGTTTTGCGGGTTGGCACCATAGGTTCATTAATTTCTTTGCGCCTTCGCGCCACTTGGGAATGCGCTAACATTTACTCCTCTTCCCAGATTAGCATGCCCATTAGATTTAGCTGGGCAAGGGGAAAAAAAGAGAGATTTTTTAAATAGTCTGCCATTTAAATTAGTGTCAAGTATGTTGTTTTGTTGCAGAATACACAACTTGGGTCTATTAAAATCCCCTCTTTGATGGCTGCGTGGCTTCTCAGTGACCAGGGACGTGCTAAAGTTTCGGTTATTTTTGGCTGGTGGTGAGTCACATGTAGACTAGGGTGGCGGGTTAGTGGGGGGTTGTTGACCTGAACAGTGTCTCGCTGCAGACTTGGACACTATTTCAGGGGCAATGTGATGTGGATCATTATCACCAGTCTTCTGCCAAGGATGTAGCCAATGAGCCTCTCCCTCACTTAGCGGCTCACGGCAAGATTATGCCATGCGACCCTCAAAACATCGCAGTAATGGGGGAGTGCCACAAATCAAACGACCCTATCGTCAACTTCCAAACAGTGCAGAGAGCGGCGAAGGGGCCAAGTCCAAGCCAAAGGCACTCTCTCTCTCTTCTCTTTTTTCAGTTCAACAAAAACGACATTCTGCCACATCCAACACTTATTGAAAGTTTGTAAGTTGCAGAAAAAGTGGAGAGTCCCACGTATTTTACCTCCAAACTGTGGAACTTAATTCTGTCCAGTTCTGTACGCATTTTCTTCAAGAACCGTATCTCTTTAACTAAGCTTTTTTATGAAAACAATAACTCTGTTTGTATTTAGTGTTTTAATTTGTTTTAATCTGTTTTCGCCTCAGATTATATTAATGAACAGGTGTACATTTTTAAACTCAAAGTACTTTGCTGATGCAGGTGTTTAACAGTAAGTTAAGGAGAAACAACAATTTTACTGTATTACTGTTAAACATGGGTGTGAGTAAAGCATGTTTGTTATGTAAAAGTGCTCTATAAATAAAGTTATTGTCGTTATCCTAAATCAGAATTTATGTTTTTGAATATGCATGGTGCAGAGATCATTCCAAACGGTTGAGCATTTTTTTCCAACATTATGGTGATGATAGTAATTAAAGTGGCTACATATGTATTGTAGACATTACAACCTTTGATTTCTTTCAGCACAACTAAAAATCATCACTTTTTCACTCTGAATGTTGTTGTTTGTTTTTTTTTTTTAATCTCTTATATTTCTGTTCATCATTGTGCATACGTTTAAAATTTCTTCAAGCTAATTCTTTTAATGTAGTTGAAAACCATTGAATAGTACAATAAAGTGTCTTAAATATGATATAATAAAAGCAAGGTTAGGGAGGATATGGGTGTAATACAACAGTATCCATTAGTCTAGCAGCACAGAAAACGTCATATGTTATCCTATCTAACATGATCTATATTATTATTACATTAATATGCTCTACAATGCAGTACTCTCTAATCAGTACTTGTATTGCTTATGGGCTCTTTCTGAAAATCAAGACTCCCCCCTTTAGAGCCCAGTAAGCCCTCTTTAAAGATGTATCACAAGGTCAAGAGGTCGGCCGCTTCGTCAGCATCCAGCGGATGAGATTTAAATAATAATTTCTGCATGTCAATTACGGCGTATAATAACCCAAACTTGTTACTATTACCACAGACCACAGCAAGAATGGGCTGGGAAAGAAAAGACTCACAGTCCGCATTAGTTCCCATGTTAATTATGGGGTGTATCGGGGAGGGCTGCTGTGGGTCTGATTTAAATAATAGTGCATTGCTCCTGGTTTGCACCACGAGAGAGGGCATGAATAGTAATGTGAATGGCTTGCCGTTATTCATTATGGATGGCGACGACATTGAATGGCGAGTGCCGTTGAGGAGTGTGAGTGTGTGACACGCTGTGAGAGATCAGTCAGGGAAGGAGAGGAGCGGGAGCAAAAGGGTTTTCTGCCATTTCTGTCGTCGCCTACGGCAGCAGAGCTGAAATATTCATCAGCGCCTTTAATGATGTCCCATGCACCGCGTTGCCATTTCCAGTCCTTTTCATAAGCAAAAAGTGGCCACAGTTCAACTGTACACTGTCCCTATTTAAATTATGTACAAAATGTACACAAGAGTCACAACAATGTAGGTCAGGATTCTTACAGGGATATACCTGTAGAGCTTTCTGCACAATGTATAATTAATGCGTGGATTTGTGTATGTGTGTTATATATATATATGTATGTAGATTGCAGGTACCTGGTTGTGTGCTGACCTTGAAATGTGTATAGGGTAACTATCCTTGTAGGGGGGCTACAGGAATATATAGTTGTATGTAAATTATGGGTTAAATTACATGTTTTGTTGATGTTTTTCACAAAATGAATTTTATTTACTTATCAATTAATGTAATACACTCAAGCTAATCAAAGTGAAATAATGTTGTTCCACCAGGAGTGATGCAGTTGTCTGCTTTGCTCCTTTCCTTGGTTAGTGTTCTTGGGTGTGACTTAAATGGTATTTGTGGCGCTTTGTAGCGAATCGTGACATTTGGTTCACTCCATTCAGTTCTCTATGCTAACAATGGTATCTCAGCTCTGTGTTCCATATTTTATTTGAAGCTTGTGAGCTTGTAACAGACATTAAATTTGACCTGATATGCTGCGGTTTTATAGTGGTCTTACTGTAAAGAGCACTGGAGTAGGTCTGCCACTGCTGTTTTCTATTTCAGTTTATAAATAAATACAGACATAGATGTCTTAGTCCCCTGAGAAGATGATTTCTGAAAGTCAAGTCAAGTAAAGCTTTATTGTCATCACTGACATATTCAAACAGTCGTCCTCCATCGGTGCGACATGCAACACCACACAACAGCAGCACTCAGACAGATCAACTATATATTATACCTGAAAGCTGGTCGGTCAGTATTTTCCTTAGGTATAAAGCAGACTAACATTAGAATAAATACATGAATATTGTCAAGTTTGTGTCCGCATGTTCACTTAACCAGTTCCAGACCAAAGAAACCCATTGTCACTGGTGTAGTTACTATTAAATGTTTGGTTTGGCTCAACCAGTACTTCATGAAAAATAGAAATCAGCTGCTCATGGAGTTTCACAGATTCATGCATGGCACTACAGCAAAATCACTACATTAATGTGTGAGTAGCATGTGTGTGTGTGTGAATGTGAATGGAATACTGTGTACTGTACTTATTTATACTGTTATTTTTATTCTGTATTGCACGTAAGCTTCCGTTTTGCCAAGTGCGTTGCCAATTAAGTCATCTGGATGCGAATTCCATGGCAGTAATGTGGAGGGACTGGAGATTTGTCACTAACTGCCAACTGGCACTTTTAGCACACATCCACCTCTGTAATTAGTGTGTAGGGTAACACAAGGGCTGACACCACAGGTGTGTGTTTGTGTGTGTGCTCCCTTCCACAGCCCTGACTGAATGAAAGGCCCCAAAAGTGTGCAAGAACACCCACTATAAACAGAATGTTCACTACCCTGTCATTCTATTAGAAGAGGAGAAAGATAAAAGGAAGGAAAAAATTCTAACAACCCACACTCAGTTATGGCAGCTCGCTCGTCTGTGAGCCAAAACAGTACAACTGTGTACTTGTTTCATGTACTGCCAGCCTCTCGCTGTGTAGAGTGCCGTGTAGCCTGGCACATACTTTTGTGTGTGTGTGTGTGTGTGTGTGTGTGTGTGTAGGTGTGTGTGTGTTTACCGCTGGGCACATAGGCACATGCTTACTGTGGCATGTACTGCTGGGTTAGATGCTAAAACATGTAGGATTGATGGACAAAAGCAGGAAAAATGCTTTCTGAGCTTCTTTTTCATATCGGAGGGGGTTCCTTGGTACCGACTATGATGTACACGCTTTAATCTCCTGTGTTAAGAGGAATAAAGAAGCAGAGCAGTTCCCATATGCTGATCTGGCATTGGCTATGACTCGTTGATGTAATTGCCCTGTTCTTGCTTAATCCGTAAATGCGTTCTTTCATAGCTACTGTAGGGATGGTGGACAAATATGAAATGTACACAGGCAGAAAATCTCTTTCTCGCTAATTAGAAACAGTACACAAAAAAAACTAGCCTGCTTAAAATGATAAGGCGACTGACTTCAATGCTTTGTATGTATTTACCCTCAGAAAACCTTTTTACTCTAAGAGACGGGATTGTGTGTATGTGTGTGTGAAAGATACCAATGACAGATGGATCAGTTGGGCCTTTTTTGACGAGATATTAAGCGAAATTTTATCTTGGTGACATTCTTTGCTGTAGTTTCCAGGTAACCTGTCTAGTTTTGATGTGCAATGACAACGTGCTCAAGCAGTTTTTAATAGGAATTGTTCAACCATGTTAATGTTGCCGAAAATGAATGCAAGCAAAAAGCACTGAAACCATTCTTTACTTAATCTGTACTCTGACATGCAGCAGTCTTTGATTTTTCTGTGTATCTCATTCCATTAACGGGATCTCTGACACGTCAGCAGCTCAATTCTCTCCACACGGTTTATGGTCGGTCATCCCAAAACCAGGTCCATGGAATTGAACCGGCTGAACGTTGTTTTGTGTCAGGGCAGCTTTTGTTATTGTGGTCTTTTATTATTTATTCTCTTGTTTGAGTTTTTTTTCTCAGCATTCTTCATCTGTGTGATGAAACCCTAACCCAGCTCACTTGTTAGTGATGTCCTGGAACACCTTAACGTTTCTCCCAGAGTTAAAGATCAATTTGTTACTGTTGGAGAAAACTCCCACTGAAATTTATCTTTAGCCCAAACAGAAAGTTGTGCTCGTGTTTCATCGACTTCCCAGGTGTTAGTTTGTATCTTCTTTATTGCTTCGCGTGGACAGGAAAAAAACAATGTCCACTTTCCATGTCAAAGTGAGATTTGGACCAATCAGAAAGCAGTGATGCAGTGGGCTCGAGTATTGGTCACTTTATTTTTAACGGAAAAAGATTCGTTAGCTGTTTGGTGCAGTTCCATGTACTAGTGGAAAGTGACCTTCATCACCAATTATCACATTGTTATTTGAATAATGCTCATTAGTGACAATTGGTCATCATTATTGGGTATTCTTATAAATCTGAAACTCAAACTTGTTATGGCATAGTAGACGTTGTGTTGTGAGATACAATTTTATGTTACCTTACCTGTTTTTATGTATAGCTTGCCTACCTATTAAATTCACTCTAAAGGCAAACATGTGTGGGCAGAGCACGGTCAGGTCAGGTCAGGGGGAAACTGGTCAATAATCACTGTCGATTTTATATCTGCAAGGGCCAATTTAATTTCCACAAAGAAAAAGCAGCTCAGATTTGATTTATTTCTTTGAAACACGGCACCATTTACTTTGGTTGTGTACAGGAGCGCAAAGTAATGTTTACACATCTGATGGATGAGGTTTGAGCCCTAAAGGATTCTCCCACGTTGCCTACTTTTGTTGAATGAAATCCTATTGCACCGTGTAACCTACAACCATTCAGTATGAATTAGTGTCAAATCGACTGAATTCATCTTTAAGTTGAGGCCCGCTTAGAAAACATCAGAGCAAAAATCTCAAGATGTTCGTAGCACATATAAATTGTTCACTGATGCTGTGCTCCTAAACAGATGTAAATAATGCAAGACTAGCCCTCCTGAATGCAAAGTGAGTGTTTCAGGCAGAGGCATATAAATGTGTTTATCGGTGAAGGCTTACATAATATGTAGCCGTAGCGCACACACAAACACACACAAACACACACACACACACACACACACACACACACACACACACA
>JBBMFX010000080.1:2546498-2572261 GCA_037832545.1 Rhabdalestes septentrionalis | reverse complement strand
CCGCTCCCTAGCAGCTGTGTGTGTATGTGTGTGTGTGTGTGTGTGTGTGTGTGTGTGTGTGTGTGTATGTATGTGTGTGTTTGTGTGTGTGTGTGTGTGTGTATTTGCTCCCCGACATGTGTCTCAAACACAGACCCCCTGGTCATGACTGTCGTTCTCCTTTTGATGACCACCTAAAGGCTGAAAGTCACACTGTAGTCCAGCTCTCCTCAGGGACTTTAATTCATATTCAGCTCAAACCATTGAGATTATATGAGGAACATTTTTTTTTTTAATTAAATAAAAACTTCCCATCTAAATATATTACAAGAGAGTCATTTACATTTTGCTTAACAATTCATATACTATTTTGTGGAATTCCTAATCTAAAAAAAAATTATGTAAACTTACCATGTACTCCCCAGACAATACATTCCACAAATACAGAGTAAACAGCCAGTTTTGGTCTCATATAGAAATATTTACCAGTTGAGCTTGTTCACAATCTTTGATAGTCTACATTATTTGGCCTTAAATAAAAAGATCACTAATGTTATGGTAATTATTGACAGGTGTAATGTTGATAATTCCGGTTTCTCTACACCCTCGCTCCCTCCCTGACTCGCACCGTTTTCTTCAGGCTCTCTTTGTGTAGACAAGGTGGCCCAAGGTCAGTCGTCACGAGAGCCTGACACCCGCACTGCGCGCTAAAGTGGCCAGCTGCCTTTGGAAGACTAGTGGCCGTCTGCGGAGGCAGAAAAGCACGACGAGGCGCTCTGAAACCTTCTATCATTACTCCCCATTCAGCCTCATTATGGCTCATCATGAGGTCCGACACAGCTGGGCAAGCTGCTCTGATTCAGCTTCAGCTTTAGGTGTCATATTCAGAAATGAACCTAATGCTTACCCAGACTGCTGGTCATTAGCTTCAGCATTGTCTGTAGGCGGTTTCCAGATTTAAAGCAGAGCTCTGCAGTGTGTTAACACGCTGTATTTCAGCGCACCATGTTCTGTTACAGTATACTTTAATGGACTACCTGTGGTTCATGGCGCGTGTGTGTGTGTGCAAGCACGCTGCTTAAGGCGGTCTGGAAGAGCAGAGTGAAATATGGCCACTGCTAGTGGCTGGTGGAACAATTGGCCTGCTTTCCACTGCCTGGCCAGCAGCAAAGTCAGGTTTGGCTCCCACTTACTTCAAGAAGCATCAGCTGCCATAAAGGTTCATTTTTGATGTTCTGACAATTTGTTTTGGTCTAAGCCATAATGAACTATGTCTGTAATCATGAAGGCTAATGAAGATGATGATGATGAAGATTATTAAAGCCTTTATTTGTCGCTACACTGTTACATGCAGCAGAATTGGGCCTCTTCGGCCATAAACAGACAACACATTGGGGGATAGACAGGCCTGTCAAGAGGTAGCATGGAAAATAAGAGAAAAATGATAATAAAAAAACACTACTCTCAGACTGGCTTTCATAGGGCAGTTTAAGAACAGAGAAAAAAACACCTCAGCACAAAGCACATAAACACATAAAACACAATCATCAAGACATAACATTGCAAGGGGGGGGTGGGAGTGAGGGGGGTGGGGGTGTTAAGGTGGGAGGGTGTGATTCCGGCGTAAACAGCAGCCATCTGGTCCTGCACTCACCCCCTGTTGTGAATGTTGTGAATGCCAGTGTTACTAAAGGCATAATGGGTTAACATCTACTGGTTTATTGGTAAAGTTAACAAAAGTGGCCCTTTGACAGTGTGAAGAGTGTGAAAATCTTTCTCTGTATTTAACCCATTCATAAAGTGAAGCAGTGGGCAGCCAGTGACGCAGCGCCCAGAGAACAGTGTGTGGGGACGGTACCTTACTCAAGGTTACACCAATGGTGCCACTGGCAGTCCTGGGATTTAATCTTAAAACCTTATGATCACAGGGGCAAATCCCTAACCTCCATGCTGCTTATAGGCTCTCTTCAGTTAAATTGCTTTCTTTTCACAATTTTATAAATGTGCCCAATATTATACTACTTACTTAAAGTGTAACACAATAAATTGTATTTGGTAACACTAACAAATCTAAAACTCATATTGCCCACCCTTACTTATCCAGACAGAAGTACCATTAACTGTATAAACTGTGATCAGCATGGAAATATATGACCGCAGAATAAGCAAGTGTCAGGTTCTTTTCTCATAAATCGCCTTAAACTAGGCAATACTGAGAAAATTCATCATTACGCCTTTTCTGAATATGACCCATTACAGTATTGAAATACCTAACTGCTTGTCTTGATGGGATCAGTTTTGATCAGTTTTCTTCTCTTTTAAAGGCCACAGAAGAAAATCTTGTCAAAATTTACCAGACAGATGGGATATTTCCAGAAAGGAATGTATTGACATTTTTTTTGGTTATTAGGATTTTAAACTAATATATAAAAATTATACACATGGACACTTGGACACTGCTATTTTGTTGGTGTTATATCATAGATATAATGCATGCTATCTATTAAATATTCAACAAAAAAATAGCCAACCCTGAAGAACATTATCACAAATATAACAAGGCCTGGAGAACAGTATCACAATGTCAAATTAAAGCACGATGTATGTGAACAATATATAATGGATTGCTGAGAAGTTAGGTAACAGCGTGTCCTTTTGTTTAAACGTGTTGTGCTTTGCCGCTGGGGAACGTTCCTGCATTTGCACTGATAAATATGACATTGTCTAGGACTGTACCTATTTATAACCATGTTAGAGCACCCTGAACATGTTCCGTTTTCCTGGCCTCTATTTATAAAACAGCCTCTTGAAATGATGCCGCTGACCACCTATTGTTTATGCCTTGGTGACACAAAGGACACGTTGTCCTTGAAATTTGCATCCTCGCTGTTCCCTCTGTTCTGTACCTGACAGCCTGTTTTTCAGAAGTCCACAGTTAGGCCAAGTTATGCTGGACTGTTCCATCGATTTATATTGTAGTATGTTGTCCCTGTTGTAACAAACAAACACTTGTCGGGAAAGGTAACTATCTTATAGTTCTTAAAAAATATCACTCCCTTCAAAATATTCATGTTTTACTGCTTTTGCAGCCTAAAATTTACACACACAAAAAACGCCAAATATCCAGCTGCATTTACTCAGTCCGACTCGTAACAAGGAAGATACGCTAGCGATAGTTTAGAAACAGAATTTTTTTTAAGCGGATGGAAAGTGGATCATACCTTGTAAAAAAACTTTTACATGTTTTAAAATAATCACATTCTTCATCGCACATAATAACTGGCTTCCAAATGAAATACAACAAAAAGTAAACAACTGTGGGTGGCAAGACACTGTCAATAGATCTCAGGGGCAACGATTTCACAAGTATTGCTTAAATGGGGGCTGCAAGAAAGACCACATTCAGTCTTGATTAAACTTTGCCAAAACACAAATTGAAGATTCTGACGCCAAATGGGAAAAGGTGTTACGATCAGATGAGACCATAATCAAACTGTCTGGCAGTCGATGGGAACAAAGTCCTTCTTCCAATATGACAATGACCTGAAACACACAGCTAAACAGACCACACAGTGGCTGAAGAACTAAAGGGGAATGTCCTTGTGAGACCTGGTCAGAGCCCAGACTTCTATCCTTATTGAAAATCTGTGGAATGACTTGCAGTCCACAAACAGTCACCATCCAGTTTCAGTTCTGTAAAGAAGAAAGGGCAAATATTGTCTATATGTGAAAAGTCAGTAGAGAAGTATCCCAACAGACTCAAGGCAGAAAATGAAGAACAAAAATGGTGAAGAAAACACAATGGGTGATTTTATCGAACACACTGTTTTATATAATTTTATATAATTTACTTTGGATGTTATAAGTTGCACTGATTAAATACATTTCAGGCTGTAGAGCGATAAATGGAAATATTTGGAAGGGGTGATTATTTTTTATAGCCACTTTACAAATGGTTTATGATTTTTATGGAGTTTCTTGTTGTTTTTTGTGACACTGAATAAGCTCTGAATTTACATTCATTGTGCAGCAACAGCACTGTAAAAATGGCGTTATTTACAGGGATTGAATGGCTGCTTTTTGAGTTGGGGTTACTTATCATGTTTGGGATTTAGTGGAGTTAGAATTGGGAGTAAAACAATGTTACAGTGTGAAGGAAACTGATCACAGCGTCAAATGCAAATGAGCTACTTCTACTCGGAGCGTGATTCAATAGAGAAGCACAGCATGGCAGCCCGTGAAGCTAATGCTGCTCAATGACCGGGTGACAGGGAGAATTTACAGGTCGACAGGTCTCGCAGCTGCGAGTTGGCCCGGAGATTTACACTCGCCACCATTCTCCGAGCAGGCCAAGCTGTATGTGGGCCAACAGAAGTGAAGCTTATTGACTGACCTTGGCCTGCACAGCCATTACCTGAACAATGGATGTGAATATGTAATATTAACCTATGGCAGCCGCCTGCAAATTCCAGCAGAAACGCAGGAGTTTGGTCTCGGGTGGGCAGATAGGAAGAAAGATGGCGGTGGAATGGAGAGGACTGGGTGTAGTAGGGGGACAGATGTGTGGAGCGATGATTTATCTGTCTGTCGGCGCTCGCCCCCAGAGTGCCACGATGCTACCAGAGCCACAGTCGCGTGGAATAAACACACATTAAGCGGCCAATTAATTACAGAAGTCACAAAGAGGGACCTTGAGAAGGAGCTGGAGGTTCCCATTGTGCACTTGGCTCGTTACATGCACATGGATACTCAGCTTGTTCATGCATGTGTACACGTGTATGTGATTGTGAGAAATGTCAGAGTGAAATACACTCTGGATGTGATGTAATGTCAGTAAACACAATCCAGCTGAATGCGAAGAATCTGGTATGCTGTGGTTCTGCAGGCCTAACTCAACATACACATACAAGGACAAGCATTCATGTACAGCACTGCATAGGAATGAATACTGCTAGAGCTGCGATGCAGCAAAAGAAAAACATGACTGCAGTTAATGTTTTCGTGAATATTGGAATATTCTTTTTGCGAAACAAGACAGTGGAATGTGTTAACCTTAAATATTTCACCTGCAGGTATACAGACTGTTTGACAGTTACTATCATTATCAGTCGCATGTAACCTTGGATGAAAATGCACGTTTAAAACAAGTATTGTCGTGCTAATATTACTTAATGTAGAACGATGAATATATTCTTTTAATGATTGCTCGGTTTTTATATTCATTATATATAGACAGGTTTACTGACCAGTGACAATTTAATACATTTTTACTGACCTTTTGGAAAGAGCATCAATCCTTGTTTGATAATGATTCATTTATTTTCATTCTCTGTACAAACTAGTGCAGGACCAACGAGGTAAACACATTTCTCAAGCTCCATTGTGGCACATGACGGACATTTCTTGTGTTTAATGCTGTGAGGCAGTTGGATTTTGTTATCAGGGCACTTTGTCTCCGAGGTGAATGATCATTTACTGTGTGAGCCTCATTTGTATGGGGCACGGTGGAACAACTCTCTGTGAAGGCATTATTCTAAAACAGTGTTATCAGAAAGTACTGAGGAAACCTGTGTCATTTGCAGTCTCTTAGCTTGTTTTAATTGAGATACATAGGGAAAAATGCGATATAAATCTACATTAACCCTTAGAAAATGAGCAGCACAGATCGGTGCCGGAAGCTCAGGAAATTATGAATTATCGTCATACAGCCAAACATCTCTTTATATGACAGTCCCCCTGGTTTGTGTTGATGCTCGAGGTGTCAAACATCATGCTGAGCTTTGTTTGATGTTCCTGTTTCATATAAAAGTCATTGTAGTTTTAAAAAGATGCGATAATAATAATAACCACTACCGGGGTTTTAAAAATGACATCACATGCAGACGAACATAAAGAACTAAAAAGCAAACAGATAAAAAACCCACAAGATCTTTGAACCCAGGAGAGCTTCCAGGATATTCATGTTTATTTAAAAAAAAAAACTGATTTAATTTCACTCGGGAGTTCTAAGGTTTAATATCAGCTCTAGAAAGAATTTTACTTTTGTGTTTTGTTTATAAGTCCTTTCCCATTAACTCCAGGCCTTTAACTCTTAGGGTCGGTTTGCAGGTCAGCACAGTCGTGTTCTGGCATCTGGTGGTGGAGAGGTAGTACAGTGACCTGTGAACCTGAGGCCAGGGCTGGTGACTGCCACAAAAAGCACCAAAACCAGACACGTCTGGGTATGCATATCAAAGCTCCCCTCATCAGTTATGTCCTTTGCTTTGACCGATTGGTGAACCAATGTTAGTAGAAGTGACAGATGGGTGACTTTTTCCTTGAACCCTCTGTAAAGTCATGAGGTTCACACCTGCTTGGTTTATAAGTGCTATGACAACCTCGTGTCACTTTGTATTAAAAGTGGAAAAAAATGCACGGAAATTTGTCTGTCAGCGTTCATGTAAAGAATATTTAATATAGAATATTTTCTTTTCCTCCAAGTCTAGAAAATGTATACTTCCTGATTTCAGCCTTTAGGACAGGTTGACCTGAAAGGGTCAAATTGGTATTTTCCTCCTGTTTGTATGTCATATTAAAATATGTCCAAACTACATTTGGTTTATGCGAAAGTAAACTACACTTGTTTTATGTCAAATCATGCCATGTGTAGCTTACAGTTTATTACTGTTTACTTGCTGAAACATACTTGTTATTTTGAAAGAAGTCATTGATCCAGTATATGGCACTTCAAAGCTTTTTGATTAGTTATGCCATATTGTTCCTTATGATTGGTAGCTGACATGTGTTGCTAACTGCTTTAAATCATACAAGGTGCATCATCAAAGCTAGCTTTTAAAAAAACTTTCATTGAAATAAAAATTGAATTTTTATTATTTAAATACAATTATGCAAATCAAGACACACAAGTACAGTTGTGTATATTGCTCATGTTGCATGATATTAGTTTATAAATAACATCAGTGCAATACAACTTTTACTCGATACTTGTACAGGTCTATGATTCTGCAAGTATGTCACTATGGATAAGCGCTTAGCTTAGCATAAATGTTCCCATTCTAAAGAATACCACTATGCCCTATATAACAAAACACAACCCATTTTTTAAATATAACATATAATTTCTAAATATAATACAGTGCCATTTCTGGCTATAATACAGAAACACAGTCTTTACTTTTGCATTTCATACTTTTGCATTTTTAATAAGAACAGAGGTATTGTAAAATATTCTTGCTGGTTTTCCAAAACAATTGCTGGCTTCTCAAAAGTTGTTAAGGTAAAAATGTTTATACATCCTAAATTGTTTGTGTGTTATGTGTTTGTATTGTGCTATGCATTTTTTGAATTTAATTTTTAATCTAATTTTTATTGGGCTTACTTTGTTACTATCTTGTATGAAAGCTGCAAGAACACTCATGTTGCAGGGATCAATAAATTACCTTAATATCATTTCTGCATTCATGCTGATAGAAGTGAGTTATCATAGTGGTTTGCAGTTTATGAAGACAGACGTTAATTTGAAAGGAATGCACTAATTGCAGATTAAGCCATATGGCATTTTTGCATCCGTCAAATGATGAATTGTTCCTAATAGCTTGATGTAAACCATGTATCATCTCTGCCATGAGTTTGTGATGGTACATATGGAAACACATGCACATACACACACACACACTCTCAAACACAGTACAGATCTTTCCCATACATTATTTTGGCCTTAAGCCAGCCTACATCCAGTGCTGAACAAGCATTTTAAATAGCTCATCACTGTGCACCTCTCGGACTGGGCGCCGAATTTTACCCAGATGGTCACTGTGCTTTAATCTGCCTGCCTGAGGGCTTATTAGAAACCAGGGACACTCATCTCACAGGATTGGGTGTGTATATCACCTCACAGAAATTAGCACTTACCTTTTTCCTGTGTATTAGACTCATTTACACTGTAAATTTCTCATTTTCCAAAGTGCATCCACTTAATTTGACATAATGCCAGGCATTTGCAATATCTACTGCTGCATACTAGCCCGCAAATATTTTTCCAGACGACTTCAAAGCCAGTGTGCTACAAGATCAGAGATGGATCCGCCCAAGAGGATCCTTCCATCATTAGGAACCATCGTTAGATGCATACTTCAGCATTAGTTCAACCTTATCTTTATAAAAAGCAACTAAAATCCAAGATGGTGGCTTTTTGCTCTATGCGACTTTAAATTGGTGCAAAATCTTTTACGTCATTGCCTGTGTTCCACTGATGTTTCGCTGTCTAAGCGCTTTGGTATAATACTTGCCTGTGTGTGGGACTGTAAATCTCTTCTGTAATACCAACAACCAGAAAAAACACTGGAAGCAATGGTTCTGCATCCAATGGCCCTTTGCTAAGTGGAGCAGGCCGCAGATGCGGCAAACGCCAGACCTCCATATTTAGCTTAGTGCTAAACCGATGAGTCCCTCTCTCCTATCCCTTCTTCTGCCAAATACATGCTCTATGGACAAAAATCTTAAATGCACTCTATGTAGGAATGTGAGGGTCTGTTGTGCTTTAATTGTACAAAAACTTGTTTGCAGTGCGTTGCCCAAGCGCTCCTTGTAACGCTTGGACAGAGGCAATGTGAAGTGTGGTGGAAAACAAAGCGGCAGCGTATGCATTTATACTAGAGTGGTGCACAAACATTGTGGTAGCCTCTAGTTCTGTAATGGTGGAGTTTATGGCAGTGAAATGTTGTTTTGTTTGCATGCAAACTAGCACTAATGCTAGCCATCCGCTAGCAGAGTTGAAAACAACCTGCAAACTGCACAAAGCAACAGGGCTTTTATCATCGTTCTCAACCACACAAACCCATGTCAGTTCTATCTAGATTCTCCCTACACATGACCTTTACAACCCAAGGTGATAATGGTTTAGACCATGTTAACACCAACATTAAACATGCTGACTGAGCCAAACCCCACTCCCCCTTTCCCATCTTAGATCACATGTACGTGGAAATGATCTCAGCCTACTGTTCACTGTTCAGCTGCACAACACCAGGCCAGAGAGACATCAGGTTGTGGCTAGAATGGGCTATCTCCATTTTGAGTGCACAGACTGAGAAATGTTTACAAAATCTACTAATGAGGAGTAGAAAAGCTGTGACTGATTACACCAGCATATGCACTGAGGATCTTACTGTCTCCAATAGGTAGACTACAAGAGCTATAAATATGCATATGTCCAAAAAATCCAAGGGTATGTTTAACACCTCAGTCAGGGATGTTACAAAACCAGCACAATCATCCCAGTTCCAGAGAAGTCATCTGTGACCTGCCTGAATGACTACAGCCCTGTGGCACTCACACCAGCCATCATGAAGTGATTTGAGAGTCTAGTCATCAGCCACCTCAAAGCTGCCCTTCCCAGCTCACTGAACCCCCTTCAGTTTGCTTACCAACCCAACTGGTCTACCAGCGACAAATCCACTGCACTACACCTGACACTGACAGGAAGGCATTTTTTTTCCCACATCGGCACCAATACCTCCAGCACCATCACACTGAGAACACGAACACGACAGGGCTGCGTCCTTAACTCTCTACACGGCTGACACACAACTGCTCAGCAGAGTCAGCTCAAACCAGATCAAATTCACAAATGACATGATGATGGCGATGATGTCTTCACGTACACAGTGGAGAGGGGAGAGTGTGGCTGCTTGGTCTAAGTGCAACAATATCCATCTTAATATCGATAAGACAAAAGAGACATTTGCATGAAATCAGCCTTGATCACCCACCCCTCACTACGGAAGGCGCTGCTGTTGAGAGGGTCAAAAGTTTCATGGCAACCACATCACAGATGGTCTCTCAACTCCACCTTCAGGACCCTCCACTGTGTGCAATTTTTGTGGAGCCTGAAGAGAGCAAGCCTTCCCCCCATCAATCCTCACCCAATTCCCCATGAGTGCCTTTGAGAATACATGCTTTATAGCTGCTTCACTGCCTGGTGTGGGCACTGTAATGTTTCAGACTGTAACACACTGCAGTGGATAGTGAGAGCAGCTAAGAAGGTTGATGGTGGGCAAGACTGTGTAACAGGTTCTTACCACAATCTGAAATCTGAATGCACATAAATGTCTGCCTAACCAAGTGTGTGCCTCACTTCAAATACTCCTCATATTACATTCTGGGCTTTCAGTAGCACCTGCACTTTACCTTCTGTTTACTGCCACAGCAGGCACACTTGTGTCCTGTTATTTGATAAGCTTGTAATTTACCACTCACTCAATGCTAAACGTGGTTCAGCGCTGCTAACTATCTCTTGTGCAATACAGCGCAATATTAGTCTTTCTGGAAGGTTTATGTCCCATCCACACTAGACTGTCACCAAGATGTATTGTCTCTTTATTGCATTGTTTCTGTCGCTTCATTGAATATTGCTGTGTTGCGCCATGCCCAGTCCAAATGTACTTATACAACTAACAGAAGCCAGTGAGCTTTTATTTCAAATAATATAATAATGATATAATATGTAGTTTGTTTTGTTCTGCCCAGTTTATTTATATGTTCATATTGTGTACATTAATTAAAAACGGTTAAGAGATAATGGTATAAAGAAATATGTAAAACTGCTTTACTAAATCAATTCTTCTTTTTATGTAGAGTTTCTTTAAACTTTCAGAAAGGTTGTTCACATTTCACTCACCTTTTCAGTCTCACATGTTTAAAAAACATGTTTCTACATATCCAGAAAATGAAAGGTTCTTTGGAAACCATAAATGGTTCTTCTGTGGCATCCTAGGAGCATATATATCACACCTTTATTTCTAAGAATGGAAGGACAGGGAATTATTATACGGCTACTGCAAACAAAGATCAGCTTGGAAGCACAGTCACGATTGGGTGCCTGGACTTTTGTCACAAATCCCTGCTGGAGGGTGGAAAAGTATAGACAAGTTTATGAATGAAAATGAAGCATGACACTTAATGGGAGATTCATTATCTTTCCTCTGTGGCTTCACATAATGCCATTAGCACAATGTCAAGTTGTTATGAGTCATCAATGTCCACGAGCTCTTAAAAATCCATCAAGGAGGCTGCAGTGGCATACAGGGGCAGGGTGAGCTCGTTGTTCCTCTTTAAAACCCCTCTCTGGGATAAGAGCATTCCTGGGTCTTTCTAAAAGTGTTTTAAAAGCAGGGGTTGGTAAGCAAAGGGTGTGCTGCATTGGCAGCGGCCAAAATTGGGTCTAAATGCTTGCCGTCCACTGTTTGGAGTGCATTATGACCTTCCCAGTCCATAACAGGGCAACTAGATGGCAGCTATGATAGCAGAGTCAGTGTTCTTCTGTAAAGAACCTTCCAGTGTGTGGATCTTTCTGGATGTGTCACCAAAACATTTTCTGGCTCCTTGTGTAATATGTCACACATGTACAGACTACTAGCCTGTAACATATCCAGCCTAAATCCAGCACAGTGTGTAGTCATTCATTAGCTATGAAACCCCATTCTTTTACACTTAACATTCCATGCACACAGATTCTCTTTCTGCTGCCTTATTTATTCTACCACCGACTCCTCAAGCGACCACTGCATTCATTCGTGGAGCCAGTTCACCACCTAGTGGCCAAAAGCGGAATCTCGTCCAGGCTCGGTCTGTTCAGTGTTGAGGAGATTGAAAGATGACAAATCAGCCATATGGATGCGACTCAAAGGGTGAAATGGTCTTCCATCTTGACGAGTGCCCTCTGTATCTTTGCCTTACTGAATGTGAGTCCTTTTTTTAATGCATGGGACTGGAATGAGGAGGGGCATTAGTTTTTGGGTTATGGTGTAGATGTGTTGTGCACTTTTGGAGAGCTACATTGTGTGCCACTCAGAACAGTGAGGAAATGTTAAGCTGCATGTGAGTGCTTGCTAGGCAGATGTCGGCTTGAGAGCACTGGCTCATTCGCACTCTCTGTCCGTCTCTCTCTCTCTCTCTCTCTCTCTCTCTCTCTCTCTCTCCGTTTCTCACTCCTCGAGCTGCTCCGCTGTGCCCTGCTCTTCTTAACCCCGCCAACAAACAACTGGAACAAATCCTCTTTTATTGAGGTTTTTTATTTTTTTGCGAAGCACCAGGGCTCTGGCAAAGCTCTCTCTCGTCCTGCCTCTTTTCAGACCTCGCTCCAGCCGGGCTCGCTGTGAGGGGAGGCCACCATGAATTGACAGCTTAAGCAGGTTCGATCTCTTGATATGATCACACGTATTTTAAATGTATCCAAAGCCAACTAAGGCCAAGACCCAGCACTGATGACAGTAATGGTGGAATAAGTGTTTCCTGTGTACACTCAGACACCCAAACCTTGTTACCGGCTTTTTTTTCCCAATTATAATGAGTTTATTTATGATATTAAGATCATACATTTATTGGTCCCCCTTTATTGGTGACACAGGTGGGAAATTTGCATTGTTGCTGCAAAGTGGACAGAACAAGAGAAGACAGTAGAAACAATAAAATCTAGTGTGTGTTTGTGTCTGTGTGTGTGTATATATGTATATTCAGTAAACTCTCACTTATTTGTGGTTCAGCAGCGGCCGATTCAGTCTCTCGCTGATTTTTTCTAAAAAACGAAACGAATAATTGTTCACGGAAACAAGATATCCTCCGCGTTTTATTGTTGCTTTTGTGTTGTTGGGACCTTGTCAGCTACCCTCCTCATCCTCGTGCTGGTTGTTTGTGTTTGGGAGCCACAGCTTTTTTCGTGGCAAAATATAATTTTTCATGCATTTTAGTTATAAATTATTAAGATGAATATAATTCAATATATTTATGATCTAAATATTATCGGAAATCCAGCTTGATTTCTATTTAAAAATAACTGTGGAGAGTAACATGAATAAAGTGTGTCTTGCAATTGTGAGACACCGTTGTACTAAAAGACGGGAGGTTTAAAAGTAGTCAAAACGAGAACATGACTTATTTCTCATTGGTGCCGATTTGGTGCTGCCCTGTGAGTGTGCTGACTGCAGGCCAGAATTTCCCCTGTGGAGTGTCTCGAGCATTCTCGTGTTTTCTGTTTTGTTCTCCTTACAGCCCTGTGTTTGTATTACTGTAAATTACATGAATTTATTACTATATTTACCTGCTTATACCAATAAAAACAACAATGCACACTAAAGTACACATGCATGCATGAATTACAGTACAGTACAGGTAGTTTCAGTATTCTACACTAAAGCAATGTGGAGACAGCTGCTCAGTGTACACTGTACAGTGGTTAGGGCATTCACCCTGTGATCATGATGTCATGGATTTGATTCCCAAGACTGCTAAGCACCTCTGAGGGAAGCAAGGTACTATCCCTAAACACTGCTCCCCAGGCGCTGTGTTCCTGGCTGCCCACTGCTTCACCTGGTAACTGGGTTAAACACTAAGGAAGAGTTTTGTGCTGTTCACATATGACAGAATGGTAATTTTTACTCATGTAGTCTTTGGATAGCCTGTCAGGTTGTTAATAAGGACTTTTCTGCACATAATTGGTTTAATGTATATAGTTCTCTGTTTCCTACTTGTCATTTTATTTCAAGGAAGCTCCAAAACTAAGCATTTTGTCAAAATATAAACAGCATATTATATATAAAGTCAAATTCCTTCCAACAGCCAGACTACATTCAAGATGGTGACTGAAACTTTGTATGCTGCACGCTGCAAAGTTTCCCACGAAGTCAGAAGGAAAACATCTGCGTACGGGAGAGCGGTGACATTTTCGAATTAATCTTAATTACGGAATTAATTAGCTCTGTTTTGCCTGCTGCCGGTAGACAGTTGGGCTAATTGTGGATGTCTGGTAATAACAAATAGGCAAGGTGAGCCTCTTGTCTCCTAGACTGGCCAAAAGGGTGTGAGATTAAGCATTTGTGATGTGTCTCTGCAGATTTCTTTTTATCAGTCAATGACCAGAATGCAGTTCTTAAGCTCCAGAGCAGCAAGAGACCGCTGAGAGTAGCACTGTCATGGCAGCAGCTGGAGATGCGCCTATAAAACAGTCTGTGTTTTGTGTGTGTGTGTGTGTGTGTGTGTATGTCATATGTGGTTTTACATGTTAAACCTGTAGCAGGAAGAACAGAACCTGTTCATGAATAGTCTGTGGGATGTGCTGGACAAACTAGTCCAATCTAGGGGCAGCTGGTGTCTAGGGAGCTCTGCAAACAGAAAGTTTTGGGTTCAAATCACATGTTGTTCCACAGAAGAACCCTTGATACTGTCCCCACAAACTGCAAGGTACTGGCCCCGGCTGTGTTGCTGGCTGCCCCTGCTACACTTGGTGAATGGGTTGAATACAGGGAAATAATTTCACGGTGCTGTTTTGTGTTCATGTATGACAAAATGCTCACTTTACACTTTGGAGGCCCTACTTCATGACTTAGAAGTATCTGCTGTTAAAATCTTGGTGCAGGGACCACAGCACACCTTCAGAGGTCTTGTGGAGTCCAGTCAGAGCTGTTCTGTCATCACAAGGAAAACCTACACCACATTAATTTAATGGCCGCTTGTTGCATACTTTAGTGCTTTAGTTGAACAGCTTTACTTCGTATGCATCATTTCGTTCACATCTAGTCAAATCAAATGTTTAGTTTAATACATGTTTCCTTTACACATTTCTGTACTTTTAATTGTGCTATGCAGTTGCTGAACTGAACCTCGTGTCACCATGCACTGTACTGTGCAGCATGAAGGTTCAGAGCGTAGCCCCTATCCGTCCGGTGGCCCCAGAAGGTCAGTACCTGCTCTCCTCTCACCACTCCGAGCCATGACTCACTAGCGCAAAAGCGACACTGCTGGAGGAGCCAAAGATCAACTGGCACGGGAAAAAAAACACTTATTTCATCAGACACCACCAGAAAACGGAAGCTGTAGCCATGGATACAAGCCACTGCGTGGTGGCTGTCAGGTCTGGTTTTGGCTCCGTCTCGCAGGATTTCACATCACATTTAAGCGAGAGAAAACATGAGAAAGTTTGCCAGTTACGTGTGGGCTGTTTCGAAACAGATTTGGGGATGGTAGTGGTGGTGTTTTGGTTTTTTTCTGTTCAACAAGTGCAATACATAAAACAACTGCCAAGGATCTCCGAAATGCTCAACATACAGTCGAACCCGGACCGCTGAGTGGATCATTAACCATGTTTTTGTTTAGCTCAGTCCTTAATTACGATCTGAATGTGTTTCAAATAGCACAGAACTTGAAAACTGCCGAATTTAGTCCGAAGACGATTTGAGAGAGAATGAGGTGCGGAGAGAAATGAGGGGGCTGTTCTATAGCGGATCACCGTCTCAATCACTATGGAAACTGTATAGAAGACAGTTCCACTGCCTGTGTGTGCATGCCTCCTCTCTACGCCTTTATTAAGACCACGATTTTATTTTATCGCACCAAAAAAGTGGTAAAAGAGACACTGAATGGGCCCCTTATTTTGATGAATGGAATGCTTCCCAACAGCCCCTCCCGAAGTTTGTGTGAAGTGCGGCAATTCCCTCCTTTGTTCGGAAATTGTTTGACATTGATGTTGGCGGCAAAAATATCTCGAGCAATGCAATGCAGGACAAAAGACCTCCCGTGGAGTCGGGCGAGCAGCTGGTGTTTGTGTGCGAGTGCGCATATCAGTGGGTGAACTCTTCACTTTGTGTAGGATTAGACAGCTTTAATGGCGAACATTACTGGGTGCTCCAGTGGCTTATCGTCTGACCTCTTTGTGACAGGGAAGTGTGTGTGTGTATGTGTGTGTGTGTGTGTGTGTGCTGGATTATTGAAGCTTTTGAAATGCTCTAATGTCAGTACTGTATCCCTCCCTTCACCCAGTGCCTTCTCTCTGGAGCACAGCCCTTGTTAGATGGCACCGCCTGACCTGTTCTTCGGTTGAGGCAAAGATGTTTGACATTTCGGGGAAGGATTATACCGGCGCTGCAGAGCAGTAGCAGCAGTGTTGCTTTGTGCTTTGTCCCTGCTGGAAAGGAGCATATAATATAGAAGCCAGTGTTCCTCAGTGATATAGTCCTGCCTGAATTCACAATGTCAGGGTTTTTTTGGTCAAATCCAATTCAGCAAAATAGCTAGGACTCCCCAAATCACGCAATACCATCAATACTCCATCAAATCACATTTAATTATTAATTTCTGGACAACTCAACATGTGTGGAGGAGATCAGTGCTGGCTAACATCACACTGTGTAGCATCCACATGAATCCTAGGACCAAAGGTATTCCAGTGTTGCTTTCTTCATAAAGTTTACTCTGGTGTCACCTCTCATTAAGCCGTACACAAGATATGTCAGAAAATACGATCGATCAGACCAGGTTGCCTTTTTGCGTTGCTCCATAGTCCAGTTCTGATGTTCACATGTTAATTGTGGACACTTACAGCAGTAGACAGGTCGAGCGCTCTGGGTGGTTTACGTTTATGGCATTTGGCAGACGGCCTTTTCCGGAGTGACTTACAATTGTTATTAAAGAGACAGTTCCCCAGGAGATGCTGAGGGTTAAGTGTTTTTGGACACAATAGTAGAAAGTGGAGGTTTGAACCAGCAAATTTGTGGTCATAGGGTTCACCATGTTTTACGCCCTAGGCTACTACCACCCCGTTTGCGATGGTGCAGCTGCAAGTTGTGATGATTATCAAATTTCATTGTCACCTTACTATCATGGCCAGCATTTTTAACAGCTTGTGCTACAGTAGCTCTTTGTCAGCATTGGACCAGATGGGTTTGCTGATGTTCCTGCACTTTCTTTAGGTAAAAACCACAGCATGTTGGTAACATTCCACAAGGCCTGTCTTTTGGAGATTCTCTGCCCTGTTTGTCTTGCGACCACAATGTTTGTCCCTTGTAGAGGTGTAATCTTCCTTCTTTTAAATTAATGGCCCGTACTTATGGCCTACTCTTTTTTCAATTCTGGCAACTTGCCCTAGTCTGCATATTTGCTTTCCAAAAATGTTCTTGCCATTTTTGCCACTTTTTTTGGTGTGAATCAGTACACAAATGAGTCCTCAACACTGGTCATGTCTTCTTATTTTAAGTATTATTATAATGAACTGATGAAGCTGGCACTCGTTTATTACTTCCCAACCACAGTATCTCACTAACGCACAACATAAGAGGAAGAGTGATTTTATGTCAACTTGATGTAATTTTTTACATAAATACTTTTTTAATTCTTTAGTTTATTGTCATGTATGTCACTAGCATTTGAACCCTTTAGCTAGCTGCGGAATGTGTACTTTTGCATAGCCTGGGTCTTAATTTGCATGACTGTAACTAGATGTAGTTCCCACATGTGGCTCGGTCAGTTGAAAAATGCTGTTCCCAACCCTGTGAAAAAATAATGCCAAGTTTAAAACATGGTTAAGCCAGAGTGTGAAGAGCCAGTTCCTTCCACCTGAAATGGAGTTTGTTTTTCTTACAGTTTTCCAGTGTTGCCTCATCAGGTAGTGCCTTGCTGTCTCCTTTTCTGCCCCCCAAACACACACACACATCCTGCGTTTCCCACAGTCATCGGCTCGCTCTAATCTTCAGCAGTGACCTGAAGGGGAACTTCTCCCTGCGAGTGCTCAAATAATAATCAAGACCGAGGATGTTGTCAAATTTATAGGCCACCCAGCGTCGCATAGCAACCGAGATTGCCTTGGCAGTCCAGCACAAGAGAGGCGAGCAGGGCGAGCGCAGCACAGCGGTCTCTGCAGCTGTAATTGCTATGTGGAGTCATTGATCTCTCTTATGCTGTCTTACAGTCGTTCTCTAAATCTGATGCGTGCGCTTTACACTGCTTCGTTCTTCTTTTGTGTCTTTTTCAACCGTTGCCTTTCACAACAGTTGTTGGAATTATGGTATATGTAACATCAAACGGCAGGACATCAGAGCAGCAATTCTGGGCGTGGTAAACAATAATGAAAAATGCAGGCGGATTCTAGGGGTGGACGAAATGCATGGTCTTTTGCTTCTCTCTCAGCAAACTTGAAGTTAAAAGAGCTCTTGATCTTCAATTGGTTTGGCGCGATTAATCAAACAACAATGTGTGCTTGCTGTTATTGAAAAGCTAACAGGCTAACAGGAGTTCACTAGCTCACTAGAGTTCACTGGCTTCATTGTAAACCTGCAACATATAAAGGAAAGAATATTCCACTTTAATAGCAACTAAAAACTTTAAATGTCCCTGTGTTGCTAGAACTGGTCCAGTGGGGAAAGTAAATACAACCATTATTATTAATTTTAAAAGAATTACTAGACTGCTCAATTACTTATTGTGGAAAACAACAATAAATCCTAAAAACATGCAGTTGGTCATTGTTCAAATAGTGACAGTGTTCACAGATTGCTCAAACAAGCTAATTCTGACATAATATTGTGCTTTTGCTTTGTGGGCTGTTTGTACTCAGCTGATTTGCATATCCATGAGCCCCTGCAGCTGCCTGTAGTTCTGTGTTCATGTTGCTGTTTGTTAGATTAAATGTTTTGATCTTATGTAAAAAAATATCTTGTTTATTAGCTCATGCCAGTGTATGTTGTACTAGCACATTGTTTAATATTTGTTTTGTGTCAGCGGGAGACCAGGTTCAGTTAACCTCCTCCTGTCCCCAATCTCACCCTCTGGCTAATCACAAAGTATTTAAGTGAGCAGTGCCATATAAAAAACAATCATTTTCCACAATGCTTTTTGGAGTTTTTTTCTACTACAGTTGCTCTTTGAGATGCAAGTATTAAAATTCTTCAAGAGTAACGATAAGCTCTGAAATGAAGGCGAATTAGTCATAGTATGACCATTTTTTCCTGATTTAGTGATTTTTTTTAAGATTCACCCCAGACCTAGTTGCTAGTAGGCTAATAAGGGCTAAATCAAGCACTTCTCTCAGGCTTTTTCTACCTTTTAGCATGAAGCATTCAACCTCTAAGAGTTTGGTTACATCTTGCATTGACTTGTGCTGTGCCACAGAAACTAAACCAACTCACTGCACAGTGCTAGGCTAATCGTATTCCTGTCCACTGAGGTACAGACATTTATCTGCTCCCCTACACCGTCAATATATGGACAGAAACTGTGTGTATTGCAGTGTACAAGAAAGGAGAACTCTGTACTGCTGTAGACAAAGGATTTTGAAATAATACCAAGGAACCAAATTTAATTGCACGACAATAGTATAATAATAATAATTAAAAAAATAATAATAATTATTATTATTATAATTATAATTATAATAAAGTAGTAGCTGTTAAATATCCTGTTCTCATTGGTTCATTTTACATTAAAGAGTAAGTTTGCACATTTACGCTTGGCTTTTCCTGAGGTTATGATTTGATCACTATAAAGACATCCAATGTATAAACAACCTCAAATACCAACACAAACTCAATTCTTCTCCCTCAGCAAACTTCAACAAATGTAAATAATGATTTTTAACGATTAATTATCATTAACACCTTTAAGAGTGTGGGGCTGCTTGTGGCCTGGGTGTTAGGGAGTTGCCCCTGTAATTGTAAGTTTGTGGGTTTGAATCCCAGGACTGCTAGTAGCACCACTGAGGTTCCCTTGAGTAAGGCACCATCCCCACACATTGCTCCCTGTGTGCTGTGTTTCTGGCTGCCTGCTGCTTCACTTGGTGAATGGGTTAAATTCAGAGAAAGAATTTCACACTGTGTGCTCACCTATGGCAAATGGTCACTTCACACAACATGGGTGGTCCAAATGCCTTGTTTGTTTGCTTTGCTCACACTAATTGATATCATACATGAAAAAAAACAAAACAAAAAAAAACGCTTACCTTGTAGAACCCCCAATCTTTTACGATGAAAACCACACTTCCTTTTTCATACGACAGGACTCAATCATAGCACGATATTCCGTATTCCAGAATAAGTTCTCAAGGCAAAAAGAGAAGATAATTCAATATGCATAATTCATTATTTCTTTTGGAATAATAGCATATGAAATATTCATTGCCAAAATTACTCAGCTCTATATAATCTGCTTTTGTTGTCTTAGGTTCATAAGAGCAAGAGGGCAAGAGCAGAGGCAATGGGGACAAACATATGATTTCACACACGGCACTGTCTAGCCGTTAGCACATTATTAATGCAGTTAGCTTGAACCATTGACCCTCACCAGTTTTTGAAATGAACTTCTCATTTGGACAGCAGTAGCTGATGGCTGGCATAGATTGTGTTAGTGCTAAAATTTCATTACAAATTATTTAGAAGAAGTGTTTTACTGGATTTAGTGGTTTAAACTGCTTAGCAACACATGCTATCTAAAATGCTATGTAGTAGTGTGCAGCAGCGCAACAAGACATACAATGCAACATAACTTAATATAACGATAAAAGCAAATTAAACTAATATTAAGCCAACAACAACTTTAGCAAACTGCATTTCATTTGCCCAAAAGGAGCTAGCGAGTGTCTAGAGAGCAACAGCAGTCCATTTGTTCCGGCATTCACTCACTACCAGAAGCCCTCCAACTTTACTACTACCTAAACTAAAGTAAAGTCATGCATGAACACAGCACAGCACGCAGTGTGAAATTCTTTCTCTGTTTTTATCACATTCATCAACGAGGGGGTGGTGCCTCAAGGGAACCTCAGTGATGAAACTAGCGGTGTGGGGTTTTGAACCCACCACATTCGGATTGCAGTGGCAACTTCTTAACCACTAGGCTCCCACCTGCTGCAAATGTTACTCTAGTAATAAAATAATGGGCCCATCATTTTGAGTAAATGAGTTTATCAATATATAAACATGCAAAACAATAGATGGACTTAACTTGAGATAAATATGATATTGATGTGTATATATATATATATATATATATATGTGAGTCCAAGAACATTCAAATGATTTTTGTATAGCAAGCTCACATAACAGTTCATGTTAATGTTTTCTTGTTGTTCAAGAAGACTTTGATGTTGCACATCATGTGACTTCACCCACTTCACCTCTCAGCATTGGTGGTATTGTTATTGGATGAATCTTTGCAAGTGGGTAGAGTTAGTCATGAATAAATCAAGAATATCAAGTGAATATCAAGAAAAGTACAGACATCAATCATAAAAGAACTACAGAGAAACTTTTAAAATCTAAATTATAACTGTACGCATGTGTAGTAATGACCACTTAGGTATTGTTCATTTTTGGTATAATTTTTTTTTTCATAGTAATAAGTGTTATCAGACAATTTTTGACAGACCACATTGACTGGATATTTTGGAAGGGAACGTTGACAATTATAAAAAGAGGACACTTACTTAAAGGCACTTTCTTCAAATATTAGATGTTAATTTTTTTCCCCCAGAGCTCTTGTGTGGGTTTGTGCATAGAATGTGCTGGCACAGCTCCCACTGTTCTTCATTAACATGCCACAGCTTCAAAAAGCGCAAGGCAAGAGGCTGAGTACTGAGCATCAGATACCATCCTACTCAACTCGTAGATGTGTTAAGTTGCTATGATAGGAGGCACCTTTACTGCATTGTTTCATCATTAGGATTAATGTTGCCTCCTACGCGCTGCACAAACCCATAAGGATGTAATTACACACACACACACACATACACACCCATGGTCTGATTAACACTTAGAACTCAGAATGGATAAGTCAGTTTGGATTTCAAAAGTATAAACCAGTCTAAAACTGGTGTTGGTTCTCCTACACTTTCGCTGTTTGCTGCTCTTTTTCTCGGCTGCTTCTCGACCCCCTCCCCCTGCGGGTTTTCCCCACCCACTTCTGGGCGGAGACTATCCTGAAAACTCTCCCTGTTTGTGTTTTTCGGTTTGTTTCGGAAAACTAAAACAAAAGAAAATGTTGTTCTTTATGGACATTTGGGTGTGACACCATTTTTCAATTTCTTATTATTATTATTACATGTTTTTCAAATGAAAATAACTCCGTGACTTAAGAACACCAAACAAAACTCAGCATGACATCTGACACCTCAAGCATCAACACAAACCAGGGGAACTTTAGTATAAATTGTTGTTGTGCTGTATGTCGAGGATTTACAATTTGTTGCAGTGCCGGCATGGGCCCGTGCTGCTTGTGTTTCAAGGGCTAAAAGAAGTTCAATCCCTGGCAGCTCCTTTCTTCCGCAACAATTACACATACTCAGACTAAATCAGACTCCATAGAATCAAAGTGTATGTAAATGAAGAGCCAGAGGACACGAGGAGGCCAGTGCTTTGTGCCTCTCTCCCACGCTTTCATCTCGCATTGAGCCAGCCCAGACTGCCGATCTATACAAACACGCACAGCCCGCCGAGACAAGAAAGACCAGCTTCGTCTCCATGCTTCATACACAGTCCAAGTGCTCAACAGTGATGAATACGTTGCTTCACTGGTACGGTGTCCCAGTTTATCAATTCTGCCCTCTTTTTTGGAATCAAAAGGAGGCCTTCAAAGCAGCTTCCATTCTGTTCAGGCAAGACAATGGAGCGAGCAGTCTCCAGATGTTTTCGGCGTCAGATTTAATGCCCCCCAGTGGAACATTAAGGGAACTCTTCTAGCTTTTTTTACACTCTAATCTCTCTCTGTCACATCTCTAGCATATAACTGATTACCCTTGGAGAGCATATTAACCTGTACTTAGAAAAGGAGAGGAAACTGGTTGACTCAAATATCACGGAATAGAAGCCGAGGGAACAACGTTGCTGCAGTTCCGCACTGGTGTCTAGAAGAGTGGGGGCAAAACGATGATATTTAATGTGATTGTGATAAATTGCCGCCACATTGTGTTGCAAGGACATATTTTGTGAAAGGTCAGTCCTGAAAGAACTGCATGTTTCATACAAAAAGTATTTTCGGTCGTGTTTAAATGGGTTTCATACAGGGCAATGCAGTGTGTGAACCATTGCAGAAAACTATTGCATTCTAGGAATTGCAGCACTATTGATTTTTAGCAGGCGAGTGATAATTCAAGACAGCAGTCAACTTGTTTTCCAACCCTAAAATGGGTGGAAAGACGGTAGTCGTTTCAATCAGCAAATTTTTTTTTGCCAGCAACAAGGCTGCTACGCGTAAGGGAGGGTTTTGTTCTATTTCAGATAGTCTCAGACTCAGACACTGTTCCCAAAGTTCCACAGACTGCCTAATGTAAATGCAGTCAAACGATTGTGTTGCTAGTAGTAAGCATGTCGTTATCGCATAGCAAAAAGAACTGAGCTGTCCAGAGCCAGACATAGCTGCTGGACTGAAAATGTTCATGCTATCTTGTTTTTAAATATACTTCAAGAAGTTCGAAAAAGTCATTAGGAGTGAATGAGATACTCTCACATGTTTACAGACTGGTAAGCTTCTTGAAATCTACATGGTCTGGTTTAGGAGATCCAGTTTTAGTGTGGTTTTAAACAGCTTGCAGTGTGAAGTGCAGTTTATATACCAAAGAAATTAGGTTTGTGTTTATTTCTGAAGCTTAGACTAGTCAAATCGTCTACTAGTGTATACAACCCCTATTGTAAATATTGTACTCATATTGTAATGAAATTCCTTTGTCTGTTATAACTAATCGAACATCAAAGAAAGTAAATACTGTGCTGCATTGTGACAATATCAGAATCTGGAAACTTCCCTGATCCCAGAGGAAATTGCTTCTGTTATGACAGGACAGACATAAGATTACTATTCATAAAGTCTAACTACGTGCAATAAAAACTGCATGAAATACACTGTACTATACACACAGATGCTGGGTATTAATACTACAGATAAGTTCAGTAAAGTTCTGGGTAGGAATATACATGTAATAGAGATCAGTAGTACATAAGTACTATGAACATATCTTGAACTAATCTGATATTATATGACCCACTCTTACGCTGGAGTGTTTCTTTATATAAGTAGCAGCCATTTTGATCACTTTGCACTGACAGTGCTGAGTTTTTTCCATCTGCATGCAGCAAACGTGGTTATTGTATCCGTGAATGTACTCTGCATCCTGTGCCAGTTCTCCAGGCTGTGGATAGGCACCCGCTCTGCTTGTCACTTTTAGCCGGGTTTGATTGATGTTGCCAGGGATGGTCACAGCTGGGTAGGAGGCGATAAAGCCGGGGTGTAAAGAAAGAGCAGAATGCCACACCGAGTTCTGCAATTAAGTTGTTTTCTTTGCTGTTAATTAAAAGCAAATTAGCTGCTGCGACTAGAGGAGCTGTCTGCCTCTAATTGCCAGTGTCCATGTGTGGCCAGCCATGCTAGCACGAGCCTGTTGTTGATACTTTATAAACTAACTCTCTCTCTCTCTCTCTCTCTCTCTCTCTCTCTCTCTCCTTTCCTTGCAGGGTCGCAGGGGACAACCAGGGGTGCCAGGGATTCCGGGACCACCGGTAAGAGCATTAACTGCTTTACTGTTGATATTTTTTATCTCTTTGCAAACCAACAGCAGGAACTGATTTCCCTTCTCTCAGCTCACTCTGTTCCGGAGTAATTTAGTGCACATGTGGCAAATAACCTGCAAAACAGCCTGTTCCATATTCACTGTTTTTGTACAGTTACATATTCAGTATTTGTCTATTCAGCTTACAGCAGTATAGCTCCACCCATCCACACTGACATTATAAGGAATGTTGCAGCCCAGACTGCTCACAAACGGCACAATACAGGACAGCCAATTAGAACAGATGTCAGTTAAATATGTCATCATCTGCAGAATCTATTCTCATGGACAGATTTTAATTTTTGGGCTTATTTTTCGTCAACAAGAAAATATAACAAGGAATTTCACCAGTCTATGAAACTTCGACGACTTAATTTTGTTACTGTGACTTTAAGACTGCTGTATATAAAACATATCAATTTTACAGATTGCATTCTTAAAGACATAGTACCAAAAACAACCTATTTAATTCTACAGGCTTGAGAAATTTTCACATTAAAATGAATGGGGACTTGGTTTGGTAACTGTCCCACCTTAGTTTTTTTTATAAATGGACATCAGGAGACAAAGTAAAATACAAGAAAAAGAGGATAGGACCTCTTTAAAGACAGTTTGAGCAGTTAAATGTGTTTTTTTTCTTATTCGTTGCATGAAAGCAAAGGTACACAGGGTAGAAATATAATTAAGATTAATAGACCTAAGACCCCATTCATTCTCTGCAATATGAATGGGAACGACTACGTATGTTTGGGGTCTATTGATCAAGGTTGTTTGTCTTGAAAAACGGTTATTGACTTGTACACTAATGATGTACAGGTCTCATTACTGGTTCATCTATACAACACATGGAATCAGCCACATTCATGTCCATGAAATATTTTAGCACATAAAAGGCAGCGCTAGCATACAGAGCGGTGAGATCTGATGTTTGCCACTTTGCAGATAACTGGTAGGAGATCTGAAAGCCTTCATGCATAGAGCACAATAGCTGATTGGGGAATTAGTTGCAGTATATCGACCGGTAAGAAATATCCATCATGCACACTATGCCACAAAGTTAAATTACAATTCAAAGCAGCCCAGGGGTTTACACTGAGAGCATTCTCATGCCTCAGTGTTATTGATGCTGCTGATGGGGCTGTCCAAAAGGCCCTAGTTGACTATCTGAAATACAGTCTTCTCATCAGGCCACCACAATCAATATGGAAAAGTGCAACGCGAATTAAAAATGGCAAACACACACACTCACACCGCAAGGCCCCAGTCCCCAGTCCCATAGTGTGCTAGGAGCCAGGATCTCTTTATTTTTCCTCTTATTTACATTTACATTTACATTTACTGCATTTACCAGATGCCTTTATCCAAAGCGACTTCCATTCCCTAACTACAGGGGACAGTCTCCCTGGAGCAACTTGGGGTTAAGGATCTTGCT
>JBBMFX010000080.1:2514806-2530884 GCA_037832545.1 Rhabdalestes septentrionalis | reverse complement strand
TTGTTCACAGCAGTCAGTTGACTCAGTAGCTCGCTGGCTGTAGGCATCCCAGCTTCGTCCTTCACTTCTCTCCTCAGGGAGCGGTTGACAGTCCAGTGCTGAGAGCAGTGTTTCCATACGCGCCTGTCATGTGTCTGCGGCTTCACTACTGAAGCAGCTGCCTTTTCTTTTTTCTCCACCCTTTTTTTTCTGGAAAGAAAATATCACCAAACGGAGCCGTCCTCCTCTGTGATGCTGCAATCTTGGCTTTGTCTGACTTGGACTGCTTTAAGGGTTTGCGGTTCTTGGTCCATTTGATTAGCTCACACAGCAGGGTGTGTGTGGCACTTTCATCTGTGTGTGTGTGTGTGTGTGTGTGTGTGTGTGTGTGTCTGTGCACCAGAGGAAAAGGGGAATCTGTATGTAACACACACAGACACCAGATTTTCACACATTCTTGTGCTGATGTTGTGTCAGACTGTTGTTAAACATCAACTACCCCCAACATCCCTCCCTCCCTTGCAGGGTCAGCCTGGTCGAGAAGGAGGGGGTGGAATTAAAGGAGAGAAGGTATTGTATGTCCTTGTGTGTGTGTGTGTGTGTATGTGCTTGTACAGATGGTGTCCTGCATGTATGCATGTACTCCATATAGCTGGGCTATACATCAAGAATGGACTAAATGCACCAGCAACACAGTAGTGTCCCCATTTGTAGAGTGCTATGAAAAAAGCATAATGGTTCATTTTTCATTTATGATGTTGGTCCTATCAGTTGATTCTATCCTCAAGTAGTTGCAAATATTATCCATGCTAGGAGGCCTAGAAAGTGCAGTAGTCCTCTCCCTCACTGCCCCATTATTCATCATGATGCAAACCAACAGAAGCATCAATTGGCTCATAATGGAATTGGCACTTGGTGTTCTCCTCCCAGCATATTAAACTGGCCAGTAACAATGTTGTGTTAACAACAGTTTGAAAAGAGATGTTGGTCTGGCTTCACATGACATGGAGGAAGCTTGTGCTAGCCTTTACCATTGCAATGTGTGTGGGTGGAAAAAGCTGTGAGTAAACTGGGGAGAAAAATAGTAAAAATCCAAAATAGATCATGCCAAAAAATGGCCAACATTCGGTCATTTATCACAGTTGCTGCACACTGCTTGCTGATTTTTACAGACATTCTGTTTAATGAATGAAAAAAACTATGAGAGGCAGTGCAACAGCATAAAATGGAACACTTATGTTAAGTTTAATCATCACAATAAACTAGGTTTATGCTAAGAAATTTCGATTTGGCTATTTGTTGCCAAAAAGGCATGTACTGTTGAAGTGTTCCACCATCCATCTTTTATGATTTTATAATTTTTATAATTTCATATTTTATAATGTGCTTTGTAAGCTGTTTTTGCTGCAATTAAATCGGATGGTGTTAGATTCCTCAAATGCCTCCCCGCTTCGAACACAGTGTACTATAATTATAACCTACATTATTATTTGTTAAAAGTTGCATGATTTATCATATTTTATGTTGTCTGTCACTTTATAAAAGAAACACGGTCCTAATGTACCTTGATTATATTGTGGCTAAGGAGGTTAATTCCCTTACCTATAATAAAATCTCTGTAACAAAAGGAACAAAAACTCTACTGCATAAAAGCTTTCGTTTACTGCATGATTGAAAAACACTCTAAAATTCCAGCCTTCAGTGAAAAAAAAGAAATGAATAAGTCAATTAGCATATTCATGTGAATGCAAATTAGATCTGTTTTTGAGCATTCTCTAGTTTATGTGCCAAAAAAACAACAAAAAAAAGAACATTGTTAGCATCCCTGTGCGTTCCTGCATGCTGGCGAATGTGGGGGAGTGCTAGCGGAGGTTTCCGAGTGAAGAGGTGGATTTGTCCTCACCCACCAAGCTCAAAACACCCGGACAGTGAGTGGGATAGAGGCAGCAGCGTCGCTCACTTCTACAAAAGCCTTTCTGAAGAACTACCTTTTACATGTCTTTTTTTTTTATAAGCCCTTTAAAAACATTTGTTAAACTGAAGTCCATTTCCGACCCCACACTGAGCTTCACAGCCACAAAGCCCCACACCCAAGCAGCAGGGAAGTGACGTGTCCTTGTGGGAACATAAGTGGGGTTTTGTTCAAAAGGCCCTCAAAGTGCACTAATTTAAATGCAGTCAACTCCATTACTTTGGCTGCTAGTTGTCCGAGTACCGATTTAAAAGATAGGAAAGCCTTTACTGATCTACCCATGCAATATATCAGCAAAACGATCCCTAAATTAAAATAAGCAATTAAATAAATTGATCGGTCAAACAGGATTCATTTACAGTCGATATTGTTTCTAGGCCATGGTTGTTTGAAAATTAACCTTAATGCACAGAACAGTATTTGTGTAATTTATTTTGATGTCAGTAAATGCATTCAAATATGTGTATTAGGGCTGATGCTGTTCATTCCAAACCATTTTGTGATAATCCATTTCTAATCCTTTTTTTTGTTTTTGTTTAACCTCTTGAAAATTGAGTTTACAGAAGTAGTTGCTGCTATCTCAGTTGTGTACATGATAACAAACAAGATAAACAAGCAATAGTGTCCAGAAACCCAGAATGCATCAGAAAACATTTTTGCTTCCAGGCCTACAGCCACTTGAGTTAGATTCCAAAACTAATAAATCCCATAAACTCTCAGCTTCTGAATAAAGTCCTGAAAAGCTTCTCCTATTGTTTTTTATCCCCCACACTATGAACAATACAAAAAAGTGCTGCAACCTGTGCTGAGAGTTTTGGTGCCAAAAGAATTTCTGAATAATTCCCCTTGTCATTTATTTGCATCAAAATGTTTAAGTTGTGATGGACCTGGGGGTTCACAGGAAATTTTGCAGTACTGATTCAGTGCAGTACACAGTGTGAAAACTGAACAGGACAGGTAGGCAAAACTGTGATGTAGAATATTCAGATATATGAGTTAAGAAGCCCCTTGGTTGTAAATGTTATCCTTGCATATAGTAGTATATGTAACCATGCTTCGGTCTCGTCTGCCAGATGGTAGCGAGAAGTGTGTGTCTGACGATGCCATGTGCGTTCCGCAGGCACTGCTAGCTGGAAGATATACTGAATAGTAAGGAGTCTGGTGCCAGTAATGTGTTGTACCACACCCACCATTCTCTGTAGTACTTTTTGGCCGTAGCCAGAGCAGTTCCCTTACCAAACTCTGATGTAGCCCATCAGCATGCTCTCAATGGCGCAGTGGCTCATTAGGATGCTGGCATTCATTCAATATTTTCTTGGGAGGAAAGTTTTTAACCTAGCACTGACTAGTTTATGTCTTCACCTTCTCTGAGTAGGTTGTCACATTTTTGTCTGTGGTGAGGCCCTCGATTTACATTTACATTTACGGCATTTAGCAGACACTTTTATCCAGAACGTCATACATCAGTGCTTCAGTAATCCACGTCTGTATCTTAGACCTGTAAAGCTAAACCTAAGTCAACATCCACAATTCAAACAAGATACCACATCTAAACAACACCTGTCAAATGGTACCTAAACAGCACCTGTCAAAGAAAATCAAAAGTTATATTGTCGTCAAAAATGATTGTGTTACATCGAAACCAATACACTTACTTATATAGCCTGTGACAGAATCTGTGTATTCCCTGTTGTTTCCATTAGCTGCCCCCTCTGCCAGTCATTTCCTTAAAGCAGTTCTGTAAGACCCCCTTCAACTGTCAGTGAAGGCCTGCCATCCATTTGATCGTGTTTGTCAGGACAGGGAAAAAACAAAAGATAAAGGCTTCTCGACAGCTTTGAGTTCAAACACTGACATCTCAGGACACCTGGAGTGTTCTGCACAGAATACACAAAAAAGGACACAGACATAATAAGTACCTATCCCCCAGGTAAAAAATTATCTGGTGTGAACACCACTGTACCTGGCAGTGCAATTTTATGTTATATAGCCATCTTAAGGATTAATTTCTGTTTATACGCGTTGCTACATAAGATCCTTAACAGAGTACTGGTCCTCGGTATTGGCCGATGTTTTCAGTTGTTATGGAATCAATATTAGAGAAAGAAAAAAATCTTTGCATACCTACATGAGATCAAAACATTTAAATAAAGCATGATGTTAAATACTACGTACAGTACTAACAACATTTATATGCGCACGAATGGTTCATTATTATTCTAAATGAACCAGTACAGCTTGATTTTGACCAGTATAGTTAGAGATTTGAACATGATAGTTCACACAGTTGTGTGTAATATACTTCAAATAAACACAAAATATGAAAGAGAAAAAACAAATTTGGCTGTTTTTGAACAGTGTTATACTCATGTATACACTAAGAATGAAGTCAGTCTATGCTGCTGTGTATGTGTACAGGAATATGGAAGTAATTTTACGGCTATTGTACATATCTTGTCTCATATCTTCATTTACATTTCTAAACTGCATTGAGCATGTGAAAGTTAGCTTTATCAGTTTCAGTTTAACCAAGCAACGACCCTTGAAATAAGAGTGTGTGTTACCCTTACTGTATGACCTGATTTGACGTGTACTTGTTGTTGTTTTTTTTTTCCATCAGGGTGAAGAGGGCCCCAGAGGACCCCCAGGCCCTGTAAGTATTCCATGGGTTCAGTCAGAGGTCCTTGTGCCACAAACACATAATCTAAAGAACACAAAAAGCCATGCAGCATAGGAGTGTGTGTGAATAAGAGGTATGAGCAGATTTGAGATATTACCTCACGATTTGAGGGCTGAACTCCTCAGAGTCATCTCTAGCTCAATAAATAATCAGAGAGTGTTTAAATTTTCATCTTTTCCACTTCAGTTTAATGCTTTTATTGAATTAATTGTTTTATTCATTACACTCTTCCGGCTAGACATCTTTTTTCGGAGATACAAAAAAATCCCATTCAGCATGATTAGAGTTAGGATTTTAAATGATGTATACTGTTTTTATTTATTGCTCTGGTAGTATAAATTGGCTGATATTTTATTCGGGGTTTTTTTTTGTCTTTAAATTTTACCAAAAAATTCATATTCAAATTTTACCTGCATTCATATGAGTAGTTCAGTGTTCTTGCTTCTTAATCGAAGCAGAACATGATACATTTTAGTTCTGGTTGACTTAGCCTTCACAACAAAACAAAAGAGAATTGAAAAAAGTAAGCAAATTAAATAATAATGATAATAAAAATAAGTGATATACACTCTATGACAAGCACATAAGAGTTACATTTATAGACATACATAGATTTTCATTTTTTCCTTAAAGTAACGTTTATTTCAAAATTGCATTAAAACAAATGAGAAGTGAATGTGAATAAGGAGAATAACATTTTATATTAAATGTAGTCGGCACAGTTATTGTACCATGTCATTAATAGAATAATTAATATGTGTAGATTTATTTGTGTGTGTACTGTATTTTATAAAGCATTTGTATATATTTAAGCCTCATTTTAAAACTATTCATTCAGTATTTACCTCTTCACGATTCAGGAATAATATAAACAATATGTGATTTGCTGAAAATAAACAAAAGACTTTTATTATAATTGGTCCCTTGTTGAGATAATGAATGTGCCACACCGTGTTATGTTGCTTTAAATAAGATATAAGATTTGCAAAAATACGTAGTATTGTTATGTATAATTGCAAAATCAGGGCTCACTGAATGTCATATTGTTCGCAGATTATAATGGGTTGAAGTTCTCATGTAGATTAGCCTCAAGAATTGTGAATGGCTCTTGTTATAAACACCAGCTTCAGATGCTTAGGCTTCATGAAGTGGCAAATAAGATAAGTAGCTGTGCCACTCTCTCATTGTTCAACACACTTACGGGATTAGGGGCATGGATATTAGCGTTTGCTTCAAGGAGAAAGAAGACTGTATGGAAGACCTGGAATCATTTCCCTCAATTGAACAAGGCCTTCAATACGCTCATGCAGATTCATGGTGATGTGAGTGAACTGGCGCAAATCACACTTTGGAGCTTTGTGTTAAGGTATGACCAGACAGGTGCAAGCATGGAGGTAAAAAAAATTTAATCTAGAACTTCGTCGACTATCCCACCCACGAAATCTAAACGACACATTGGACCTACCAGGCCAAAGTAAAGTGACCCTCATGGTGATGTGTGAACACACACAGTGTGATATTCTACTCTGAATTTAAACCATTAACCAAGTGAAGAAGTGGACACCCAGTGTTGCAGCACCAGGGGAGCAGTGTATATTGATGGTAGCTTGCTCAAGGATACCTCAGTGGTTCCATTGGCAGTCCTGGGATTCAAACCCACAAACCTCTGATTGCAGGGGTAAATCTCTAAGCACCAGGCCACTACAGTGAAGGAAATATCAGGATGGCGGCCACTAAAGACCACCCTCCCAGAAGCCTCCCAGACCAGTCATGGACTTTTCTATTAGATGCCAACTGAAGAAAGTTTCAAGCCCATGTCATAAAATACACAACACTTTCCATATATCTGCAGTAGTTGAGAACGTTCATGCAGAGTCAAAGGTATTGCTGTCAAATTTACTTCTATCTGTCAGATTTCTGCACTGCTGATGTTCAGATCTGGCAGCAGGTCCAGTCTGAATCAATGGACGCTGCCCTCTTTTGACATTGAAGTGAACAAGGAATCGGGAAGAACTGTATCCTTTTAAAAAAACAAAACAATGAAGGATGTCTCATAAGACCAAGCACAAAAGCCCCAGCTTTTAGAAAACTAATTGCAAATGGAAAAAAAAATGTCCGGTGACTCAAGTTTAAACCGTATTTCAGGAGCCTCATTACTCCCTCCACTTCCTCCTCTTTAACTTATAATTTGATTGTGGCTGGCTCTGAATGCATCAGAGTCGGAGCAGTTTAATTATGGCAGGAGTTTGTTAATTCAAGCCCATGACTGTGAACTTAGCCTAAATCCCACTTCAGAATTGATTTGTAATCCATTAATTGGCTTATTAAGATACCTTTTTGAGCTAAATAAAGTCTCAGAACATTGAGCACGAAAGCAATCAGCATACTATTGTGTTTCTGATTTAGACTGGCCCTTCAACTTAGCTCCAATTGCCACTCGGCTCCAGTTTTCTGTTTTGCAATATTGGCCTGAATTACAGTAACTCTATGATTTGATGTGCTCGGCGCGTTTGGTGGCACCCAGAGACCCTCACTATGCCTTTGAGATAGCACAAATGACGATGTTATATTCTTGGCTCGGACTCTTCCTTGCATTAACTCATTCCAGAGTTACTGTGTTGCGTATAGATTGTGACAGGATGGGAAGAAGTATGGAAAATGTCTTTGCATTTTGACAGCATATTGACCATCTTTCCCTGAGCTCCTGGTGTTTGGGCCATTACTCTTTGCCTCCATAAAAATCCCCTCATTCCTAAATCATCTGCATGGGGAGTAAGCCTGTGCGCCATCCTTGAGTGTGACTTCTTTCACCACATTTTTTCCTTTCGACTCATCAGGATAATGCAGTGAGGCTTACAGGCGACAGAATTGTTTTCCTACACCAGGGCCACCAGGGTGTTTTCAAGTGACACTATTACTGCTGTTGCGGAGACATGTTCTCGTCATTAAACCTGATTTAACACAAATTTCTGAAAAGGCTACGACAGAGCAAGAGGATGTACTACATTAGAAAATGCGGTTGACTTGGATGGAAGTGATCTGAATCTGAGACGCCTGGTGCGCGATACCTTTTCCTATAAAAGCAAGCTTCTAACTGAGGAGACAGCCATTATTATTATATACACACCATTATTGTCCATTATTGTCCATTATTGTCCCAGAGTGAATGTGATCAGTTACTGTGCATTTCAATTAGAAATAATAATTTTAGCTGGATTTATTTCCAATATTGATTTTTCTGTGGACAAAAGTTAAAGGTCAGTGATGAAGAGGTAGGGGTGTTAACTAACAGTAACTGTAGAATTACTAACTTGGTGCAGTTTTCTACATCAGAATTTGTTTAACACACAGGGACTGCGAGTGCAAATTGTGGCCGTATCTTCTGTTTCCTCTGATTAATGTACATCCATGGTCTGTGGAGTGAATTTAGCTGCTCCCGTGTTAGAAACATTGTTACTAGACTGAGATAGACTGGAAAATCTAGTTTAGCTACAGCACAGTTCCTGTATATCTATGGAAAAGTGCCTTATGTGTCGTCTGTTATGGGTGGCTGAAAAAGCATCATACCACATGACTGAAATGATACACCCAAAGGGCGTTTGACCTTCTGATGAGTAAGTGCACCCAGAAGCCTCCAGTGTTACAGAAAAGAACATGAAACAGTACACACACCACAGAAGGGTTTGACTAAATCTTCACCAAGCACAATCAGCCCTACAGAACATTTTGTACATTTCTCACACTCTTGTGTTTTTAGACGCCGGTGCCTAAAAGCTATGGTAAACAGTGTCCATGTTCAATTTCACATAATTATAGTCATATATCTGTGTATAATCCACCTAGACCGATACACGGCTTCAAAGCAGCACTGCCTCACTTCATGCTTCAGTTCTGCAGCCAACACCACCAAAGTCCATAATCTCTTTATACATTTCCATTTCAATCAGGCAGCTGAGACCAGGATCTCTTCTGTGTGTAATTAATTTTAAAAAGCGCTGTTGTATTCTCTCAGCCTGGTGTGCAAGATGTTGTCTTGCTGAGAAAACAACAGGAGGTATTAAGGCTAAAGTATGAGTCATCTTATCTCTGTTGCCTCGCAGGTGATGACCGCACACGGACTCAGGCACCTCACTGGACCAGTAGGTTCACTTCAGACTAGTTCTGTGCTAACGTACTTCTGCACATTTGCGAAATGTAAAATATTAGATAAATAAAACACAATGTGGTTTGTACAAAGGTTTTATTTAATAATCTTATGCTGGATTCAGTAATGATAAATAGAATATCAGCAAAACATGTATGAATAATGGTGTTCAAACTTTTTGCATACAAATGTATATAAAATGGCACTTATTATATATCACATTTCTATATTTTATAAAATAAAAGTTGCCGGTTAGGTACCAGTGGGTACTTATGCTTACTGGCCATTTCATTAGACCAACTGGCTAGGTTAGCACATGCTTAAGTCCTGTATTAGTGCTTAATTTCTGGATATCTGTGGTTAACAGACAGTGGAGTGTGTAAAAAAACAATAAATCTTTGGTTAATTGTTCATTAAAGCCAAGCTAAGCACCTACAAAGCATCTTCAGGGAGCGACTCAAACAAAAGTTTTAAAATTCTGAGAGTAAATACTATTTAGCAGCACTGCTTGCTGTTAAAGCCTGATGAAAAAACACCTCTGACTGTCTTTTCTTTTCCTGCCATTAAAAGGGCGAAGCTGGAGAGAAGGGTCAGAAAGGAGAAAAGGTGAGTGTCCATAAGACGGTGTTTTACTTGGAAAATGACTCCTTGCAGCTCTTTTACGAGTCTTTTTTACGATTCCTTACGAGTCTCTTTTATGTATGAGAGACAGCTGTTACTTAATGCTAACAGTGTAAACAAGTGCAGTAAGCTACTGGGGGTCAAGAAAACAAGGAAAGAAACCAAAGCGTGTTTCAGAAATGAATAGCAAAGCCAAACCGAATGCTGTACTCGGAGGAGAAAATGGACAGATGAAGCATGACAAGCGTAGGCTCGGGCTCAGACGAGCTCATCATTCTGTTTTCACAGTTATTTTAGCAGCCTTGAAAGTGCATCATGCCATTGTTGAAGTGCTATAGAAAGCTGAGAAGAATCACTTAGGTTTGCTTATGAGTTGCTCTCTCTCCATTTACCACCAGGGTGAACAAGGAATTCAAGGCCTTCAAGGCATCCAGGTAAACAAAATAAATGAGCAAGCAAATACAGTCTGTTTTTTTTTTTTTAAGCTGTGTGCATCCGTAGATATGACAAGCATGGAATCAACCTGGATGCTTAACATATCACACAAAAATTATATTTTAAAAAATGTATTTTATTATGAACCATAGTTGAAATCTTACTTGTTGTTGCTGGTCCAATAGGTTGCAATAGTTCATTTTTGTTACTTCTACAATTTTTTCACTACTTTCCAGGTTTTATCATGGAAATCAGTGAATGTTACACATAGATGGAGAGTTTAGTGGAGGACTGAGGAGTCTTTAGAGCTCTATGCTTGTCTGAACACAAGGAAAACCACAATTGAAGCTTCATCCACTCCCAGTGCTTGTAACAAGGTTCTGAGGCTTCAGGTTTTAGTGTCGCCCTCACCAGATCACTCTAGTTAGGTAATAGTTCGATATTTGATGTAGTTCAGCAACTATTTGAGCCGTCATACCAAACTCTCATTATATGATTGCATTTTTCTGTTCCTCTGATACGTTAAAGTGCTTTCACATGTGTAATTTCAGCCAAATCTGTACTTGGTGTGAAAAGCAGTGCAGTTTTTTGGCACTCTGAGACACTGTGACATGGCAGTCTTAACAAAACAAGCTGTAATTTTATTTGACACAGTGTCTTTTCGATTTTGGTGTCTTTAGAAGATGACAGACATTCTGATTTCTAAATATAGGTTGAATACCAGTTTAACAAACAAAGTATTCAAATTGTTCCGGCCACCCCTACAGATCATAGTTGAACAATTTCGACATCTTTGATCGTACTGTTCATGTCAAGAAGTTCAAAAGAACAATGCTGAGGCATTAATTCTCCCATCCCACTGAGCCTAGCTGGAATCAATTTTATTGGAGCCTCTCTCGATTTTGCAAGATTAGCTGTAACTGCGGAGAAAGACAAACTAGAAGTTCTTTCTCTCCCTCGTTTGCTTGCTCTCTCGCACTCAGCCTCTTATCAACCCTCTGTTTTCTACGAGCACCTCTTTGTTTCTCCTGTACTTATATGTGGCTCTTCCTTTCTTACCTCTATGCAAAGGGAGACACGGGATTGCCAGGACCAGTGGGAAAACCAGGTCCACAGGTATGCACCTTACCTCACATTTACATTCCTTTCATTGAAATATATCTTAAATGTCAAGGCATATCAGAATGTGAAGTTTTCAAATCATTCACATTTATTAGAAACACATGTGCTTTAGCTCATTGGACAGTTAATCAGGTTTCCCAACCATATAATTGCAGTATCTAGTTATACAGGTAACTACTTGAGCTCTTCTGTCGTGAACCATCCTTTACCCCACCTATCAATAGAGATACCACCATAGAACCACTAACTTATTAGTGGAATATCACTAAATATTATTCAAGTGTGTCATATACAGTTGCTTAATTGCTTTTCTTTTTCCATGCTTGCTTTGTTTCACTCATCCTCTAACCCTTCATCAGAGGTCTGTTTCTGACCTCTGGACCACTATGTTTTTGACTGGCAGGCTGTTCGTTACCCAGCAGTGAAAATGAAGGACCAGAAGCACTAGATTTGTCCTGATCTCATTCTTACTGATGTTTTGGTCTGGTGATTGACTTCAAGGAATTTTTAGTGCTTATATAGTCCATTCTTCACCTTAAAGAGTCCTCATATTAACTCCCCACCTTCGATAAAATCTTAGGTAAAATTATTCAGTGTTATATTTTGGTAAGTTTTGAGATTTTATGACATGTTATATCACTTAACAATCCCTGTGAGCGCTACAGGATTTTATGTAATTCATAGCAAACTTTTAACATGGCCTTTTTTCCTGAGGCTTTCTACAAACACACCCAGAGCAAATGTTAAGCGTTCTGATCTGTCAAAAAGTCAAATGGTAATTTGTCATCATATGGCAATTTGTTTTGATGCACAAAATGTCAAGCGTCATACTGAGTGTTGTTTGTAATTTAAAAAACATAGAATATTAAAGAACAAAATGTCACAGGCAATATATTGCCCAAATGTATTTTATTTTAGGTTTTAGAAACAAATGATCCTATTTGTTTTGGGGGTGGGGGGAGGGGGGGTTGTTCTCCGAGCAGTGGTGATCAAACACCGGGTTTAGACTACCGTACACCATTTCTAATTGTTGAAACCTGATTTTACTTGTACACTCTAAGACTTAAGTATGAACTCATGTCAAGAGACAAATTAAACTTTTAACTTTGTATTGGACGTTGTTGGCAAGAATCCAAAATAAGCAATTCACAGGTGTGTTCTAAAATGAAAAACTCCCTTCCAGGAAAATACATACCCCTGACGTTGACATACATATTTTAAAGCTGATCGTGAAAGTTCTAATCTAATCAGATCATTTTAAACAGTGAAATGGTCAAACTGTCCATTTACTCCTCTGCCAGTGTACCCACAGAGAATACACAAATTATGTGGAAATGATAAAACCTTTCTTTTTCTTGCACTTATGCCCGTCAGTCTTAACCTACCAGGCTGAAGTGGTTTCAAGGTGATTTGTGTTTTAAAAAGTGTTGAAGGCCAAAGCCGAGGCAACTCATTGAGACCATTAGCCCTGTGTTTATGGGAGGTCATGCCATGAAAGCACTGTCACAAAAAGAGCTCCTGATTTTCTGCCCCCCTTTTGAGCCACTCAAGGTAACCAGTGGTCAGATTGCTGCAATTTTCACAGCTAGGAAGAAATCAAAAGAACCATGGCAGTCCTCTAAAAGCTTCCCCCTCCCCCTGAATATGTGAAAACAGAACTCTCCAAGTCTCTGAGATCCGTTTTACCAGGCCATCGATAGAGCACGGCAATTACATATGGATCCATTATGAAGAGATGGTCACAATACGCCTTCTATCTCAGTGAATGGGCAAAAGAGGAGCGCAGAAGGTGAAGGTTATCCAAAGGGATATGTAATTGCAGATGCTGTATAATGCTAAAAGCATTCTGGCATGTCTAATGGCTTTTCAAACCGTTCTACACACAGGGCACAGAAGGACCAGTGGGTCCTGCCGGACTCCATGGTCTTCCTGGAGAAAAGGTAAGGGCGCCCACTTCCATCATACTTTTCAAACCATCAGACCGCTGTCCTATCCTGACTCTTTTTATTTGCACTAGCTCACTCTAAGATCATGGCACACTGTCTACAAGAGGTGAAATGCCCTCTGTTTCAGCACAAGCCCCTGCACATTCTGTCGAAAGAGTCTTACTATAAAGTGCGTTTGGTATAAAGTGTAAAATAGCCATGAGCACATGGTGTGAACAGTGTGAAATTCTTTCTCTGTATTTAACCCATTCACCGAGTGAAGCAGAGGGCAGCCAGGAAGACAGTGCCCTGGGGAGCAGTGTATCTTGCTCAAGGGTAACACATTACTGCCACTTGCAGTCCTGGGATTCAAACCCACAACCTTCTGATCAGCAGGCCACCAGCTGATCAGTGTGTTGGGACTTGAGTCGGGAAGAGATTCTCTTTCTAATTTTGCACAGTCACTGTCAGAGCAAATTGTGCCTTCAGAAATAACTTTGCAGAAGAAGGGGAAAAGACTGCCGCTGGTATTTTTAAATGATGAAAAAATGAAAAATGGAAATACTAGGTTTAGTTCCAACAGCATCATTAAACATTGTTGAACGTTAAAAGAAATTGCATTACAGTTACTGACTTAATCATTACTTCATTGCTTGCAATTCCAACATGTCTGCCAATGTGCAATATTTATTTCATTAAAATTTCTTCTTCATGAGTCCATATTTGCAATTAGCTTGTGTCTGTACTACCTGTGAAAACTGCATGACTCTTACAGGCCGTGTCATAAATTCATGCAGATATGAACCTGATAGATAAAGATCACTATGCTGAAGCAATCGGAGCCCCAGACTCATTTACACAGGCCAGACTCAGTCTTTCATCTCAGAATACTGAAATGGTTGCTTAATGTTTTAATACCTCTGACGATATTGTATATTTTGAACATTTTACTCTCTGCTTTACCTTTAATGACATAATTCTTTGATGCTGTTATCAGTTGTACTTTGATTAATCTATGATGGATGTGAACAGTAACTACTCCATCGCTGTCAATAGTTTGTATTAAATATTAGGAATTATATTACATTACCGTTCATTCATTTGGAAGGCGTTATTGTTATGTATTCTCTATATAGATCAACATTTGTGTACATCACCTTTATATGTCCTGTTTCTTGTTATTTGTGTGTGTGTGTGTGTGTGTGTGCGTGCGTGCGTGCGTGCGTGCGTGCGTGCGTGTTTTTTTTGTGTATGTATACGTATATGATGGTCCAAAATGGAAATATATAATAATACAGAAGTCTGCAAAACTCTTGGGCAACTGTGCCAATTCTTCAAAGCCATTTTTCTCAGCATGTGATCAGAAAGTTTATTTCTGATAGCAGCGTTAACATCAGCATTTGTTTTCCACAAGGAATGCATTGATGTCCTATACACAAAAACGCTTTATTTAGGTATATGGACATTAAAGTCTGGGAAGTAACTTTAACATACTTTTACATACCATATCCTACTCTTTTCTTTATATATTTAAGTTTTGATTTCTTTGACATAGGCCCATTGTCCTAGTTTACAAATAGAAAAGTCAATTTTGTCGGTTTACAGCGATTTCAGGTTCTCCGGCTAAAGTCTGCGTTCTTGTTTACTAGAACCCCCATCCCTTTTGTCATTTACAAAACTTCAGTTGATCTAATACAGTAATAGAACATCTTTTATTGTGTCATGCTTGTTATATTAAAAAAACAGAACTGGGAAGTAGGAAAGGTCTTTTTTTTGCCAATAATTCAAATTATGACAATTTCAGCATTTAGAGAGCAAGATTCAAGTATGCTACAATGACAAAGGATGCTGGGGCATTTGGGTTCCAGTCTGTTCAAAGTTTTAAAGGCCACCATACTCAAAGCAAGAAATGCAAGAAATTTCACAGACTGGTCAGCTTTCTGAGTCTTACAAGCTGAAGTAGACTGTGTGCAAGAGGAGCCTTACTGATGGGTCTCTTTTTCTTTCCTAATTTCCAGGGCTCATCAGGAGAGCCAGGAGCGTCAGGACGAGAGGGCTCAAAAGGACAGAAGGTAGACTTAAATAAATATAAGCTCAGACTGAAATGCTACAGACATTAAGGGAGCAGCCGCCTGCTTCTTTCATTGAGACTGTGATAATGTCAATTACATTCAAGGTTAAGTTCAAGAACATGTGTTTTTTTTCTACAAACGTCACTCAGCTGTTCTTATCTTAAGAGCACTCGATGAATCAGGATTCCGTGTATATCATTGCTTCCATGGTTGAATTGGTTTCATTGGTAATATCATGCTTATATTTCATTAACGCAAATTGCTTGTGCTGGATGAAAAGGCTCAAGCTGGTGAAACCTGCCCTTAATCGTGCAAAAATAGTCCGGCCTAGTCAAAAGCAGCGCCATTCAACTTGTTTTTGTGTTGCTTGCTGGTTATTTTACCCATTAAAGGTCTCATATATAAGCAGCAAGAGGTCACACTAACGTGCCCTAGGGCTGTTTGGAGCATCACCCCTCGTAATAGACTTGGCACCTTCACAAGCTCTTCACTGGGAGAGACTGCTGTCAGGAGCCCGCGCTACACTGTTGTTGACTCTGCTTAAAAATTGGTCTGTTATTCTTAAACAAAACAAACCCATATGTTGGACTACAAATAGTTTAACCCTTAGACCACAAGTGTCTCAAAGCCGTGTTCATGAATGTTTGTGTGTTTCTGTATTTTACCAGCCCAAGTCCTCTAAGGTGACAGAAGCAATTTGTTCTAAGCCTCAGGTGTCTAAATGCCAACTCTTTATGTGTGTTTTTTGTGTTTCTGTGTGTAGGGCGATGCAGGAGGGGCCCCAGGGCCACCAGGCATGCCAGGTCCCAAGGGTGAGCCTGGAGAGCCTGGAGCGGCAACATTTGATCATGCAGTAAGTTAGAACACCTACTTCCCTGTTCAGGTCATCATTTGAAATTATTTCACTCTCATGCAGAGGCAAACTGTCATTTTTGGAGTTAACCCTGAGGTTTTAAAGTTTTAGCTTGCTGCCACTAGTTCACTTCTGAAGTTATAATGTTTTAGCTTGCTGCCACTAGTTCACTTCTGAAGTTATAATGTTTTAGCTTGCTGCCACTAGTCCACTTCTGAAGTTATAATGTTTTAGCTTGCTGCCACTAGTCCACTTCTGAAGTTATAATGTTTTAG
>JBBMFX010000080.1:2504673-2514706 GCA_037832545.1 Rhabdalestes septentrionalis | reverse complement strand
ACTAGTCCACTTCTGAAGTTATAATGTTTTAGCTTGCTGCCACTAGTCCACTTCTGAAGTTATAATGTTTTAGTTTGTTGCTTCTAGTCCACTTCTGAAGTTATAATGTTTTAGTTTGCTGCCTCTAGTCCACTTCTGAGGTATATAATGTCTTAGCTTGCTGCATCTACAGAAAATGCCTTGAAAGCTACAAACTACAAGAACAATATAGATGGCCACTGAGTAATTTGAATGAGTATTTTGATATAAAAAAATGAATTGATCTAACAATTATTTGTGGGTTAATATTTTGCTGATTAGTTGCAACAAACACTTCCCAAGTCTGTGATCACTAATAAAGCAGTTCTAGTCTTTGCCTCTGTACATCCATTTTACAGCTCTCAGCTCAGCTCCAGCTTTATGGATATTGTTCTCAGAGTCAAAGATCATCTGACTGGATGTAATAAGAGGGATGTAAAACGTGTATATCATGAAAGCCAAACCCAAAACCATTAAGTCTGATAACAGTTGGTTCATTCATGTAATCAAAGAAATTAGACAGAAATTCATACAACTCATAACAGTGGCAGACCTTAGGGCGTGTATTTGTGTGCGGTGTGTTTCCGTGTGCATTCATGTGTGTATAAGTAATAGGGTGCACAGACAGCTGGCCGGTGGGTGTGTGGTGCGAGGTGTACCGAACGCAGCACTGCTCAGAGTCATCATTCACACTCATCACAAACAGACAGAGAAAGATTGTCTGGGTGGGTAGGATGGAATTACTTCTGTCGCCAGAACTGAAAGTGATGCGAGCCAGAGTGGGCGTCTGTTAGCTAATGCCACAGTATTGGCACTTAGTGTTCTCCTCCAAGCATTTTGAGCTGTCCAATGGCAGGGTATTAGCAGCAGATCAAAAAGATGCAGTATAATTTCATGTGACTCAGTGGACGCCTGTGCTAGCCCACAGCTTCTCAGCTTTGGTGGGATTACGTGACTGGAGAGTCTGAGCTAGTGGGAGGAATTGGACATTGGAAGGGAAGGTGGGGGGGGGGGGACAGTGAAAGAAGTAACTCCAATTGCACTATTCTTCTCCTTTAGTTGTATTATTTGTATCATTATTTTTATTGCACTTCTGTTGGGGCACTGTTTCTCATTCGAGGATTCCTGGGCTAAAACATTCTTTAGTATTCCGTGATTTAATGATTTTTGAATGGTGGATCAGGGGGGGATAGATTGTTAAAAATACATTTGCGGAGGGGCGACTTACCTTAGAAGTGTGTAATGGAAAGAGAGCTACAGACCAAGAATTGTGACGTCACGACACTTTTGTAGAGCTACACAGCCCTTTAGACACTAAAGCTCTGGTCAGATTTGTCTCATTGTTTCTTGAGGTGAGATTAAAAATAATCAGTCTGTGAATGCGGCTACACATGCTATTCCCACCCATTTTCATGTTTAGCCATCCTTAACCATAAATGGCTTGGTAATACTGAGCGCGTTAGCAACCTCTCCAAGGTTGAGCAGTAAAACACTGAGGATTGATAACCCCACTGTGAGCAGGATGTTATATTTTGGCCAAAAAAACAATGTTTAAAAGTCTCTGAAGGCTGGCTTAAGCAACCGTGCAAGTTTGATAATGCTCAAAAATGGGAGGAACACAACAGGAGGGAAAGAATGTTGGTGCTACAATGCAAATGTTGTTAATGTGGCACTTCAAAGTTGGCAACACAATGCAAAGTTGGGTAATGTGGCACTACAATGTTACTGTGAAGGAGCCTGTTAACGCCATCACATGCTGATGAAACAAAGGCATGAAATCTCTGATCTCTTAACGTACGGTCTCAGCACACACACACACAAAATAAAACAAAGAAAAATGAACCTGAATAACTACAGAGAAAGGAGAATACTTTGCAATTATTCAGCATTTCCAAACTCATTTAAGTTGTACACTCGACTGAATCACAGATGTCCATGAGTGAAACGGTTTAGTCGTAGTGCTGAGTGGCCTGGTTTGTAGGTTGGAATGGGGAGCAGGAAGGGGCTCTTGCTCTAGGTGACACAAAATCAAACAGCAAATAATAACAGCCAGTAGAATCACAAGCCTTTTATGAAAGGGAATTCAGGCCAAATCAATTTGGAGACTTCTAAGGCAAGAATATTGATACCACTAAGTCTTGGTGTACATTTAAATAAGAAAATATAGTCATTTCCACAGTGAAGATCAGTAAATCTGGGTGTTATATTTGTGATAAATTATGTCTGAAAGCTCTTAGAAAATGCTGTTTTTTTTGACAATAACAAGGCAGTGATAGCTGCAATTTCTACAAGCTTTATGAGTTTTATTCCATATTATTCATTATTGGTTGACTCAGTAGTATTTCAGAGGTATCTCCTTTGAATCTGAGTTTCTGTTTTCTTTTCTTTGACAGGGAGAGATAGTGCATGGGCCAAGAGGATCACGAGGGCCAAAGGTGAGTTACAACAGACTTGTTTTGTTTTCAAAGTCTTTCACTCCCTGAAATGTGCTCCAGACTAAAATGTCTCCTTTTTAGATTTAAAACATGGCTCCTTCTTAGTTGAATTTTAGAAATGACCTGAATGTCAGTAATGATCTGCTTCTTCCCTGAACATTGTTTGCTAAAGAGTACACACTGATCTAACCATTTATTCGATATATAATGGATGTTAGCATGTTAGCAAATATTTTACCATGGAAGCAGATCAACATGTGATGGAGGAAAAGAGCTGCAGTCTGTAACTACACCTGGTGGGTAGAGAGTCTTTATAAAGAAGCCAATGAGTGTACATGCAAAGTGAGTGATTAAAATAAAGTGGACTATAAATGTGTGGTTTGTTAAGATAAGATAAGTTAAGATAAGAAAACCATTTATTAGTCCATGAGTGGGAAATTTGCATTGTTACAATAAAGTGAACAGGACAAATAAAAGTAGTAAAAGCAGCATAACCTATAAAGATATACAATATAGTATATGAAGGAAGTGTACCAGATTAAAGTATTAAACTGTATAGAGCAAAGTAATAGTACAGTGATTTGTTCCTAGTCCCATTTGTTGATTTGAAAACAGTGGAAGCACTAGTTCAGATCAAGGTCTGCTGTGTGAATGAACTCCTATAGAAGTCATATGAGCCCTCTGTACCCAAAGAGTGGTGTGAAATGAATAGTAGCTGTTTTCACGTCATGCAGTGGTCTATATCTGTCTGTTGTCCTTCTTTAGGGGGAAAGAGGAGTCCCAGGGTTGCCAGGAGAGCCAGGAGAGAAAGGAGAGCCTGGTGTTGGATTGACTGGTCCTCCTGTGAGTCGTCTTTTAAATTACTCACTTCACTTTCTTTTATTATAAGTCATACATGCTAAACATGTTCTTTAACCATTGCCCACTGTTACAATACAAGTAATGAAATGTCACTGCTAGCTTTCACCCCCTATTTTGGCAGCCATCTTGGTTTTTGCACTACAACGTTATAAAGCTCAAAATTCTGCCATACAAAGTTGTAAATGTTTGCAGTTGGACTCATTTTAAAGCTGAAGCTCTGAAGCTTCATTTGGCAGAGAAGTTACATATGCCAACGTATTTGAAAAACAGTAAAACAGGGCAAAATCCAGAAGTATGTAATGCGTATGTATGTGTAAGTACTCTTAGAAATCAGCAATTGTCCAGGTCCAAGGAACTTTTTTAAACAATGGAAGTCAATAGCCACAGGGATTGTGGACTTATGTTCAAAATTCGAGCTCAAAAGAAACACAGGATTCTCTGCCATTGTGTCAGGGCAAGTCGACTGCCCACCGCCCCGTGGTCATTTGAATGTAAATAAAGCTTCAAATGACGACAAAACTCACTCAAAACTCAATAAAACAACTCATCTCATCCAGCCAGCGTTATAGACACTCATTAAATGAAGTGTCATATTTACTTTTGAAGAAATTCTGCTCAGACTTGCGCACTCCTGGAGTGTCTCTTCGGAGTGTCTCTGTGGAGCATCATTTCGTAATGTATCCGCTATTTCCCATGAAAAATCGGATTTGCTGGACAATTATCCCCATCAAATGTCCTCAAAATATTCTGAAATATCCTCAGTATGGCTTTCTGAGTGTTTTTTACTTGGTTTGAGCCGAAAAAATGTACTTATAAATCCAAATGCCCGCCTCAGACTCAGAGGCGCCTCTGATCTCAGATCAGCTCTCGCTGTATTTAAACAGCCCAGAGAGAAGCCAAACCCACAATAACATATGGTTTGAAAGGTGTACATGCCTATATATGCCGACTAGAGGATAAGTGGACCGAGCTTCTGATTGGGAGACTCTGGAGATTTTGGGCTGTTCTCGTAGGAGGGCCATGTGCCATGTGCTTGTCTCTTGTATTTAAAATAAACTGCCAAGAGTATTAAGTACATATTTTTAAACATTTAAATGTAAATTGAATGTTTGTTATCTAGATAGATTAGTTTGAGCCTTTTCAAATGATAAAAGCAATACTGTGTTGATTTTCAGGGCATCATGGGACCTAAAGGGGAGCCAGGAATTGAGGTAGATGACTTTACTAAAGACAATACTCTATATAATATATTATTATTACAGTAGAAGAGTTTATCTGAAGGGGTGAAGCGATATCTGTTGTCTTTCAGGGTCCTCGTGGACCTCCAGGTTTACAAGGTCATCCTGGAGCTCCAGGAATCCAGGTGATACCTCCGTTCCACTCTCCTTCTCTTTCTCTCTCTTAGAGGTTCCTTTCTCTATCTTATTGGTTCCGTGGATTAAATGAGATAAGAACATATTCCAATCCATAAAACTTAAAATCCATTAAAAAAGCTTATAAATAATTTCAGTGAACTTTTGTCTGTTATTACAAAGTGATAGGGATATGACAAACGCTTGAATATAAATATAATGGTACATTTATAGGAGATGGCCAACAGTTTTTCACAGGCGAGTGTTTTATCCACTAGGCTACTAACACCTAGAATAACATGACCTAGTACATAACGTCAGTGCGAAAATCTAGATTCAGTATCTCAAAACCCACATGTGACGTTTATTTTGACGTAAAGGTTCAAATAACATGAAAATACACACCCTGCGTCACTACCACATTATTTGCAGCCAGCTGACACATGTGTGCCAAGTTAAATAACACTTTGTAGGCTCCTTCATAATAGCTTGTAGATGCTGTTCACCCATTATGTTATCATTATGTTAGCCTTTCCTCTGACGTGGTTTGGCCTACCATTGCAATTCATTTAGCCTTTAAATACTTATGTAACATTTACAAATGTCATATTTTACCAACATATAGTACAAACCTCTCAGACTATTTCTACCACAAACTCTCATACTACCACATCACTTGAGACCCAAAAGACGATATTACACCATTTAAACATCTTTCTCAGCTTCTATGGGGTCATACTATGCACAACAATGTACTACATTTCCTCAAGTATTCCTTGCATATTCTCCCTTAAGCATAGGCTATGACCTTCAGAGTTCTGTCCAATTGTGTAACTTTATTAGTTTCTGACTGTACCTCTTGCTGTTACATAAAGGGAACCCCAGGTCGTGATGGCAGACCAGGACCCCCAGGGCCTCCTGGTGAACCGGTGAGTTCTATAAACCTCACGTTCGTATGCTCAGATGTCATACTGCATATAACGACTTATGTCTGCTGTGACCTAGATGAAATATAACAATGTAATGTTACAATAAAACAACGAATTTGAACAACATACACATTGTGTGCGAGCCCAGACAAGTGAAAGAGACGTGACGGAGGGAATTAACACACTTGTGTCAGATTGGATCAGTGTTTCAGGATTCAGGAGCATTTGAACAGTTTTCATTTTACATTTATGTATTCATTTAAGTTTCATGCACCTTGTACTCTGAAATGCAATGTGTCAATGAGTTCCTCCCACACTGGAATATTTGGCCAAAGAAGCGTGTGATCCTGGTATCTTTGGTGTCCTGGCAAAATATCATGTCGGTCACACACTGCAGACCACTGCTTTCGGGCCCAGTCAGCATGCAAGCCTTATGTACTAGGCTATTTCAAACACGGCTGTAAAGCTGCACAACACTGTTGACTTTTTTCTACAATACATCTGTGTTGGCAGAAAAGATGTTTTTGTCCAGCAGACAAAGCGCACTGTGGAGCTAGAAGCTTGAAACCTGTTTACTCCTGCATACAGTATCATTGCTAGTTAAAGATCAGACCAAAAATATATTACAAGGTGCATAGTGTGCAGTGACATACAGTGACATACAAAAGTTGGATTGTCCCTAAAGTCAGAGTTGAAATGAACTTTATTGTCATCCTAACCAAAAACACGTATCCAGAAATGGTGAAGCTCAGTTTCCACAGGTCACACAGCAGAATAAGTGCAAATAAAATGCAAACAGTGCAAATAGTGAAGCATAAGTAAGAGGAAAGTTTGACCAAACCTGTCCCAAGCATGTAAATATATCTGTGCAACATATATTAATACATATAAGTAAAATGTGCACACTAATAGAGAAAGTTATATAACGTGAAGCATGATTAACTCTACACAACACACTTCTGCACATTTTAAACAGTTATGGTCACAGCTTCACCAGCAGAAGTAATACCTGAGCAAGAAACACTGACACTAAAGGGGCTATATATACACACGAATGAGTAAAGCACAGGTACTGATCCCCCAGGTGCCAGTCAATCAAGACAAGGTACGAGGCAGGACAGAGGATGAGAATAGAGATACCGAAAGAAAAACAAATGGAGGGAAACAGGGGCAGAATTCTAAATAGGAGGACAAGAATACATAGCTCACAAAGTGCAGGCTCTAAAATAAGAGGGAACGAGGAGGAACCTTGTGAAACAAGAAGAAAGGACAAACAGCAGTGAGATGCAGCATGATGGGGGCCAGCAAAATGACTGAAAAGGGGCTACAGCACAGTGTGAAATTGGTCTTAGCATTTAACCCATTCACCTGAAAGAAGCAGTGGGCAGCTGATGATGTAGCACCTAGGAAGCCATGTGTGGAGATGGTACCTTCCTCAAGGGTCCATCATTGGTGTCATTGGCGGTCTTGGGATTTGAACCCACGACCTCCCGATCACAGGGGTAACTCCCTAACCATAAGACAGGAGGAGTGATCATTCTCGCTAAGAAAGGAAGAGGCTAGTAAACTGATGGGGACTATCCAGGACTCGGAACACTTAATGGGACAGACACCCATGAAGAGCAAACAAGAACTGGATAGGCTGGTTCTGCAGCAATACGAGAGAAGCTCAATTCTGGAGCTGTACACGAGAAGAAGTGAGACTGGTCCGGGCCTAGACAAGGACAAGGGCCAAAACCAGCACCTGGGTATGGAAGAGGCCTAGGGACAGCATCTGCATTGGCGGCAGGACTAAGACTGAGGCTCTGGTCTGCAGAGGCGCTTGAATGAGCTTGGCACAAAAATGGCCGGCAGCAGGTCAGGAGAACTCAGCAGCTGAAAAAGCCAAACTTTCAGAACAGCGCACTCACAGGGGCAGAGTCTGGGTTAGGGTGCAAATGTGACTCAGGTCCAGAATCAGTAACAGAGACCAAGCTGACCTGAATAGGTGAGGGCGAGATGGAATTCAGTGCGCTGTCTGAATCAAAATGTAGATGATTTTTAGGTTCAGCATGTAACGATTCAGCGACCTGATGAGCAGAAAGCATACTCGCCTTTTTAGTGTTGCATAGCAGCATCAGAGACTTCTGAGATGTAGAAGACTCTTAAGCCTCATCTGGTGTTGGATGACCAATAGTGACCTCCAGCTTTAAAAAAAAACATGACCTGAGTATGAAGAGCATTAATCTGGGCAATCTTGATATGATTTGCGGCCAATGGGGCGGCAAGAGCAGGAGCAGTGTCAAAACTGATTTCAAGAACATTTCTTTGACAGAATCTGATGGGGGAGGCCACTCCAGATGTTTAAGATAGAGGTTGCATTCCATTAGGAAGACATCACAGTTACACAACTCTCCACTGTAGTCACTAGGGACATCCATAAGCAGGCTGACTGTCTTCGTCTTTGGGGAGTAGATACATTCTACCCGTTGCATCATTTCCTCTTGCAGTCATTACAGAATCTGGCATTTTTTGTCATAATTTGAGAAGGATGTAAACACAAGTGAGATTTTATTTAAAAGAAAACAATCACACAACAGATTTAAATGCCGAGAGAAGAGGCTAAATGCTGTTAAACAAGAGAATAAGCCAAAATAGCAAGCAAACAATACAAGGACAGAAAGAATGATTCTCCTTATTAAATGAGATGTGATTCAGGTGATAACTAATCACATAACAATTTTTTTCTGTTGATAGCAGTATATAGCAATAACCTATTAACATAAAATGGAAGGAAAGGGCCAACAGACCAGTCAATAGTACAAAGGACCTAACATACAAAGAACTATGGCTAGGCAAGACATATGACAGCTATCTAAGACAAGAATGAGTAAAAGATTAACTAAAACCTATAGTAAACAATATCTGACCACGAAACACTGAAGTAAGATGACTGTTTATACACCTATGTACCAGGTACAGAAGTAAAGAGTTTAAAAAAAAACATTGAACTCATTTGTTTGCATGGATTTCTTTTTCGCAGAACCAGTTTTAACAAAAAATGATAATGTTTTTTTCAAAGGTCCATAAAGTTCTATTTTTTGCCATATTGACAAATTCTACTGTTAATGACAAGTGCACGATATTGTCAATGTTATCTTACTTTAAAAGTGATCTGGGTTTGACGTCACCTACCCATGCACAATTGAAAAAGATTACATTAAAACTGGGACCCTCTGAATACAGACCACATGCCTTTACGGGTACCCCAGTCAGAGAACCATGGCTGTAGAAGCTGTGAAATTTATATTTAGAATACTAACGGGACTTTTTCATACAGCTGTACAGGTTGAACTATACCCAAAGCCTCCATGTCTTGGTCCCAGTAAATTATTACAGAAGATGGCCATTTAATATAGCAAGAAAAACCCCCACAAGATCAGGGAAAAAACAATTTTCAGTGAGGACATTTTCTGTGAGGTCTGCGTGGACACAACCAATCAAGCTCCTCTCTCTGAGCTTATCTAGCGGGATGAAGTCACAGTGCTATCTGGAAAATGGAACATACCCAGTGAGATCCTGAACATGACTGGAAAGCAAATTACAGAAAGAGGACAGAACCATGGACTCAAACTGGCAATAATGAAAAGTAATGATTCGTTTTTGCTGTTTACCTGTTTTTTTCCACTGGCTTTAATAGTGCCATTTAAACCCAGTGTGACGACTACAAGGCACTGAGGATTAAGCTTTTTCATTTTAACTGGTGCAAAACATGTTGCTAGTACATTTCTTTTAACAAAAGGGACTAGATATAACAGACCTATCACAAGCATTAATTATAATAACAATTGCAATAATGTGAATAACTGTCGTTCAGGCAATAATAACTGAATTATAGCATTAATAAGTGCAGTCTTGGTTCTTCTGGCATTGGCTTTCCATGCAAACATTTTCTAAGCTCCAAGTTTACATTTTTTATATTTAGCTAGTGTACCATAGCACTCCTGTAGAAGGTTTCAGTGAGAAAGAACTTTATTCATTACCTTCAGTGTTTCTTTCTCACTTAGCATTCTCTTGTTTAGGGCATCATGACTGATTTCCACTATATCACTGTACATTATTGGAAGTCCTATATCATGGAAAACAATCTTCCTGCCTTTTTGTCAAGTTCTTTGTACCACAATTAACTGTCCATTCCCCCTCTAAGTACATTCAATGTCGCACATTTTTTTTTTTTGTGATGTTACAGCAACATCAAATCAGCACATACCATGTCATCTGCATTTATATGCCTATTCACCTGTGGTCCACATGTCAAATATAAAAGTTTTCAGTCAAATGAACAATACAATACATGACAGCCCACGTCAGAACTCATGTACGTGTGTGTGTGTGTGTGTGTGTGTGTGTGTGTGTGTGTGTGTGTGTGTGTGTATATGTGTGTGTGTGTGTGTGTGTG
>JBBMFX010000080.1:2494448-2504573 GCA_037832545.1 Rhabdalestes septentrionalis | reverse complement strand
CTCTAAAGCATAAAGCCAATTCTCCCTTTCTCTGTATCTCTCTCTCAACAATGTGTAGACATTTCTCTCGCTTACTCCCTTTCTGTTTTCTCTCAGATTCATAGTCACTTTGTGTCTGTTTTCTCTCTCTCTCTTTCACTCTCTAATGCATAAATTCACTTCTCCCTCTCTCTTCCCCATCCCTTTCTCTCTTTCTCTTGTGTGTTCTCTTGTCTTTTCCATGTGTTTTTATTTTTAACCCTTGTGGTTCTTGCTTGTTCTGAAGGTTCCATGGCTGGTTCTATGTTTTGAACATCCGGACCAAGTTCTCAAGGGTTTGGGTTTCATCTTTGTCTTTGGCTGTAAGTCTGTCGCGCTCTAAATGTCAGAAGCGCAGGACATTGACCTTGTAAAACTTTTCCAGGTAATCTGTGATCTTCCTTCACATTTCAACCTGTTATTAAACATCCTTTCCTAAATGGTAACAAATAATTTATGGCTGAACAACAGTCAAACCCATTCCCTGATGCCATATTTAAAAAATTCCTAACTTCACACAAATGCACCTCTTTCTTGCATGGTCCCCAGGTTTTGAATTGTGTCTACAGAAATCTGTGCTCTCCTAGTGGAAACAGTATCTGTGATGTAATGTGAAAAGATGGCTGAACAGTTAAATCCAAAAATGATCATTTCAGTTGAGATCAGGGCTCTATACAGACAACTGATGTTCCTCCACACCAGACAGACATTGGTTTGTGCATAGAGGAACATTAATGCTAGAACAGAGGACTGGAGATAAATTCTGAGCGGTTTATTGCTCTTGGCTATTGTTATACCTGGATGCTTCCACTTCATGATAATAGCACTTATAGTTGACTATGGGAGACCTTGCAGAGGTGAATTTTTTTTTTGACAGAGGTATGGCACGGCTACACACAAAGATCTGTTCTGTAGCACAAACAAATCACAACTTGGAAAGGGGTAATAGTGCAATTACTGTCCATACAAAAACAACAACAGAGTTACACACTAACGACTGGGAGGTCAATGAAGAACAGCCACTACTCTCTGTTTGGCCTGAAGATAAATTTCAGTTTCCTGTGACGCTAACTAATTTATCTTTATCGCCATGAGAAACGCAAAGATGTATCAGGACAATGCTAACAAGGGAGCTGCGTTAGGTATTCAACACACGCGGCAGCTCCAGTTTGACTCCATGAACATGGTTTTGGGACGAAGACCGGCCATAAACTGTGGAGAGAGAATTGAGCTGCAGTTGTCTTATGGTTTAGGTGCAGCACAGTTCCTGTGTGTCTGCGGTAAAGTGGCTTTGTGTAGCCAACTCCCTGTTGCCAGTTTGACCATCCCACAAACCAGTTGTTACACAGATGCTTGTTGTCTATCCATAAAGATTTGGGCATTGACAAGTTGAACAGATGTTTATACCTAAACATTTTTTCCATTTTGAACATGAAACAGACTGTATGTTTATTGTCGTATTTTATTTGAGTCATATTATTAATATGTGTATATATGTTGTGTAGTGGCCTTGGATCTCTCCCTCTCTCTCTCCCTCTCTTTTTCTCGCTTTGATGTATATAAAAGTCATTTTGTCTATCTCTGTTCCTCCTTATCTATCTTAAGGATGTGCTACGCTGGCTTGTGCACTTTGCTAATTGTTGTGAATAACACACACAGGCTTCCGGGTCCTCTAAGTGTTGTTCTCTGCCAGCCACCTATTCAGCAGCTTCACCTAATGCACTGGGAAATTATTACCTTCAGAGAGGTTCCACATCACTATGACTGTCTCTGGAAAAAGTACACAGAATGCAAAATGTCACGATACACATACCGATCGCTCAGTCCCCCCCTTATTACTCTGAAGCTTTGATTATGCTGCAAATGTGTGCATAACAGCAGAGCAAAGGGGGAGCAGAGGGGAGGTTACTTTTCCCTGAGCTTTTTTTCCCCCCTATTTTTTGAAAGCTGCATCTAAAAATGCCGTGTTTTTCCATTTTTCTTAACAGTGTCATTCAGAGAGGGAGCGAGAGGGAGAAAAAAGTGTTGAGGTGAATGCATTAGCCCAGCAAGGTCAAAGCCTGTGAAAATGTTTGAAAAATCATCGCACATAGCTAATGCATGCCATTTCTCCTTGCCGATAAGGTCAGCTGAGGGGAGAGAAAAAGCACTGGCCTGGGCTGCAGGCTTGTAATTGCTTTATTTACAAGATGTCCTTTCCAGTTGCGTACAGTGAGGAAGCCGAAAGCCATGAGCATTTATGTCTCTCAAGGGTAATAAATGAAAACGCTGCTGATAGTGGGAAAGGGACAGTTTATGTGTAGGTTATCAACTGTCAACAGAGTAGGACCTGGTAGCACAGACATATAAACATGGAAAATTGGGTGCCCAGGAAAAAAAAAAAAAGAAGCTGGCTGATGGATCTGATGTATAATCGGGCACAAATCGGTGTATGAGGGATTAATTTAGCTCGTTTTCTTTAAATGTAGGCCAGGAGAGATCTTTCACTGTAAGAAAGCTATTCCACAGATATTACCAGTACTGGCTTTTGTGTGTATACTATATGCACAAAATATTGTGAGGCCTGTTTGCAGGGTTTAGGCGGGACTCTGTACTTCCAGTGAAGGACAATCTTATTGCTCTTCAGACCAAGACTTTTTGGACAACACCATGCTTCCAACTTAGTGGACACAGTTTGGGGAAGAACCAACATGGCTGTGTCCTCAGTGCACAAAACCTGACCTTAAAGCTCTGCAGAATAGTTGTGGAAAGACTTCCAAAAAGATTGAAAGCTTTTATATCTGCTAGGGAAGATCAACTCTATATTAAAGTTATGTATTTGAATGCCGTTTCTTCAAAGTCTATGTTGGTGTAATGGTCAGGCTTTCCAATACTTTTAATCATATAGTGTATACTAAAGCAGAGATCCAGATTTGAGCAGCATGTTGATTCGTTTTATGGCCTGACAACACATCTTGGACTGGTGCTTAACTTACTAACAACTTTGGCACTGAAATTTAAATTATAATCAAAAGATATGAAGAAAATGGGACTCCTAACAACTGCACAAGACATGGTAGGCCACTAAATCTGCCCAGATTAAAAAAACACTTTTTAGAAAATCAGGCTATGCTTCTGTTCATCCTTCTACTGTAAGAAGACACTTAAACTGTTCATCTGAGAGTGCTGTAAGGTTTGAAGGACTGAATTTGTAATTGAGATGATACTTGAAGGCAAACATACATATCACATAAACCTAAATAACACACAAACATATGTTTCTATCATATTTTGTATGGTGTGGAGCTCTTTTTATATTAATATATTGTATTGTATAAGACTAAACGTCGGTCAAGTTTATTATATTGAGACGTTTCTGAAAAATATCTGTATGTTTCTGCTTTGGATTTACAGTTAATACTCATTTTGATTGGAAATTAATTAGACAATGGTCTCTGACTTTTGCACAATACTGTATGTGGTAGGGGGGTTCTAATGAAAGGACCAGTGCGTGTAGATAAAGAATAGTGTGTACCTGTTTGTGTCCACAGAACGCCTGCAGTGTGTGTCAGACAAGAGTACCAGGGCTGCCGGGCCAGAAAGGGGAGAAGGGCTCTCCTGGAGCTCCTGGTGTGGAGGGCATACAAGGAGAGAAAGTAAGAGATACACAAAACAAGAGACACACACAAAACCCTCGACAGCAATGTACTACAAAGCAACAACTTCTCTTTGTTACTATGGAACAAAATGTTTCTTTAGTACAGAGGCAGAAACATCAGATTTTGCCTCTTAATTGGCTCTTCTCTTTAACAGAAAGACTCTTCAGTGCTGATATGTGCTGATATTTGTTTTGATCTTTAAAGAACAAAGCACTAGGACCGGCGTCAGAGCGGATCTACCGGACTTGCATGTAACTTTGATTGTGAACTATATTCATAAAGCAACACTAGAGTGTGTTAGTGAGGCGTAGAGACTCGCTAGGGGGAAATACCCCCCTTGAAGCCGGCACTGCAAAGTACCATTTTGAGAAAAGCAAACTGATGATTAGGAGCATTTACATTGCACCTTTCAGTTGCCTTTTATTGCTGCTCTCCTGAAACGAATCAATATTAAGCCTTTTGTGGCCTGAATAACTAGAAAGGTTTATTTTGGGTGGAAAATGCAGAATAATTGCACAGCTTAAGCAATTCTCTGGTATTTAAATGGTGTTAGTGGTAACTATATTATCACTGGTGGTTGCTAGGGGGGGTGGTTATGATATTCTAGTTGGCGGGTCATTTCTAAGCAGTTGCAAGGGTTTTGCTTTAGGGTTTCTGTAGTGTTTTAGGCTGCTATGGCCAGACAGTTTCTGTGCTATTCATCTGTGTTGCAGTGGTGTTACTTCATGTTTCATATCCAAGACTGTTGTAATTGTGTTGCTTGGTGGTTGCAGTAGTATCCTAGAAAGTAATTTGGAGGTCACATGGTCTTTGGTGTCCTGAGTTAATGAGGGTGGTTTCTGAGGTGTTCCAGGTGATTGGCAGGTGGGAAAACAGGTGTTGAGTTAAAAGTTTCTCATTCATTGTTTTTTCTTTGTTTTTGTTATTTTCTACATTGTAAATTAATATTGAACACATGGAATTTATCAGTTAACAAAGAGTGTTTAAACAAACCAGAATAGGTTATGTAAATGGTCATTGATTGTTGTTTCTTTTTACTTAGTTAAGTAGTTCTTGCCATAATGTGGAGTAGAGCTATAGTAGAACAGGGTCACTAACTGTTTACCAAGCCGACCGTTACAACTGATGGTCCCAAACACATGACCTCTTGAAGAAGAACACCTGTTAATTAAACACCATTCCAGGTCGATTCCTCATGAATCTGATCGAATCTGAAAAAGTTTGCAAAGCTCTCATCAGAGCAATAGGTGATGTATTCGATATTAATCTACATTGTAGCCGATAATAAAAGCTAAGGAAATCGCTGAATGAGAAGGTGCGTCCAAAATTTTCAAGCAGTTAGACAGATGATACATTTTAGGATACTAGCCGTGGATATTTGGGTTCTTTGCAGATTGTATCGAGTTAAAGAACACAATCCAAAGTACACTGTTAGTCAACAACAATTACAACAAGCTGTTTATAAGCCTGACATGGTTGTGTGTGTGTGTTGGTGTGTTTGTGTGTGTATTTGTGTGTTTATTTGTTTGTGTGTTGTGTTCAACAGGGTGTCCAGGGTCTGAGAGGTCCTGTCGGTAATCCTGGAAGAGAGGGCCCGAAGGTGAAAACTTATAATTGGAAGCTTTGGGCAAGAGCTGATTGAAAGAGGCACTTATGAATATGTTTTGGGTTTTTTTTTGACAGCTGCAGCTACAGTTTAGCTCTTGCATCTCACATTCAGCCTTTGGTATCCACAAACCAAACCCAACCTCTCCATTCGCTACAATATACCAGCCTGCCTTTTTCTGCATTGCTGTGGTCCATTTTTATGGTCCATTACACTGTTGTGTTACAGAGAGGTGCATTTAGGATCTGCTGTGTGACACTTTGTATTAACCAAATGTTTCGCACAGAGCAGTTGAAATCAGCACTGGTTGCCATGGAAGCAGAGATGTGGTGTACTGCAAAAGTTGGGTCTATTAGAAGACTAGTCACGTAGTTCTCTTAATGCGAGAGATCATTTTTCCGTCAGAGTGAGAGATGTGGAGATCCTCATACTCCATAGGTGAACCTCAGAGTGTAGTGTTACCAGGTGCGCCTTGTGAAACAGTGTTTCACGACAATCATGAACTCTTATAAATCCACCTGGGTTTCATTTGTTGGCTCAATTTGCAGGGCGTGAAGGGAGAGCGAGGATTTCCTGGGCCGATTGGGGACAAAGGTGATGAGGTGGGTTTGCAGGATGACCCTGGAATATCCAGGAGAAAGATTTGGTTCAGAAAGTACCTGACGTTTTTGTGCCACATGTTTGATAAAGCAATTATTCTTCTAAGGGTCCTCCTGGAGTGCCAGGATTCCCCGGAGCAACAGGTCGAACAGGAGCTCCTGTAAGTACACGTCAAAGCTGCCACAACATCTCTAACATAGTAGCTTCATAGGCGAAGGAGGAAAAAAATTTTTTTTTGCAGCAATATTTTATTTCAAGGCATTTCAGACCATTTCTATTGGGGAAATTTTCCCAACGTGTGAAGGGCAGCTGGCCTGTGTTTCCTCGAGGCACAGGAGGCATGGGGGTAGCAGAAGTGCTCTTTATTTCACCTTTAACAAACCCTGAACTACAGCAGAGTGAAAATAAACCCACTTTTCAGTCCTGAGTTTCCACAAAGTCCATGAGCAGATGGCTTTTCATCTGTTGTCTCTTCATTGGCTGCTTCAAAATGTCGGCTCACATCCTCTTTTTCATAGGAATACAGGCACCGTGCTGTACCTAAACTGTACTGCGATGGTACTGATCTTGCAGCACTCTTTGATTTTCCAGTGAATCTCAGTCCAGTAATGGAGCTTCTGACGCGTCTGCAGTTTAATTTTCTCCCACAGTTTATGGACGGTCGTCTCAAAACCGCGTACACTGGATCGAACCAGAATAAAGTTTTTTCTGTCAGAGCTGCTTCTCTCATTATAGTATTTTATTATATGTAGTCTATTTTTTTGTGAGCACTGATGAAAACCCAACCCAGCTAACTTGTTAGCAGTGTCCTGATACACCTCCGTGTTTCTCACAATGTTAAAGAACAATGTGTTGACGTCAGAGAACTCCCCTAAAATGTATCTTCGGCCCAAAAACCATCGATTAGGGTTGTGATATGGGTTAGGGTTAGGCTTGGGTAAAGGTCACTGTATTTGTAATTGAAAAAAATATTTGTTCATGGTACGGTTCATTGTGCCAGTGGAAAAGCACGATACATTTCGCTCGGTTTGCCGTCCTCTTGAAGGTACCTGTGCTGTACTTAAACTAGTCAGCACCTAAGAGCGAGAGCGAGAGAGCGAGCGCGAGAGCGCGAGAGCGAGAGCAAGAGTCCTTCTTCCAGATTTCTTCAGCGCAGTTAAAAGATCTGGAGAGGCTGTGCCTCCAATAGACTCCTGTTTTGTGTGTCCTTCATCCACTGTCCATCTTAAGCCTCCGTTTTTACGGGAACAAGGTGTGATTTGCACTAATATCTTTGACCAAAGTTTGACCAAAGCTATTTTTGAATTTAATTGAATAAGAAATTATGATATGAAGAGTATTATTCTCTGACTCATTACTTTTAAGGGGTTTCAGCATTTTTTAATGTCATTTAATGTAATTTGCAATGTGCAATTTTCAGCCTCATGACTGAATGGCTTTTCTGCAGAACCAGCTGGTAAGTAGCAGCTTCTCAGGCATTCCTTTAACAGCCATATGCTTTTATCCAGGGCTCCATCGGAAGGCCGGGACCTTCTGGCCCAGCAGGACCAAAGGGAGAACGGGTAAGTCTACTCTATTCTACTGTACTGTGATCTAAATGGATCTCAAGAGCTATATACTATGCTTGCCAATGAAACAAAGTCCTAAATAATGATGTTCCTAGAACTGAGGTGGAAATTGTGCCCCTTATGTATCGGCTCAGTGCTCATGGTGTGCAGATTCATTCTTGAACAAGAAGAGAAGCGTCCTCTAACAAACTACGGCTAGTCCACTGAGCCAGAGGTGCATTCCCTGCAAACTTCGCGAGCTACAGTGGGAAATCTCATTGGTATTCAGGCGGCACACTCACAGTGCTTGAGAACCTGATTTTGTGTCTGCAGCGCAATACAGCCACATGCTGGAAATGAGAGAGGCGTGAAAAGGTCTATTGATATTGTCGAATATGGAATGGAAACGGAAACAGCGTCTGATATGTGAGTGTGACGCAAAATGTGCATGTATGTTTTGCAGGGCAGCGAGGGTCCCGCAGGTAGGCCTGGACTTCCTGGACCACCCGTAAGTTTGATCAGAGCTTGTGAGTGTGTGTCTTTTGATTTTTTTTTTTTTAAGATTTTCTTTTCATTCTCTTTGCCGGTGTCACATAACATTTGCCAAACAAGAGTTCTGCCTGGCAGTGGCACAAAAATGAAAACGTAATTTACAGTCTCAGCTGAGGGCGAGAATGATCAAAAATAGTTTACACTTGCGTTCTTGAGGGTTTAGTGTCATCAACACTTATCATTTTAGAATTTGTCATATGCAGATTTTGGGGCTGTGGTCTATAGTACTTCCTAAGTAAAATCTTGCTATTGTGATTTCTACATAAAAATAAAAAAGACACCTTCTACAGAAACCACATTTATCACCTTTGATGCACATTTACACTTTATTTACAGAATTTTACAAATTTGTGGAAAGATGGTGGCCTGCCCAAAGTATATGTCACATATTTCTTTTTTTTTACTACAATAAATAAAAAATGATGAATAATGAATATATATATATAAATATATATGTATGTATGTATGTATATTTTTATTTATATATATATATATGTGCGTGTGTATGTACAAGTGTGTACAACCATAGTGTGGGAATTATTTGGGTGACTATTGAAATTTCTTGACCATTGGACCACAAATTTGGTAGCCATAGCTGCATAAATAAACATTTTCTCTGAATGACAAGCTATATTATTGGGGAATCCAGTGTAGCTCAAGTTATTTATTGTATATAAAAAGCAGTCAAGCCTGAACTCATGCCTGTGAGTTTCAATGTGGCAAGCATAGAATCTTAAAGGACCACTTGTTTTTCAACATAGTTACTGCCTGCAGCATCTGTAGCATATGGCCAATTACCGAGGAAGATAATTTCCCAGTAATTAGAAAAGAACAGACAACCCACTGACTCGAAACACATTTAAAATAGAACCCAGTGGGCAGCTGCTGAAGATAAAACATGAGCCCATTGGCTTCTAATGTAAATTATATTATAAATTTTAGTGTCAACAGTTAGTACAGCAGAGGGAAATGCAGTAAAATTAGTGTCCATGGCAGTTGACTGTACACTGCAGATGCAGTTAGCATGTTCCTTTAAAGGAAAAGGCCTCAGATTTTTTGAACATTTTGGTATGGTTGAATGATTAAGAAGTAAATGAAGTCCAAATGGCCTAAAATCCCTGATAATAACATATAAAAGCTCTCACCTTTAGGTTCACTGGCCGTTTTGAGTCATATGTAAAAGGTCTTTATTTGTATTGAACCCTATCAAGAACATTGTAAAAGAAATCTGGGATCTGAGGTACGTGTCACTACATTGTACATCAAACCAGTCAGAATGACTTTTTTTACTCAGCAATGGAATTATGCAGATATTTTGAAAGACAGTTTATATGTGCCTTTAATAAAAGATAGCTATGTCCTATTGCCTGAAAAGCCCAGTGGATATTGTGCAAGAGTGTAAATTTTGTTCAGAAGTAACAGTTAATGATTTTTTGGTGTGTTAAACCCAGTAACTGATTGCAGGAGCTGGATTAGGTGTGTAATCTGCAGTGAGTACCTAAAGGACCAGAAAAAGACACTCTGGAATAATACATGCAGCCATATATCATTTTTCAAGTCATTTTGGAAACATTTTTCATTTCTTATATAATATTCTAGTAGAGTTCAGTTTGAGTTGTTTGGTTCATCCAAAGAGGACCGCAGGTCTTTTCTACCTACTTGTCTTTAGTGCATATTTCTATATAAAGAAAATAGCAACTAAGCTATACTGAATTTGAATTTGAAGATATAATGAACCCTAGAAAAAAATGAGATCCTATTAAATGTCAATCAATCTAAAACCAGTGTTTATTCTCCAACACACTCGCCGTTTCGGCCGCTCTCCGGAGCCCCTCCCTCCGTGGGTTTTCCCCACCCCCTCGTGGGCGGAGGCCATCCTGAAAGTTCTCCCGCGTTCAGAGAGCTCCTTTTTTCTGTTTGTTTCTAAAATCTAAAATAAAATATAATTTTTGTTCTTTTTTGTGTTTTTATTTGACACCTTTTTATAACCCAGTAGTTGTTATTAGTAGTATGCTTTTAATATTTTAATTGTGAAAGGGTTAATCTGTATATTAACCCTTGGTATCGATAGCATTCAATCAATATCAAATATTGAATCAATCAGAGGCGGGAGACAAGAGATCTCTTTTCAATGCCGGCAAAGGGAGACGCCCGTGGCGATCAC
>JBBMFX010000080.1:2462228-2476734 GCA_037832545.1 Rhabdalestes septentrionalis | reverse complement strand
TATTCCAGAGAGGGTAAGTGTCCTTCTTTTATTTTCAATCATCTTATTATTGAACTCGAAACGATGCTTGAGTTTGGTCTTGAGTTGATATGTTATTTATTACTGTCAGGTTTAGGCATACCTTTACACTGTGATGGTTCAGAGGAGTGTCTAAACATGTGCAGATGTTCAGAAAAGGTACAGCTAAGGGTGCTAACTCTACAGTTGTTTTGTTGTTATTCATTCATCCTAAAAGAGAAGCAAAGAAAAAGTCCAACAACTAAACTGACCCAAGAGGCCGAGCAAAATTACATGACAAGTATGGTTCTCTAGAACTGAAAAAATGAATACAGTGAGCATAGACATTATTTTAAAAGGCCTCACAGTCCGCGGAAACTAAAGTTATGTTAATGTGCAGAATAGCTTTTGCATTTCTGCAAATGTAATTGCATGGTTGCTATAAAAGACAAACAGATGGGTTCAGAACCACGCCTCTTCTGACTCTGTTCTCTCAGTGTGTGCATTTTACCATTGCATCACAGAATGGGTGTGTTTACTTGCAGTTACCAAGCCATTCATGGTTAAAGAAGGCTGAAAATGGGTGGAGCGTAATTTTTTCAGCCAAAATGAGTGTGAAAAGCGCAATAGCTTTGTTGACTGATTATTTTTAATTCAACCACAACAGTCTTCCTTAAAAAATTTATTTTTTAAATAACTGTCCTGAACTTTCTTTTTCTGTCAGAGTTTGCTGTGCCTTTAACTCCCAAAATTAGGCAAACCTTTCTTGTTTTTTTGTTGATTTCCGGCCACCATAGCTGTGAAATCACAGGCTGTCCTTTGCACACTCTCTCCCCATACATTACAGAGGTGACTCAACAACACAAAATTAATTTTTAAACAATCAAAAAAATTCAGCATGGGCTCAAAAGAAAAGTGGTACCAAAAAGGGGTGAAATAGATGCTAAAACTTTAGAAGAACACTCACTCTTAATTGGTGTCTTTTAAAAAAATATATGTTAACTTCCCACTGTTAAAGAAAGGCAGCCAATCCCAAATTTCTCTGCAGTTTTCAGTGAACAGAAGTGAAGAGAGTACTTAATAGTTTGAGAGCGAGTCTTGAGTGAAGTCTCAAACCTCTGAAGTGCAAGACTGAATCAAGACTTTAGTCTCTGAAGTGGAAGACTTTATTATGAACTGTAGTCAAAGTGCTGGGTCATTTATGCAGAATGCACCGCAGATCCCGCTGAACAGGATGCAGCCACGTATTACAGTTCTTGTTCGGTTCTGATATACTCAGCAAACCCACACATGAACAACCAAAGTATATGAAACATGTTTAAATGTTTCTTTTCAAAAGATTGGTATTCGTCTATTCTGAATGCTCAGATGGGTTATCTTAAACTCTTTAGTCCCTCACTCATATCTTCTGAGGGGTAAACAGCTCCCGGCTTCTGGGCTTGGCACGTGCAATGCACCTGAGAATTCTCTCACCACCACAATATAACACAAGCTGTGTTTTCCCATAGACCCTCCTAGAGGGTTTACATCTTTTTCAACTTTTCCACACTTGATGGGTTTACATCCCTAAAGACAATACAACAAATTCGGGTTGGTGGTTGTACAGTCATTTTGACTTTTTAAGCGTCCAAGTGTCCAGTTAAAGGATTTTAACCTAGGCATTCAGTTAGATTACTCAGGAACTGCTCTTTATTAATTTGTTCATTGCTAAACAAGAGATTTTAAAACATTTATCTCTTGAACTTACCTAGGTCAACAGAAATCCAATCAAATTCACTTCTCTGCAAGGGAGGTGCACATGGATAACATTAAATGAAACAAATAAACGTACTAAAATTATGGCTAAATGTGAATGTAATCATTTACAAGTATGAATAGAGCTGTATTTAGAATGAGTAGTACAGTGTCCATCCAAAAACAAGAAGTGTTCAAATGCATGAACAGATTCACCGCTGCAGATCGTTTGCATGTGTGAATTTACAGTTACACTCCAGTATTGTTTCTCTCCACCTGACTGCTGATGCAACATTTGTAACAATGATGCAAAAATTCTTTAATGTTTAAACTAGAGGCAACTTCGTGCCATTTTTTGACTTTATATTTTTGGTTTATTTATGTATTGTACATTCTGTGTGACTATGTTCTCGGACTATAAAGCTCTATTTGAATTTGTCTTTGACTTGATTTGAACCAGGAGGCATATTTCATTGATTGTAGATTTAAAAAAATTAAATGTAATAGCAGGTCCCAACAGTTTTCAAAATATCAGAAGAGGACGGCAATGTGCATAAGGGGAAGCAATCTTTAGTTTTTATCAGTGAGGTCCAATTTCAGAGAGACTTTTGATCATCAGAAGTTGCTACACCCATTTCCTGGGGCACTTGTTAGATGCTTGGGTTGCTCAAGATGTAGTGAAGTAGTTAGTAAGGCCTGACTGTTGCTGTTTCGAAAGTAGCTTTAGCAATAAACGCTTTATTAGATCAGAAATGGACCATTTAATACTAATCTCACAGCCAACTAGAAGCGTGTACATGTGTATTTTGCAACCACACACAGTGAGGAAGCTGGTTAGTGTGACAAACTGTTTAAGGATCACAGTTAGAAGAGAGATTTTCCATGAGCTTTTTTTTAAACCATCTTTACCAAGGTTTCCATAATTATGGAATGAACTGTATATAATTTTCTCCATGTCTGTGTGAGAGAGAAACCCACTAATTAATAAAATACCTGTAAAAAGTGCCTTTTTTTACACTATCTAGCAGCACAGGTTACAGGCCTTTACCCTTTCTGTGACTTGTAAATGAGGAATGGAGGACACCTTTTTATTTAATCTGAGCTATTAAGGAATGTGTTAATAATAATCCATGCTGTACACTTGATTATCTTGAAAAATTCAATAAACTATTTTTGCTGAGACCTGCAGGCGCTTGTGCCCGCCTCTAAATCTAAATATGTATCAGCTACCACTTTTTCTCACATAAGAGTTCAAATGAAAATGCATCTTTTTCATCCAAATGTGATATTAATTAATGTTTCTACTTCATATTAACTTAGTCCGTACAAAATCTTTCCTGTATAAATATTGTATTATTTGACATTCAATGAAATTTAGATGGTCTGATGTTTTCTAAGCTTCTATAAGGACATGTGCGTTTAGGCAAGCCGCATGTAATCACAGGATCCAAAACGTTTAATGCTAAAGAAAAAGGAAAAAAAGATATTATTAGAAATCATGTGAAAGTAGGGAAACGCCAGATGGTCCAAGGGATAACAAGAACAGGAGCACATCTGAAACAAAAGGGGAAAATAAACAGATTTAATAAAAACACAAACTTTCATGCTGGTATGGTGCCACTCTGAATGAAGGCTACAGATCAGAAAGCTTTCATTGTTTACACCATTTATGCTGTGATGAGAAAAACCCATTAAGTGTGTGGAGGGAGCAGGATTAGATGAAGATCATTTTAGTGAGTTTTACCTGTTGAGTTGGATTGAGCCTCCCTGCAGCATCTATATTTTGGTCTGTATTTGTATTGAGTGTATCAGGCAGCAGACTTAGTGGAGTAAGCCTTCACAAATCATCACTAGTATGGATTGCCAGGATCTGAGGTTCTGTACCTCCCTCGTTTCTAGTTACTTAAGAAATTGTACCTGGGATTATTTGTGTTGGCTTCAATGAGGCATGATTTCTAGGCTAAATGCTTTACTGCAGTGCACTTCTCTGAAGTTCTCCTTTTGGGCAGAGGGGGAAAGATTAGTTAATCACCATCAACCGCTAATTTGTGAACATTTTATAAAAACCAGTTTGAGTGTTGTCTTCTCTATTTTATGTGGCGTTATCTAGAATGGGCTGTAGAAAGTTCTCCAAGCGTTCAGTTAGGTTATCTAAGTCTGCGGTATGACTAATATGAAAATGAGGGGGTGGAATTACTTTATGGCTAAAATAGAATGATGTAGTGATCTGAGATTACTGTGGCCTGTGGAAGAATCGCTGCATTCTACCTTAACAAATGTGGACCAGTAGTCAGTACTATCCACATTTCTGTGCTACTGGGGACGGATAAACCTGATAAATCTGTTTGTATCTGTGTCCTGAACAGTGCCTGTCCAATTTCTATCCCGGAGATCATTTAACAGTGCCTTGCCGCCCATAGTTGATCCTTTGCGATTAGTTGCACTACCAAGCACTGGAACGCTCCAGGAATAGCTGTTTTTATCCTGAACGAATTAAAACGATTACCGCTGATCATGGGTGGAAGCCGGTTAGCTCAGTGTGCAATGGAGAAAGTGATTAGATGCTCCTGATTGGTTTACAAGTATTTTTAGTAGGTAGTGATCCTTTATCAGTCGTAGTGATTCAGTGTTTTGTTTTGTTTTCCACTAAACTGTTGCTATTATATTTTTTTACTTGGATGTTATAAGTTGCATTTAGTACATTTCAGTACAGTCTTCAAATCAACAAAATGTGAATATTTTGCAGTGGTTGATTCTCTTCTATACCCCCTGAATCTACAAGTCTGTAGTCATTACTTTGAACTCTTATCCTTCTAGAAACATGAAGAAAATGTAATTTTACAATGCTGTTCGGAGGAGAAAGTTGAATAAGGGACATCATTAAACAGTGACCTGTGGACAGCTGAGCTGTTGTTAATGCTAGGGTTCACAACCCCGAGATGACATTCCTCCCTGCCTGGGTCGTCGCCGTGAGACCAGGGTTTGCTCAGCTGCTACAGGAAGTAAACGACAGCCTCCATTCTTCCCCCCTGAGCTCCCAGTTGCTTGTGCCTTCTTCCTGCTCCACAGCCTAATTTCCGGCATTCGCATTGTATTCTGATCGTTCCTTCTTCCCACCATGTACTTGTGATAAGAGTTCGTGCCAAAGGTGCAATGTCGAAGCTATTCCTGTTCCCTGCACTTCCCTGGCAGCACACGGAGGGGGTTAGGAAGCAAAGCAGAATGGACAATGTGGACACAGGCAGCCGCTTCTGCCTGGTGCGGCAAGGATTTTCCGGTTTATTTAGCTGAGCGCCAAAACGAAGGAAGGACGGAGCGTGAACGATTGAGTGTTTTAGCGGTCCTTGTGGCGAGCAACTGACTCGTATCCATGACCGGAGTTGCTGCTGGTACCTTGACTGCCTTTGTAGAAGCAGAAACAAGAGAATAGGAAGTATAAGCCTCAGACTCAGTCTGCTGTTAAGCACTGCTCTCGGAAGTGAGCAGAACAAGCGTTTAAATTTAGTAATGTGAAAGTGCTGATTACTCATTCATGAGCTGTTAAGTGCTGGCCTGCGTGCTTTTATGTCCACTGACCTGAGCAATTAGTTCGCCTCTTGTTGGGCTTCTGTAAAAGGCCTGATGTTTGTGTCAGACCTATTATACGATCCTGTGTCTTTTGGATCCGCTTGTCCTTTCCTGAAATATGCCTACGCACATATTTGTGCTGGCTGTTATATTCGTGAGTCATGTTGTTTCTTGAAGAAAGTCACATATGAAAGAATCATTAACACTATACGGCCAAAAGTATTGGGACATGCCTGTTTTTTTTGGGGGGCGGGGGTTTGGGCAGGGTCTCTTCCTTCCAGAGAGGGACCTTTTCTATTCTGGCGTGACTGTCTCCCAGCGCACAAAGCAAGCTCCATAAAGACATGGTCGGTGTGGAAGAACTTGACTGGCTACACAGAGCCCTGGCTTGAACCCCATCTAGCACCTTTGGGATGAACCAGAACAGAGATTGTGATCCATCCAACATCTGTGCCTGACCTCAGGGGCTCCTGGGGCAGTCCTGACATACAGCGTTTTGAGTTTATGACGCTAATTCCCTCAGCTAACAACGTTAGCCTCGTGGGTGAACTAGTTTTTTTGTGTGAAGCAGAAGAAGTCGCAGTAACGCGGCTTATGAATGAGGGAGATTTTCTTTTTTCTGTGGCAAAGTTGTGTGTTTATGATCTTACAGCTGTGTTTTTACTAACAACAAGATTCGGGTCGCATCACTGTCGAAGGATCGGTTCTGTGTCGCAACTCGAGGACCTCCTGTACTTTAAACCATATAGAGTATTTGGTTTTGAATTACATTGACTGCTCTTTTATAAGTACAGTGTAAATAATATGCGTTAATATTGTGTGTTTTATATGTTGTTGACTGTATTTAATAAGTAGCTCCTTTTTGATTTGACAGGTTTTATCAGATACGCGGCAGTATGAAAGTACCCCCCAGGACCCCACACAGAGTAGAGGCCAGTCTTCTTCATCCTGCAAGTAAGTCTACCCAGCCTTAACTTTACCTCTCTCTTCCTCTCCGATTCACCTGCACACACACATCAGCGCATCATTTCTTTATACCCGATCAGGTGCCTGATAACCTTTGTGGTAACTTGTCTGGCATGTTTGCTTTTGCTTTCTCAAATCAAGGATATGTTCTTTTTTACTGTTTTACTGTAAAAGCACAATATTTTGCTCAAGACACGGTCCAGAAAAACATCTTAATTCTGGTTATGCATGGAGAAAGGAGTGAAAAATGGATTACAATGTGACTTAAATGTAGGCCGTCATATTCCTGTGATTTATTAGTGCTCTAGCTCTTTGCTGCACATATTTTAGTGATTTTTCGACACATTTATGTTTGTTGTTTTCTTTGTTTTCTTACTTTCATTTGTAATTCCTGTGTTTGACTTCAAGATGATTGATTAAATGTTAGTGTAATGCTTTGTGTGAAGCTGAAATCATTATTCATTTTTTTGTCTGTGTTATTGAAGTAATTGTACAAAATAAACACCACAATCCCCCCCATAATAATGACAACACCCACAGAATGTTTGAAGTAAAACTACCCATTGTAGAAGAGAACACCTGATCTGTTCCATACCCATTATTACTGCAAGTGTATTAGATAGTCAAAACCTCTTCCCAAAGCACAGTCAGTTCAAATACAACCAGTCCAACGCAGGCATGGGCTTTCTGTCTCTTTATTTAAAAGCACTCGGCATTATGTAAGCTGCACAGCCCACATTGGCACTACACACATTGGCACTCACTGTTACTGTTATCACTATAAATACATAAGCTGTGCTCTCTGTGCCTCCCCTTCGCCTGCTGGGAGCAGCGCTGCGGGAATCTCAAACCCCTCGAAGGATCTTTACACTCACCCTGGCTCCGCATGTAGATTGTAGTGTGTAAAGTTGTATGCCGCAGATATATTTTCGTTGGTAAATTTCACATCTAGTAATGGTGTATGCTTCATTTGTTTTTTAAGCGTTAATTTGTAGGCTCTAAATTTCAGAAAAAGAAAACAGGATTATTACCCACACATTTCAGCATGTTGTATCGAGGTCATTGTTTTGTCGTCATTGTATTAAAAGCTTTGTGTTAGAAAGTACAATGATATATTAGTTGCATATTTTTAGCCAGGTTCACAAAGCCAAGGCTCCAAAAAAGGATTAGTTGTCCCTTTTCTTTGTTCCTCGGGTTCTTGTTATGGTCTAGGCTAAAGCTGCACTAGAATCTTTTCTTAGAGTTAACTAGAGCAGAAGTAATGCTCTGTTAGAGGGTTCCTCAACTGAGCAGCATGACCGGTTTGTTTGGAAATAAGTTTCTTCTGGTGAGAGAAGATCTTTTTAATAAGCCTGTTATGTAAGCTATGGAGCTTTATGAAAGCGAAGAAAAGTAACATTTTTAATGATTAATTACTCTTCCGTTTTAACACAAGCAAGCCAGAAATGTCAGCAGTTGGCAGTGATTTCACTAGATGGGTTCGATATTTCCATTTTGTAGTTTGTGTTATAAGGACTGGAGAAAAGGCTAGAAATGTCCAGACTAATCCATGCCATCAGTATTGGGTAAACACTGGCTCAGAATGCTGCATCAGATATCGGAAGTGAGAAATGCACCAATTTTCAATATTCAGTCTCACAGGCATGCATGTTTACACACACACACCCCTCATTATATGTTAATATTAGTAGATGTCTTTTTTTTATACCGTTTTGTTCTATGTGTTGCATTAGTAGCTTTAGAAAACAATAAAGCACGATGGGCCTAATCCCCTCTATGGATTTTTCCCAAATTGTTTGTAACTTCCAGGAGTATGAGTGCAATCGTGAATTATTTTACAATTAAGCTGTTAGATGAGATCATGGAGCTCTGAGATCATGGACATCTGCTCTATTGGAAGAAGCCCAGAAAAGTTGCCCATACACAGGGGTTTATATTAAAGCAGCTATTAAGGAGGAGATGCGTAAATTGGACAGTAATAGAAACTGTCCATGTACTTTTAAGGAATATTACAAAAAATAAGGAGGTTATGGGTTAGCTCGGTGTGATAAATCTTCCTATTGGAGACTGAGTATAAGCAAATATGAAAAACACCAAGAACTTTTTAAAAAGTAAATTGTCTCATAACTAAAAAATTAAGAAATTCGTGTTAATACAAATTTGGGAGGTTTAGGGTCCTACTTTAGTTTTCTCAGTTTGATGTAAACATTTTGATCACTTACAGTATTTATCTATCTAAATGCTTCCCCAACACTGCCATACCTTGACGCATTACTCTCAAATGTGCTCCATTCCCAGGTTCAGATTTGGCCTTTCCTGCTTCGGTGCAAGATGATGTCATCTGCAGCAAAACCTTTCAGATACTCTACAAGAATGAGGAGATCGTAGTCAATGATGTTCTCATATTCAAGGTTATGGTGCTACTGGATGAAAAGAAGGTGAAATAATCTTCCTTCCTGTTGCAAATGTGTCCAGTTACTTTTTTGGGGATATTTAGGAAGTGAATGCGTACATTTCTTTTTGATCTTTTGAAAAACATGATTTTAGGTGGAGGAGTCCCTAAATGAGATGGACTTTCAGCTGGCCTTGGACCTCTACTTCACAGACGGTGACTACACGTACGTCCTGTGCCTGCAGGCATCAGAAATGCCACTTAAAATTCATTGTTTATCAAAAGTAGATAGCAGTTTTGTTTTAGGCTTGGTAATGTATTTGTAATGCAGCCTGTCAGTCAGAACATGCATGTTAACATCCTTTTTCATGATAAATAAAATTGAAGCTTTGTGAGTATTGAGTTTTGTCAAAGGTTAGATACAAGCTATATTGATTGTGTGTCAATATGTTGTCCATGTGTAGACCAGAGGATCCCACCTCTCTGCAGAGTATCAGCAGCCGGACCTTGCGCTTGCACTTTAGCCTCAACAGAGGCATCCACCAGCACATCAATGTCATGTTTGACTATTTCCACCTGTCTGTCATATCTGTCACCATCCATGCCTCTCTTGTGGCTCTACATCAGCCTCTCATCAGGTCAGTGGAGGGTCAGGAGGTCCAGCCAGTATTTTAGTGTTTATTGTACTATATGCAGGTGGCACAGATTTGGTTTAATGCTCTGTATGACTTCCTTTGAACTATAGAAATTAACTTTAATGTGGGGGCCAACATTGTGGGAAGCCTATTTAGACCACACAGTGTTTATTTTTTCATAAGCTCAGGAGTAGAAGTGTTAAAATTGAATCATTTGATATGACAACAGTGGTCATATTTGGAGGAGCCTGATGCACTGGAAGGAGCCTGACCCAAGATATTGTTTATTTTGCATTTACAATGTACCACCATAATGAGGAGCTGCATTCAGGTTGAGCAAGTTCAGTGAAATTGTGCCTTTACAAACAAATGTCCTAGATTTGTATGATTTGTTGCTCCAACACTACACTGGAGCAAAGTTCATTCTCAAAATTGGTCTTTATGGAGCTATTATAGAGACAATTGACATGATTTTGTAAATTAGATGTTTTTATTTTGAATGTCTCCAAGAATGCATGTAACCAACAACAATTTTATATATATGTTTATATATAAAACAATACAGGTGACCATAACAATGAGTCATATTTGAAACGACAAAAACATTGTAAAACCATAGTACTACACTGTATACTTTAGACCAGGGGTCCCCAAACCGGTCCAGATAGGGCCGCTGTGGGTGCAGGTTTTCATTCCAAGCAAAAAGAAGCCACACCTGAGTGACTGAAAATCAAGACCAACTGATTACAGAGGTGGAATCAGGCGTGTCTCCTGCTTGGTTGGAAGGAAAACCTGCACCCACAGCGGCCCCATCTGGACCTGTTTGGGGACCCCTGACTTAGACCATGTAAGAACATATTTGCAAATATTGGCTGTCTGACTTTTTATCAGAATTCATCTTACAATCCTGCTCATTTCCCAACAGAACGTTCATATTGGTTGGGAATCATTTAGAATTAAATTTTTATTCATTAAATACTTTTCTGTATTTAAATATCACTGCAAGGAAAATCACTACTAACAAACCACTCAATTATTGTAGTTATGGAAGAATATTGTAAAGAGGTGCTTGGTGCATGGCTGCACTGGCTTCTGTTCTCATGATCTTTACTGTGTGTGCTGACCGCCTGTTTGTTATGCAGTTTCCCCCGGCTGGTCAAAAGCACCTGGCTAAATCGCAATGCACCAGCACAGAGCAAAGACTCCCTCATCCCTCTGCTGGAAACCGTGGTGTTTGGCAGCAGCTATGTCAAGCAACTGTCCCCAGACGTAAGCATGCCTACACACAAAAACAGTGTCTTGGTTAGATCATGAATTGAAGAGAGGAATTTGTGTACTTTCCCAGGTTTTAGTAGAGGATTATACAAGCCTGTTGACATTGTAACCGAAACACTTAGCTTTTCTGCTCATTTCCTTCCCTAAATGAAATGAGGAAGGACACTATTGATTCTGATTGTGACAGAGAGCTGAAACAGTATTCACAGCCTTATGCCACCGATTGTAATGCTGATGGAGATCAGGTTTTGCATCAGACGCAAGTCAGCATTATGCCTGTTGTATTACATTATTGATGTCACAAGTTTTTAACTTGAGAATGACAAACTAGTTGACTAAAGACATTTATAAATTCTTTAACTCTCAGAACAATAGACACGAGCAGCAGAAGATACAAAAATAGCACAGTATGTCATAAACTAGATGAATAAGAGTGACATCCTAAGACTAGGATAGATATCTTGATCTTGTATTATTACGCATGGCATACACTGGTTATGTAAGGACTCTAAGGGCAGGAGAGCGGTAGGCTAGCGCACACCACAGCACAGCACACAGTGTGAAATTGTTTCCCTGCGTTTAACCCATTTACCAAGTGAAGCACTGGGTGGATTACAATTCAGTTCCGTGTTTGGGGAGCAGTGTGTCGGGAATGGTATCTTACTTAAAGGTACTTCAGTGGGGCCACTAGCAGGACTGGGATTCGAACCAGTGACCTTCTGATCACAGGGGAAACTTCCTAAGCACAAGGCCACCAGCTGTCCCCATAAAAGCTAACCAGGCTACAGCTTATGTATGCAAACATTTTTTGTAAAAAGCTACATTAATATATATATAAAAACTGAATATTGTGCTATTCTTACTTAAGCTTCAGGATGGAGTGTTTTTATTGTTCTTTGCTAAGTAGAGTAACATAATCAACAGCAGCCATGACTGATGGTGTAGTTTTGCTGCTTAAAAGCTAGTTTGGACGTAGAGAAATTTAGAGGTTTAAAATATTAAAACCTTTATAGTATGTATAGCTCTGCGCAGCTTTGTTCTCCATCTTTGCGATAAGGAGATTGTGTAAGATCTGGGCTGGCCTGTTTGACTGTGTTACCTCCCGATATTACGCTTGGGATAGAGCAAGTTTGATCGTGCCTATTTTGCCATCAAAACTTCATGTCTCGGAGTATATAAGCTGTAAAAGTTGTAAACGTGACAAATGCCATAAACAGCTGTATTAGATTGTATTTCTTCTCAATAATAATTGAAAGAAAAAAAAAAAAAATAAAAAATAAAAAAAAAACTTAATGTCTTGGGGCTTAGGGACTTGGCCTGAATATTTGCAATTTTGAGATATTATAACTTTTGCCTTCCCTGATTACCACAAAGCAGACCCCTCCCGGTTTCAGACCAGTGGTGGAGGTCATTGCGTCAAACTGTGATTCTTTGCTTTAGACTAGATTTACATCAATCAGCCACAACATTAAACCGCCGAAAATAGCATTGGTTATCTTATTACAGTTGCATTTGTCAGTCGTTCAGTCATAGGTCTGTTCTTGGCACAGTGTGTCAAAAAGTTTGAGCCCGATTGTAATTACTTGAAGATGGGTTTAGAGCATCTAAACAAACAGTAGCTTATGTGGGTGCTCTCAGAATGCAGTATTCATAACGACCAAAATTGTCCAAGGAAGGACAATTGATGAACTGGAAAAGGAATGGAGAGATTCATGGCCAACCTATCGTAAATCACATTTGCTTCTGATTAAGCTTATACCATCTTGCACTATTCCAGGTTAAGATCTAGCACATAGACCTCACGTCAGCATATCCCACTGTTCTGAAACTTGTAAATGGCTTTGGATAAAAGTGTCTGCCAAAAGAATGTAGTGTAATATTAAAGGATCTGCTGCTAAATTATTGGTGCCTGAAACCATAGCATCAGAGTTCATGTACAGTCCATATCTTAACCTGTCGGAGCAGGAATTAGGCATATCGTTTTTATGTTTTGGCTGATCGATGTATGTAGACTTGATTCATTGCATGGCCTTTACCTTTCAGGAATTCACCTGGGGGAAATGGCCAGTAGAAACAAATATCTGGCTCATGGTTGGGCCTGTCACAACCATGAAATGTTAAGTTTGTTCCAATATGAACAGCTGGGATTCAAATGAATGTGTTTAGCACATAAGCGGGTGGGGTGGTCTCGTACCAGGGCAGGCCTTGAATTTGAAAACCCTGCTTTTCTAGCCACCATGCAATCACACTTTGGTTTCTCACTGTTCTTGCAGCCCAAGCCTAACTTTATGGCACAGTACATAGTTCACATTACATCTGCCTATATATTTCACAACCATTGTTGACATCTTGTGAGGTAAGAACACAGATTGAATATTTTAAACCGTGTTTTGGTGAGTTGTAACTAATATCTTCTTATTGCCACAGGGCAAGACCTTCCTGGTGTCGGACCAGTGTCTGCAGCATGCCTTCACCTTGCACCACAGCCTGTGTGCCAGCTTGCTGCTGGCCTACCAAGGCCTCTTCGAGTACTTTATGATGCTCAACAAGAGTCTCCCTTCCTCTCACCGCATGGAGCTCGGTAGGTCACTCAGCCCTGGGTAGTTTAAGTTATGTTCCAGGGCACTGACCCCCAATATTAGTATCAGTAGTAGTTTCATGTTATTCCTAATTTCTAAGATGGTGTAAAATTTAAATATATTGCTTAGCAATAACAGCTTTCTATTGTTCTACTGCTGTGTGGTGACTGCTATAGATTTTCCACCTTTTTAAAATAGCATCATTTGCATTCCTAGATTTGTTGCCTGCTTCTGTGAAAAACGGCTAATACTGAACAAAACTTTGGTGTCTTGCCTGCCATCAACAAGCACTAGCCTGCAAACTAGCACCTGTTAGCTTTTTGTTTCCAGTCAGATCTAAAATAAGACACCAGTACTAACCCAACATTACCCATGACTAAGACTTCTTATTTAGCTTTAAGCTGAAATGTAGGCTTAATCAAAGCTCACTTGTGCACCATTGCGCTCTTGCTAAAATCGACATTGTGTTTGCATGCATTCTTTCTTCTTGTGTTTTCCTGTTTGCATGTTTGTTGATTTAAATTTATTTTGCTCTTAAGAGCTTCTCTTTAGTGTGGCCTTCACCCTAGAACACTTCCCTTTATTTAACTCTCACTTAAAGGCACTAACAGTCCTCTCCCTATTGCTGTTGTGCCAATGTGTCTTGTGACTGTGTCCTGCATGTATGTAAGGGCACTCAGCTCTACCAGTGAAATGGGAGAGGAACCATTTTAAACATGCCTATATGTGCAATCCCACCACTAGCCAAGCCCAGCATGCAAGTCCTTTATGAACGAGTTCTAAGAAGACCTTTTCCCCGAGGCCAAAGGCACGTCTACATAGGTATGTGTCTCCAAAGCCAACCCTCAACCTCAACTTGCCTCTTGCCTTACTTTTTTTGTGTTATTTCTGTTTTCCCATCCTTGTTGATCTTCCTTCTGTCTGGCCTGTTGTCTATTGCAAGGGCACTCTCCTCAAGTAGAGAGCACTGGGCTCAGTTCCATGGTCTGTCTTTCCAGAAGCACTGATTTAGAACCAGGACTGACAACAGAGAGGTCACCCTTCCGCAGCTCTGCTGCTCCTCTGTGTCCTCTGATCCCCTTTTACTAGTTCTCTTCCGTAGCCCTCGCTTCTGTGGTCTTGACCTCAGGCTCTTCAGACTCTCTGATGCCACTGAAAATCTTTTAATTAAAGCTGTTTTAATATTCCCCCCACCCCCCCATGCCCGATTTCAGAAAAACTGGACGTGGATGCGCGCCTTCATGAGCTTTCTGAACAAGTCAAGGTATGTTTGGAAACCTTCTGGAGAGTGTGTGAGTGTGTGAGTGTGTGAGTGTGTGAGTGTGTGAGTGTGTGAGTGTGTGAGTGTGTGAGTGTGTGAG
>JBBMFX010000080.1:2434722-2449376 GCA_037832545.1 Rhabdalestes septentrionalis | reverse complement strand
AGAACAATTTATGACCTTTATTATTTTAGATTTTTATGATGTTTTTAAGATGTTTTTCATTTATCTGTGCTTTGAACATAAACCAATTCTATTTACTTTGGCTCTCATACACTTTGTACAAGAGACTCAAAATGATTGTTGTCTGCCGATAATGCTAGTCAGGTTGCCTACCAAATGGCTCAAGACCTTTTTGTTGTCTCCCTAATTGAGGGCATTGTCAGGCAGATTTCACGCATGAGTTCATGTTGCTTTTGTTTGCTGTGTGAAAGTATTTGTTTCATTTCCTATCTGTATGTTTTGGGTAGACAATGAGCACATGTTTCTTGACTTGGAAGAAAGGCTAGCCAAGTACTTCCCCAAGGAATGGAAGCAAGATCCAGGAAAGGTATGTGACCCACAGCATTTTTTGGTCTGTTTATAACGTTTTACACATGAATCATTGCTAATCTCTCAACCAATGACTATATATATGCTTACGCGGTATGGACAAAGGTTTTGGGACACATCTGTTGTCATTGCTTGTACTAGGCGTCCCAATGCATTTGTTCATGTAGTGCATATCCATTCTGGCTAAGGCAAAACTCCTGAATCTCACATTTTTATGTGTAGTTGTTTCTTTATCCCCTTATTCATTGGACTATGACTCATTATGATCACCAGGGCAGTTAGATCTTGCAAACTCAGTGATGACTAGTGGGTCAGTGGCATGCGAGAGTGGGTGCACAATGAGGGGGGTGCCACGGTAACCTACTTAACTCTGTTGTGGCTCTCTGCAGGGGTCACAGAGGAGGTGGCTTCCCCCGCTGCTCTGTCTCAAAGTGCAGTACTATGTGGAGAATGGAAGGCTGATCTGGTGAGTAACTGCTCCAGATATAAAATCCCAAATCAAGGCCGGATGATTTTGTGCAGGAGTCATCCAGCCTTTCTCTGTTGAAACTTAAGGTTGAATATTTATACCACCAAGGAACTGGTAAAACAGGCAAAATGCGAATGATGTCAGATGCTAGTGGGGTTCCTAAGGGGTATGTAATAGGACCTATATTGTTTCATATTTACACAAATGTTCAGTTTTACAAAACTATCAAATTCATACATACCCACATCTATATTTAAAACTCTGTGTGTGTGTGTGTGTGTGTGTGTGTGTGTGTGTGTGTGTGTGTGTGTGTGTGTGTGTGTGTGTGAACAAACCTTTCCTTTTTTACTTTAAAGAATGGTATTACAAAAAGTTGAGACAGATTTTTGTTGAGTTAAATATTTAGTGGCTTATTAGTTCAAAACAATATGTCTTAAGAGTAATCAGACAATTTATTAGCAGACTTTACTTTCACTTGAGATAACAGGCACACACAAGCATGATCACCGAAAACCGGTTTGGAGAAACAGGTTAGAGAATTTGTCTCCAAGGATTGTGTCACCATATAATACATACAACAATTATATTTGGCCTTTTGAACTACAGCATTGTTTCCAACTTTACAACAGTGCAACAGTATTGGACTAAACCAGCTTCGTGTTAAAATAGTAGAGCTTGAATTTTAAGAGCAGTGAAAATAAGAACCTAGATCTGTTTACTAAGAGCTGGTTACTCAAAATGAAAAAGTATACCTATGTATTAATGACTTAAAGGTATTTCCTCGGTGGCATACTTTCCTTACAAGAACACTCTGAAAGACCCAGACAATAAATCCTTAGAGAACTTTTGAGATCTTTAGGTCCTTCCATAGAATGAACAGGGTAAAAAGGGCCTATATAACAGAAAATCTCTTTCAAAATCTTCCCTTTCAGAAGTCTTTCCCAGTCCTTACAACGCGTTCATAGAATCTAAGCTGCAAAGCAGCCCGTTAAAAATTATTTCTTTTCTGATGTCACGAAAAACCCAAGACATTTGCATACGTATGTCTATTCAGCTAAGAGCAATTTAGCCCTGTCCATTCATGCCGAACTTACAAGTGCTTTTAGCTGCTTTTTGAATGACTGACAATGCAACCGTTTGCATATATTAATCATAAAGGTTTAATTCTAAAGGGGTGTTGGAAAATGGTGTTATAGAAATTGATTATTTTGGCAAAGAAACATACAAATTGTATCATTATCTGTTATTTATGATCCTTATCTATTATCATAATCTCCAAAAATAGATGATGAACAATAATATGTCTATTTTTTTAATCTATTGTCTATTAGGAAGTGTATTATTGTAAAACACTTTCTGAAAATACACCTGTGTCTAAATTCAAGTGAACGGAAAGCGAGGAGGCTGTACTATGCTGACCTGAAGGAACGAGTCCTGCGGTCAGAATGCCGACAGCAGGAGGAAGTCTATTTCCAGCTAGCGGGTTACGCCCTCCAGGCTGATCTCGGAGATCACCCTCCAGAAGAACACAACAAACGAGTTGCTAAATACTTCCAGCCAAAGGACTATTTTCCTCCCTGGGTATGTTAGTGGCCCTATACCTCTGTCCTCAAGACCTGAACTGCTGTTAAATGTGTCCTTCTGTTCACTGTAGCCTGATTCTGTATATACTCTCCATCGTAGATACAGTACTGTGTGAAAAATATATATAAAAACTTCAGATTAATAGTGAGTGTTTTCTTCATAATAATGTTAATAAATATACCAAGTATAATAAAATAGAAAAAATAAATAACATTGTACAGTAATCAGTGATTTTATGTTCAGGATTTCAGTGTGAAGTCCAGTATTACTTGTGTTTCCCATCAGAAACCTGATTTTGACTCAATCAGTCCTTCTTTAACTTAAATCAGAAGCTGATAGATTTTCACAAATCCAAACAAGGAGGAATCTGGAAACAAACCTGTGTTCTCCTCACCAGCTCACACAATATCAGCCACTTTTATACAAACAAAAACAATCTGGATATGTTTACTGCTTTCTTGCTAGTTTGGATTTAACTTCTAATGTTAATTTTACATGCTGAGGAAAATGGCTTTAAATGATCTGCATAGGTGCCGCCTAAGACTGTTCCACAGTACTGTGTTCTTAATTGAATAACCTTTACATTCATTTGTACTGAATGATAACAGCTTTAGTCATTTGGAAAGCCATTCTTTCCTTTTTCAAATGTGATGCCTTGACCAAAAGCATGGATTCTCTGTCTGGAAACGGACTTTCATTTATGGCAGTAAGGAGGAATAAAGACAATAAAAAGGAGTTCTGTGATAGAACAATAGAAAAACAAACAAACAGCAGTGGTTAATTTGTCAGCAAATAAAGTGGCCCCTGGTTCCTATCACCAACGCTGTAAAGAAATTGTGCCGTTTCCATGTCGAAACATGACTCAGCTGGTGGTCTATTGGTCAGGGAGTTTCCCCTATGAACAGAAGGTCATGGGTTTGGATCCCAAGACTGCCAGTGGCACCAATGATGTACTTCAGCAAGGTACTGTCCCCACACAATACTCCCTGTGCACTGGGTCATTGGCTGCACACCCACTTGGTGAGTGGGTTAAATAAAGAGAAAGAATTTCACATGGTTCATGCTACTCTAAGGGCCACTTTATTTTATCTCGAAAACAATTGTGAAATTCCTCTTTATATGTCTATTGTATATTCACGTCAATCCAGGACTAACATTTGTCCTCCTGCTTGACTTGTGGACCGGTACAGATTGTGGCTAAGCGTGGTGTGGACTACTTGCTGTGCCACGGGCCAAAGGTGCACAAGGAGCTGTGGGGGATGCCCTCTCGAGACGCCATCCTTCTCTTCATCAGAGAGTCCTGCCGCTTGGAGGACGTGCCCGTCACCTTCTACAGGCTCCACAAGGTCAGAGGGGTCACACTGGGAGCTTAAGACCTACTGAGCCATGGAATGTGGGAGGAGGTTTAGGGGGTGTTTCCATCAGATCTAGGGGTTAAAGGTGTCATGTTGTGATGGTGCTGGCCTCTTTAAAGGCTCAGAGATGTCAAACTAGAAGCTTGGCATCTTTGCAATTAAAATCCCTGAGAGCTTCTGTATAAATTTACAGAGTCAAATGGGTGCATCCTTGAGTATTTCTGCTAATACACGTGTATGTTCACTTTAAAAGTTGAATTTTAACGATTCCATTTAGATCATTTAAATAATTTATTCGAAATAAAGATAGTAAAAGTACAAATAGTTTGTAAAAGGATCAAGATGATAAAATGTAGTCAACATAACAAATTTAAGTGCAAATTACCCGTTATAAATTAAATTACAAGATGCGAGTAGCTGAATGCAATAATTAGAGGAAGTAATGACATAAATAAAACTAAAATGAACATGGAATAAAACAGTCACCGACTGTGTGGCGGAGGCTAGAAATGAAGAATTTCACAAGTGAGCTGATCTTTAGAGAGTTCTTATAGTGAATTCCAGCTCGTTTAATGTAAAGTACGAATACAGTCCGATTTTTAACTGACATCCAGTCATTGGGGCGTGTCTGATTACACCCCTTGATTTATAGAAATGATAGGAGACCTGTTTATAAACAGAAATAAACCAATAAACCGGTGTGCACTGCTAAGGAGGACCATCCAATGTTTTCCCACAATCTGTAATGATGTGTTTTGTTAGCAGCTGTAATAAAAACTAACTGGTGATATGTGTTTGTATATTTGAATATCTTGATTTATTACAACAGCAACGCAAACACAGTTTAAATAGTATTTCCTGCCTTTTGTCATAACAGTGCTGTCAAGTCCAATATGGTGGTAGTTCTAAACTAATACTCCATGCACTGAGCAACTTGGTTTTTCCACTGTCTTTACAACCCTTCACTCTCAGCCTGCTGAGTGAAGGCCGAGTTTGATAAAGACGTGTGATGCCTTACATGTCTCCTGTATCTTAACGCATCCATCATGTTGTCATTACTGCAGGACAAGAGAGAAGAGAAAGGCTCGGCCCTGCTGGGACTCACCCTGCGAGGAATGCAGGTTTATCAGGTGCGTGTGGGGGTCGGTAAGTAGGGGGATGCTCTTTCGTGCGGACGGAGCACGAGGGAGTATGTAATATTTGCCATGGACGTAGAAGAGCAGGGTGTTTATGATGAAGAACTGACTGTCTGCTCGTGTGCGTCATCCCATGAGTCAAAGCAGAGCACCAATACCCACCAATTCCCAGCAGACATGGGTGGAATGCGCAGGTTATCCTTGAACAAGCTGAAAAACAGGATTTGGGATGCATGCCTTTCCCCTGATCCCTTTGAACCCTGTCGAAAGAGCCTGGGTCTAACAGATTAAATGCCAAGGCCTTGTGGGATATTCTCCCTGACCCCCCAAACCTCACTGAACCTCCCATCTCCTCTTCTTTCTTTACTTGGTCCAAAGAATTTGAATTATTTGAGAAATACAAATACGTTCGTGTAGGAGTGGGCAAAGGAGTGATATCATTGCTGTCGCAAAACAAAACTGATCTCCAGAGTGGAAACTTTATCGAAGGAAGATCATGCTTGACTTAATTGTTTTGTTCATCAGGAAATTACAGCTCCAGGACAAAATAATTAGAGCACTGCAAATAGTTTTTAAATCAGCAGCTCTATGAGTGGAACGACCATTCCATGCCAGTGTCTGTTCAATTCCTACACAAGCTCCTCATTCTGCTTTATGAGGGACTGATGATTACTGATCACCTGAAACACATCTTATTTAATGAGGAAAAGTATAAAACACTGCTGTAATCAACACTCTCCTCTCACAATGAGACCAGTTGGATGGTAAAACACTACTAGAAGTTTGTAAAAGGTCATTATTGCCATTTTGTAACAAGAGATTTGTTTTCTATGAATGATTCAAGTTCTGTAAATACTGAATCATTTCTCTTATTCTGATGCTGTCATTTCCTTTAAAGTTTATTTGGAAATGAGGAGAAATATTGTCAAAAAAGGCAAAGCTGTTCAGTTCAATACTCAAGAACCTGAGAAACTGAACAATTTGCAGTGCTCTCTTAATTTTTTCCCAGATCTGTATTTCTGTAAACTAAAGCTGCTTTGTACAAATGATGTTTGTGTTTTTTAAATAATGCAAACATTTTGTGTTAACAGTGACTATATGTTGTGATACATTGCATCTTAAAACAGCTGGAGGATCATAAATAAGAGCAAATTTATACCAATCAAAGAGCCAACAAGAAATCTGTGATAAGCACATAACAGGCAACATATGAGTAAATTATACCCATAAAGTTATGGCCATTTTATTCTTTTTTTACCAGTTGATTTCCCTACTGTTCTCGTTTTTACAGTTGAATGCAGAAGTTTTGGCGCCCATAGTCATATTACATGTTCATTGTCTGCTTATCTTTTTTACATGTGTTAGGAAAATGCTAGCAGTAAACGGCTCATTTCATGTTTACTTTATTTATAAATAAATTTACTAGCCTAAATACTCTGATATCTTCTATCGCAGTGGTACATGATGGCATGTCACCTATTTTTTAAAGCTGACATGATTTTCTCAATTGTTTTTCAGTCACTTTTCAACACAGTGTGCACAGTGGCTGCTGTTGGTTAACACTGCTGTGTGTATTTTGTTTCTGTCACGTAGGAGATGAACAATGTACGTGAGCTGCTCTACGACTTCCCGTGGTCCAACGTGGGGCGACTCACCTTTCTGGTACTTTTACATTCATTTGTCCCATCACACAAGAGCCGTAGTATCTTAAACAGGTTGTTGATTACTTTGTCTTCACTGGTCTTCACTGAAGTACAAAGGATCCGGTCAACATGCGTCAAAAATTCATACAGTTGTCTGTCATTTGGCATCCAAGGTTGTGTTGAATGGTCACGGATCATCATTCCTGTAGTTCCAGAGAATCCTTAGTGCCTGCTAGCTGTCTCCTACTTCAGGCTTTACTACACTTTTGTGAATTTAACAATTATTTTGGACCGTCTGGGGATCAAAAATAGGGTTAAAACAGCTCTGGAAAAATTTTTCTCTTTCATATGAGCCAGTATTTACTGAACAGATGTGCCTTAATTTTTAAAAACTGCTGACAATATTTCTCCTAATTTACAAATAAAAAGATTGTTCTTTAAAGCATAATTTTAATGACAACACATCAAAATAAGAGAAATGATGCAGCGCTTACAGAACTTGAATAATTCAAAGAAAATCAATCTCTTGTTCTGTCTTAAACAATAATCTTTATCTTTGACAAACTTCAAGTAGGGTTTTACCATCCAACGGATCTCATTATGAGAGGAGAGTGTCGATTGCAGCAGTGTTTTATATATTTCCTCATTAAATAAGATGGGATTCGGGTGATCAGTAATCGGTCCCTCAAAAAACAGAATGAGGAGACACTGGCATGGAGTGATTATCAAACTTATAGAGATGCTGATTTAGAAATAAATTGCAGGGATCACTTATTAATTTCCAGACCTGTGTATATATGTAATGAAACAGATATTCTTATGATAAATTGATTTAACAGTTTTAAATTTGACTGAAAATTGACTTTAGCCAAGATATTTCAATATCAGAAGTTTTAGTTTTGCCCTGGAGCTACTAGGCTAATAAATATAAATCTGTCACTGAAAAGGTTTTGGAGTACCATAAACTGCATTACAAAAGGTAGCCTGCAGATAGAGGGGCATCCTTGGCCTATGAAGGATATTTTTTACTTAAATGACTTACTGCAGGAAGAAACAGTCTCAACCTTTTCACCTGTGCACAATAATTGATGGAGAAAATGCTTGTGAATGATAGAAAGTTGGTAAGCAAGGCATTAATGTGAGGAATGTAATGTGGAAAAGCATTCATTCATAAGTAAATGCCATCTTGCAAGCTGAAAACTGACACTTGGCTTAAATCAGGTGCGTTTCCTGCTCTGCATTCAGGTTACACTCTCTAAAACATGCACATCTAATAGTCTACTGTAGATTTTAAAGCAAAGTGTCATTTTAATCTGCAGGTATTTATCTTGAAATTTCTTAGGGGTGGATGCGTAGAGATTAATTATGACTGTGCATGAAGGTTTGACTATGCTAGCAGAATGGAGAAGACTCTAAATAATATTTTTGAGTGGACATTTCCTTTTACCAAATGAAAAAAAAAAATGTTTAACAGAAAAACTGGCAGTTTAACACTGTGGTGTTTTTTTTTTCTTTCGGGTGTAATGAAAGTTAATGGACTAGTTTGGCAGAAAATCTTACATTCTTGCCATTTTGCCCCATTTTTTTTGCTTCGTTAGTTTAGAATGGCTTCAGATGAGAAGTGTGATCAAAACGAACCTAAAATAAGAATAATAATATTCAAACGTAAAAAGGTAGAACTTGACAATCACACGTATTTGGTTCCTGGAACTATTCCTCAATGGAGTAATTGTGACAACCCGACTGAAATGTGGATCTGACTTGCCTGCCAGCAGCAGCTAATGAGCTGACTGTGTTTTAGGGGAAGAAGTTTGAGATCCAGCCAGATGGTTTGCCCTCAGCGAGGAAGCTGGTGTACTACACTGGCTCGGCTTTCCGCTCCCGCCACCTTCTCCTCCACCTGAGCAGCAGCCATCGCCTGTACCTCAGCCTGCAGCCCGCTCTCAAACACCTGCGCCAGCTGGAGGAGGCAGAGGGTGGGTATTATCCAGTTAAATGTTGATGCCTGATATTCGTACTGTGCATGTGGTGCTGTCTCAAATAGTTTCACATATGTACACTTTATGGGCAAATGGTCATTAACTTCCTAACTGTGGTAATGATCAGGTGTCCCAGTACTTTTTCTCATACGGTGTTTATGTTAGCTGTGATTAATTATAAGCATTAAAACAAACCCATCATCCCTCTTTTTAAAAAAGTCTTTAGAAATATTCTTTTTTTCACTAGTTTCGATTTTTTTAATGGTCCAACACATGTTACTGAAACTTTACATACCTACTGATTCTGATACTGAGCCAGTTTTTCATCTCCAGATATATTAAGCATTAATATGTGCTTAGACTTGTTTTTCACTTTAGGTGGCCGTCTCAAATTATTGCTCATACAAACACATTATTGCCCTGTAATATTTAGCCAACAACACAAAACCAGACCTCTTTTTATTTAGCTATACATTCACAAAAACTGAACTTGCACCTACAATTTTGATATGAAATATTCCTAGAATTAGAAGATTAGAAAGGGCCAAATGGTTTTTGATAACACTAGCATACTACTTCAATTCCATAGAGGTGCTAGCATTCATTAGCATTATTATATTATTAGAGTAATATTATTATTTTGACCATGTTTTGCTATGTATGACCTGAACTAAACTGTGATAATTGTAAGATTATTGTCAGATTCATTTTTTTAATTCATTAACTGCAAGTATTGGCATAATATCATTGCTGATTGTTATATGGGGACCTCTTGCACATATGATGCCCTGTTGCTAATAACATTGTGTCCTCATTCTTCCTCTTTTCTCCTTTCCAGAGAAGAAGAGATACAGGGAGTCGTACATTAGCGATGACACGGACCCCGATCCGCTTTGCAGTGAGGGGAGTCCTCGTCTCTCCAGACACTCGACCAGCAGCTCTGGCATTGAGGCTGACACCCAGCAACGCAGTGTCTCTCTGGAAATGGTTTCTGTGGAAGAAGAAGGGGCCCTGAGAAGGACCGAAAAGTCTTTCAGCTCCGCAGCCAGTCACGGCTCCTCTCACACTTCTGGCGTCGACATTGGCAGCAAGGCTCGCAACGAGGAAGAAGAGTGGCAAGACGAAGGTGAGGGAGAAATTGTTATTTTTCTCTCTAGGCACCATTTATATGGCAAACCCAAACGTGGCTACGTCTGTTTCAGAAAACCTTGAAAAACAGATCATTAGCAAAATAATGTGAAAAAGATATTTAATTGTGAACACAAAAGCTAAAATGAGTAGCAAACACACTTGAAATGGACAAAAATTTATTGGGACGCCTGATCATTCCACCAAGGAGGGACTTTAATGACGTTGCATTCAATTACACAGACTTTAATATGGAGCGGGTCCTTCTTTTCAGCTACCAATCTTCTTGGAAGGCTTTCCACAAGGTTGTGGAGTTTCTGTGGGAATTTGTTGTCCATTCATTCTGTAGAGCATTAATGAGGTCAGACACTGATGTTGGATGAGAAGGTCTGGATCCCAATCTCCATTCCAGTTAATCCCCAAAGGTCTTGGATGGGGTGGAGGTCAGAACTCTGTGTGTATCAGTCACGTTCATCTACACTGAACTCATTCAGCCATGTCTTTATGGAGTTTACTTTGTGCACTGGGACACAGTCATGCTGGAATAGAAAAGGTTCTTCCCCAAACTGGGTCCAAAAAGCTGGAAGCATGGCGTTGTTCAAAATGTCTTGGTCTGCTGAAGCATTAAGATTGTCCTTCACTGGAACTAAGGCTCCTTGCCCAATCCCTGAGAAATAGGTGTGTACCAATACTTCTGTCTATATAGTGTATTGCGGAACAATTAGAATTAGAAGTTTGATGGGTTGGATCATGTTTGAATGTTTCCGAGTAGGATGTGGTCCTAAAAACCTGAAAATGGAGTGAAACGAACTGAGTTTGCACAATGGATGATAGCCTACGATATTATGGGTTCACCTTATCACATTTGTCTGTTTGCTTTAAGATTCACCCTTATCACTTTATCTAGAATTTTTTGGTAGTTGCAGAAAGCAAAATGAAGTAATACAATCAGAAAATGCATAACATCCCAGTGAAATTCACTTTTGGATTATTACAAGTGTATAGATTTCTGAGAGTATAGCTTAAAACACACTTTTTTGATGGCCTGAATGGATATATATTGAAGTAAACAAAAAGGTTGATCATTTTTAGGGGTTCATATAAACCTACAGTGATAAACAAATTACTATAACAAGCTTGGAATCAATTTTGGTTGCAGGTTCGATTATTCAGAACAAGTGTAAAATCCGCTCTTGAGAAATACTGAATTACCTATAGTTCACTTTGAATTTGCTTACATTGGTTTCCATGGGTCAGGTTTCACTTCACCATCAATGCTGACTAACGATGGCAGTTCACGCTTAAAAAGTAGTGTGTTGTAGTGGGAAATTCCTTTTAACAAAACACCCCAAAACATATCAACTATTGCTATAAGTAGCTCATCATGAATAGCTGGATGTTCTAATTACCACTTTGATAAAATGCCCTAGAATTTCAGCAGCATGGGGACGGACCCAAAGAAGTTTCTGTGGACGATCCTGATGAGATGCTGCGACTGAATGAGCTATATCAGGGTGTGTCAGTGGATTGCCCCTCCCTCAGGACTGAAATAAACACAGGAGGTAAGATGTCCTGGCTGATTTCAGCTTTAATGGCCCTTTTAGTCACACAAAGGGTCTGGGCTTGGAATTAGAAGGGCTCTATTAGGATGCTGACAGAATTAACTGTATTCGTACCTTTTGGTGAAAAGTGTAGTAGCATTTTGACATTATTGGTTAAAAGGTCCACATATTAGAAAAAACTGTTTTTCTTGACATAAAAATTTTATGTATGTGTTTATTTATTTATTTATTTATTTAAAATTTTACACACACACACACACACACACACACAAAAACACACATATACCTGTGACATCACAGACTCTCTCTCAAACACACATTTTGAAGGCAACGCAACCATCCGCTCTCACTCCCCATCTAGTACAGAGGGAACTCGGCCACATAAACCAATTTCTTTTAAACAACCAGTACTTGGCCCCTGATCATCTGATTGATAAGCTGTGTACATGCATTCTGATGGGGATATTAATGGATGTTTTGCTGATGGAACCATGCACATATTTCAAAAAATGCAGGATTCTGTAAAAACAATAATAAAAAGAAAACTTCAGTAGTGTGACTGCTGATGCTAATGCTAAGTGATATGGTTGTTGGTAAAATGGTGAATAAGATGAAACAAATATCATGAGTGGACCCCCACAGATAGAAAATTGGTCAAATGAGGGCAGCTGTGACTGAAGAATGCACAGTTAAGATCTCCCCCGCTTGTTTTAATGGTATGCTGTCGGTATGTTGATGTTGGTGCATTTTTGTGTGTTATACAAAACTATCCATCACTCAGTGAAGGAGAGACAAAGCTTCTTGTCATGGTTTGCATTTTTGTCTTACAGCCATACATTTAAATCCCGTTCAGACGACTGATGGTCTTGGGACACCCTCTGACTCAGACAGCATAGAGCAGGTCAGACAAATTTTCTCTAAACGTTTTTCCTATGTATTAAAAAGTCAATAAGATCAATGATTTTAATTCAACATTTGCAAAGGCAGCCTGATTATAAGGAGTCATCATAATACAACATTAATAATTAATGTGCAATGATAATTACACATTATAAAAACTGGGCTGAAATCTAATCAGCTGCCTAATTAGTTACAGAACACTGGCTGGTGTTCTGAAACAGCTCTAAATCATTATAAATGATGCCTGCAGATGTTCTAGAAGCATTAATGAGACACACCAAAACATAATAGGACTTTTATTTTAACAATGACAAAACCTCCCCCCTTCTGTAGGTTCTGAAAAGCAAGGCCCGTGGTTCAGCTGACCGGCACAGTCAGAGTTTGAATGACATCCACCTTCTCCCTCGTCCGCTCCCGCTGGCAACCCTACCCAACACGTCCCACAGCTACACCTTCGGACTCCCGGAGGCTCTGGTCTGCTCCAAGATCGGCGCCTGCACGGCGAAGCCCACCTTCTACGGCCGTCGCTCCACGAACTGCCTGGCCCTGGACCTGCTGGAGGACGAGCAGTTCCTCGAGCTCCTTCTGTGACAATCGGAGAGGCCGCCGTTTCTGAGCCTCCATCTTTAAGCAGGACGAAATCGATCAAGACAATCTTGTACATTCCCTGAAAATGTTGCCAAATAGGAGACTCCACTTATGGCTCTCTAAAGCAGTGGTTCTCAACCTTTTCAACATTAAGGCCCACCTGTCTATCACAGCATGTTGCCAAGGCCCATTTGGTCAAATTACATGAACTTAAATAACCAGTTGCGGACCAATGGCCTGTCTCAATTTAACATTCGCGGCCCAATCAAAAACCTTTGCGGCCCATCGGTGGTCCCCGGCCCAGTGGTTGAGAAACCTGGCTCTAAAGCACTGTTAACTGGATGAGTCATAGATGTGGTTCCAATGTTCGGCACCAATCAATGTTGCTTTCTAGTATACGTCTAAATGTCAAGAAGCCTTTAGGACCCCCTGTTTGTGAGGGTGTGTGGTGAAGACTGGTGTGTACCACTCTCTTGCCATAAGCAGCTACATCTCCTGGGTTCGTGTTTGTGGACAATCAGTTGATTGTGCAGCAGGTCGTACTGTGTGTGTGTTTGAATGGATGATCTCGTTTTATCAGACAAGTGAAATTGTACACTTCAGTGTTGGGTGCGGATAAGTACAAAATGAGCTTCATGGTGTTGTACAAATGTGTATAAAAACAATGGCTTTACTGTAACAGCTGTTGAAGTATGCGTTTATGTATCCTCTACATAAGACTTGCGTTTATCTGTATTTCTGACTGTTTGCACAGTTGAGCCCCCAGATCAAAAGATCAGAGCTACAACAGTGGTTCCTGAAGGCCTGAGGATCTGAAAGTTGTTAAGAAAAGCTTGTGCTTGTTCGCTTCAGGCACTACATCAGTGACTTAATCAAAACTCATCTTCAGTCTTGACCCTGGGGTAACTTGTCACTTGACCCTCCACATAAGAATACAGTCAGATCTGTGTATATTAACTGATATTGATGACAGACCGTATTATTGGTATAACATTGCAGACGTAATGTGGTCATAATTGCCAACTTTTAATTCACAGTATTGTCAGGATTCAAACTGCCAATCTCCCAATAATAGTAAGTCAACTGTAAATCAACTACTATTGCAGAATATAAAAGTAAAGCAGGCTATAAAACTGAACATAAAACGCACTGGCCCTAATAAGTGGTGACTCTGTGCGATGTCTCCACTCTGTATTTTGCATTTAAACATGTTAATCCAGAACAAAAAGCCACATGAAATGTACACTAAGAAAGACAGTGACCTCTTGGTGGACAAATTCTGATCACCTGTTACCTCAGCTAACCTTACAGCCTGGCGTTGTTGCTTTCAGATACTTAGATGACACCAAGTGCAATGAATGAATACCTTCTTTGTTTCATTTTTTATTCTGTTACAGTTATTCGAAGAGTGTAAAAATGAACTTTCTGTTTCCTAGCACTCGCATATCAAAACAGGTGGTTCATTTCTATCTGTTAATTTTCCTATGCGAATCAAACTCAGCAGCAAAACTCACAGATTAGCATGAGAGAACTTTTATTTCTGTTCTGTGCTTACATATCACACCATTCGGAGCAGTTTTGAACATTTAGTTGCTCCTAATTCATCATGTTTCATGGCATAATTCTCCCTACAGTTTAAAAAGTTTTTAAGTTTCCTGAAAATTTCTCGTTTACTCCATGTCTGTCAGCCAAGGTATTTTTAGAGTGCAAATATTGCTTCGTTAGTTCAGAATTTTAGCTAACATTAGCATGCAAGTGTCAATTGTAAAAATATATCACCAAAACTTCTCTCAACCTGTTTAAGCCACATTCAGAGATTAAGTTGAAGGGGCGTAAACATAGGCGGTTCTACACGGGGCCAGCCTCAAACACACGCGCACCCCCCCCTCCCCTCCCCTCCCCTCCCCCCAATCCCCCACCCAC
>JBBMFX010000080.1:2413753-2431711 GCA_037832545.1 Rhabdalestes septentrionalis | reverse complement strand
GCTCTATAAATGGGGTGGTGACCTGGTGGCTCTATAAATGGGGTGGTGACCTGGTGGCTCTATAAATGGGGTGGTGACCTGGTGTCTAGAATACTTGCCTCTGAAACAAGAGGTCATGGGTTTGAATCCTATCTTGAGAATACCACCACTGGGTTCCTGAGCAAGACACTTAAGTCCAAGTTGCTCCAGGGAGACTGCCCCCTGTAGTTAGGGGATGGAAGTGGCTTTGGATAAAATGTCTGTATATGCTGTAATTTTTTTAAATTCACTGCATATGTCACCCCATGGTGGTGCAGTGCTTCACACTGTTGCCTCACCCTTCCAGGTTTGGGGGTCCGAATCCAGATCCAGGTTTTGTGTGTGTGTGTGGAGTTTGCATGATCTCCCTGGTGGTGTGGGTTTCCTCCAGGGTCTCTGAGTTTCTCCCACAGTAAAAAACACATGAGCATCAGGTGAATTGGGGATCCTAAATTGACAGTAAGTGTGAGGGACTTGTGTACACGTGTGCGCCCTGTGCTGGGACGGCATCCCGCCCATTACCTCCGGGTGAAAAAGAGACTTTTAAGGAGTAAGCGATTACAGATAATAAAATGAGAGACTTTACCTGGATGTAAAAGACCATTTCATTTTCATTCCTCTTCATTCATTGTTTTAGATTAAGATGTATTTTACATGCATGCTGCAGTTTTACAGTGACTTTGTCGGTACAGATCTCAGTCTCAGAGCCGCTGCTGTTTTCCATTTCTAACAACTGACTGAAACCTGACTCACAATCACAGTCAGATTATTTGCATAAAAGGGATCACAGACAGCTTATTTGCATAAAAGGGGCGGAGCCTGAAATGGCTGATTTTGAAAAGGACTGAAATTGGTGGTATCTCTTTATGTGAGAGTGATTTTGTGCAAAGGGCTTCAGAAACATGTTTTGTTAAGCCAGAGACCTATTATAACTTTTTTTTTTTTTAAGGTGACATTTGCATAATAGGTTCCCTTTTAATAAACAGTTTTTGATTCATCGCACAGTTTCACCTTCTAATTAAGTTCGGTAACTGATTGAATTTTGCTGGAGCCTACTAACATCTCCCCCCCTTCTCTCCTTTCTTGGTCAGCAATGAACGAGAGGGCATCCCTGCGAACCTGCTGCAGCTGCTGGACGCGTGTGTGGAGATTCCTCAGCAAGGAGTCACGCGCTCACTCAACGTGCACGTGAGCGCCGCCCTGCTGGTGTGGGAGTACACACGGCAACGCCTGACCGCTGGCCAAGGAGTGTAACTGCAGAAACTGCTTCTTTATTTTCTCACATTTTCCAGTCCTCAAATCCTAATAAGAAGAGCCTGATCAGGTCAATTGTGAAGGTCAGTTCAGCTCGAGGAACACATTTCCGTCGATGGACCTATAACATGTGATCGGTTGCAACTTCCTGAGGTACGCTCTGTAATACCTATTTGCTTCAGTCGTACGCCAAGGTTTTGATACCCCTTGAACAAATCGTGGTCCATTTTTCTAAGTGAAAATAAGTACAAACCTTGTACTGAGAGGACACTTATGCATATTTTAATGCACATTTATTATTTATATGCTGATTGGATATATACTCCACATTATGGAGTCCATATTTAAATGTAGTCCCTGTAGAGGCTGGGTACTTTTCATCTAGAAACAAAAAAAAACAGGTGTTTAAAACACTTCCCGGACCTCATCATGCCTTCCACTCCTTCATTCCTTTAAGAATGTTTTGATGCAGTTTTGGAATCAAAATGCTCTCTTCAAATTTTTGCCTGGAGACTGTAATCCAACCTTTGCCTCCTGGAGCTCATATGAAGTCTATGTGAGGTGAATGTTCGGAATATTGCATTACGGTGAACGCTAGTCTCTGCATTGACACACATTCTGTGTTTTATGTGTCACCTCCTGACTGGAGTTTGCAGTTAAAGGCTGAAGTGAACTGGTTTTTTTTACTGGTCTGTTTGGTGTGGGTTTTTAAAAATTGATTTATATTCAAATAAACTAGACAGTATTACATCACTGAGTCAAAGTGAGTGTTTGATCGTGTCGCTTTTGGTTTGTAAAAATACAAAAACAGTGGGAAACTAAACACCAGTGAATTGAATAACGTGGATCGAAGAAAAGGTGCGCAGGGCTTGGCTCGGTATTTACCTGTCCCGCTGCCTCATTTTAACACTTGCTGAAGTGTTTGATTTTCCGCTTTGTCAGCTGGTGGAGTGCATTTCTGCACGAGCTGCTCACAGGATGTGCGTTATGCGCAGGTGTGTGTGTGCGTCTTTGTGTGTGTGGATGAGATTCAACGACATCGGGAAGGATCATACGGACACATTGCTCGAAGGGATTTGTGGCTTTTGACTGAATGTCCTTTTTTTTGATGAAGTTCATGCCTAAATGGCCACCCTGCCTAAAACACTTGCACTAGCAGTCTGGGAACGCCTCGTTTCGACCAGTTTTGGATTTCGGAGGCGACAGCCATCGACTTTATAAGGATGGAGCTACCGAGCAGCAGGTGGCTGGACCCCAGCGAGCCTCTGCTGGGAGAGATGCGAGTGTCGTGGAAAAACTCGAGCAGCTCTCGGCTCAGCGCCTCTCCTCGTGGGAAGCTACTGCTGGAAGTGCTGATGGTCCTTATGTGTGTGGGAGCAGTGACAGGTGGGCTCTGTCTTTCTGTTCAGGATGGGGTGTCTTTTAAACATGTATTCTTCAGGACTGACATTATTAATCATGTAGACTTGATTTTTTTTTTTAATGGCAAATTAATTGGAAGTAAACAGGTTGGGATCTAAAGGAGGATCATACACATAAAATTATTTTGGTTGATCACAGGAAGAAATAGTCTGAGACAAACATTTGTATGTGTGTGTGTGTATATATATATATAAATTTTATTTATACATATATATAAATGATATATAAATTCATTATATGTCACATTATTTATATACATTAGATTATATATAATTAATTTATATAATGTAATAAATATATATATATATATAAATAATACACATACATACATTCTAATAATCAAACATTTAGACACAACTTATTGTCTCCTTGGTAAATTAATATTGAAAACAAGATTTGTTATCCTATTCCACTATGGTTCTACTCAACATTATGGCCAGAACCACCACTAAACTGAGTGGGGAAAATACAACAGTCCATTTTACCTTATTATATACCTCATCATTTTGTCTCTTTTCAATATTAATCTAGAATGTTAAGAAAATAAATACCAAAAACGGTGAATGAAAAGTTGTGTCCAAACCCTTGACTGATAATATATTTAAAATACATACACATACACAAAAAAACATACAATCTGTCAAACATATTTGCACATACTTAGACCTTGTGTAGTTCTATTTAAGAGAAATATTTTTCAATATTTTTGACACCTAGAAAAAACACCTGATATTGCTTTAGGTCACCAGACATGTTAGATACTTAATAAGCTAAGTGACAGCTAATATACAAACACATACATGTATGTGTATACATATATAAACATTAAAAAATATATATATATATATTGATAAAATTCTCCAATAAATCATTTTGAAAGCTTTGAAAATCTTTGAAAGGCTAAGCATGGTTAAGCCTATTTCTATAACTTATTTTTTTTAATTTGCTGATTACTCATTTAGCCATCTAAACGAGAAACGATGAGTAGATTAGTCTGTATAGAGGTCACTGGGATTACAGTACTGTATAATAGATTACTGTAAGCACTGTCGAGAAACCGAATAATACATGAGAATGAATATTAACAAATTCACATTTGAGCCCTTTGGAACAGCTGCTGAATATTGTAAAATGATTAGTCCTCCTAAATCTCTGTGAACATTGTAGAATAGAACTATAAATCTGAGGCTATTATCATCTCTTCCTCGCTCGCTTCTGATCATAAAACTAAAAAATGACTTTAGTTCCTGTTAATATAAATAATAATTACAAGACGGATTAAAGTTCATATTTACAAGAGGTCCTAGGATATAAAGTTGGGTCTGGTATGTATAGCCAGGGGGCTCATGGATAGGATAAAATATGAGAAGGGACTAGAAGTAAAGCAACAATGCATCCTAGTTGAGCCTACAGTCATTGGCTAAGGTTAACATAGATCTCTGTTCTTTAAATAAAACAGGACAGGCACTCACTCCTGATTGTCAGGCCATTGTTTGAAAAGACCCAATTTCACCCTCAAATTAACTTCCAATCTCAGAGTTTCACGTACATTCACAACTTACAGATTTTTTTATATCGGATCAGCTTCCTTTTATAAAATTAGCCAAGTATAACATTTCTTGTCTTGTTTATTTCATTTCTCATCTAACTACAAGAAATATCTGATGTTTTGTGTCATAGTTTTGCAGAAATACAGAACATTCTAAATGGTTTACAAATGTTCAAACAGTTCTGTTACATATCTTAGAAGATGGGTTTGACTTATTAACTGTTCTGAAGTTTTGAGCAATGAACATTTGATATTTCCATTGTTGATCTGAAGACTTGGGCGAATTTCCACAACATCAATTCAATTCTTTTCTTCTTTTTTGATTGTTAAATTTGTCAGGAAACATCCTGGTCATCGTGATCGTGATGGCAACCAAGACATTCCACTGTGTGACATCAGTGCTCATCATTAATCTCGCCATCAGCGACTTTCTTGTGGGCATCGGCGTCATGCCGTTTGTGGCGGTTTCCATCATGAATAATGGATGGGTGAACTGCAATGTAAGTAATGCCCGGCTACATTTCCATAATGTTTTAGTTTTTGAGCTTGACACTAACTTAACACTAACTAAAAAAATTTATAATAGGCTACAAAATAGGGGGGCACAAAATCACTCTCATATGAAGAGATCTCACCAGATCTATTCTTGACAGTTTCAGTCCCTTTCAAAATTAGCCACTTAAGGGCTCTGATCCTAACGCTGTGTATTTACCAAACATGAAACAGAGGCGCTATACAGCCCTATATATTTGACCTATATTTTAACCAGGTTAGGCCTGGTTTATTGCAAATTTCCTAATCCTGACGTCAGGATATAGGAGCATTCCAAACAGCTCGTAGAAGCATATGATTCCTGACACCAAAATCTTTCAATTGACGGATTGATGTTTTTTTGTTTTGTTTTTTTGCACTTGGAGTGTTTATAGGACAGTAGAGACCCAAACAGAAATACAAAATTTGAGTTTTGCATAATATCTCCCCTTTAAAGGACAGTAAATAAGGTTAATCAGCAACCTAAAAATGATAGTGTTTACTGATTTAAGGAATAGTTACAATTTACCATGTATGTATTCAGTCATGTTTGGAGTCGAAATGTTTTATCTTCATTTTAGAGCTGGAGCTGCAAAGCTAATTTTGCTAACCACAACTAGAAGTCAACAGTCACTCGAACCTTTTCCACCAAAACTTCTTAATCCACTCAGTGGATTCTCAGGTGGCACAGATATGTAGATGTGTTTTGGTACACAGGCCAAACACAGTGTTACTAAACACAGTGTATCCATTATAGGCGGCCATTTTACACTACACCAGGACTGATATTCGAATAGCAGTCACAATAAGCACTGATCTTGTATCAGATCCAGTGGCCAGGTGGTTACATTTGCCCTGCAATTAAAAGATTGTTGGTTTAAACCCCAGAATGGACAGGGATACAAAACCATAAATCCCTAATTACTAGGCCACCAAAGCACTGCATCGTCAGCAGGATTTGGACAGTTATCTGTTTGTGGATAACATTTGGGTGACTTTTCACTTCTTGTATTTGTCAAAGTGTAATAGAACAGAAGACAATCTTGGGTTTCATCCATGTTGTGACTAACTGATTTACAAAGTAAATGGTAAGTTAGATGTTTCCTTTATGTCTCCTTTATTTCTCCCACAGGATTTGTGCCTGTATGTGGGTTACACCTCCTCTGTCTACTGCACAGCTTCAGTGCTAACACTCGCAGCGATTGCTCTTGATCGCTACTACTCCATCGTAGACTGCCTGCGGTACAATTCGCGCTGCACAGTGTGGCGCACTGGTGCGGCCGTGCTGTGGATCTGGGTGCAGGCCATGCTCACCAGCTCGCCCCCTCTGCTGGGCTGGAGTAATATCAGCTTTGTGAGCCCTATGTACAGCTGCTCTGTCAACTGGGCTAGCAGTCCGAGCTACACAGTCTTTATGGCGGCCCTGTCCTTTCTCCTCCCGGCCACAGTGATCCTCTTTTGCTACGTGAAGATTGTGAAGGTGGCGCGGCACCACGCTAGAAGGATCCACAGTTTGGAGGAGCACCTCCAGCGCAGTAGGAGCCGCACGGCGCCCAGGCCTTCGGAATCGGCGCACCAATGTTCGACTTCGGACCTGGAACCCCACGACCCCTCCAGACTGGTGTACTACGTCAGTGGGAGGTTTGTTTCCGAAGCCCAGTTTGATGCTTCTCACCATGATCTGGAAGGAGATCCAGCTTCCCAACTGGAAGGGGAAAGCAGCTCCAAACCTTCCAGTCGGCGCCTTCAAACATTCCTCACTCACCTTCAAAACGCCAGCGCCCAGCAGACCAGCAACCCTCATCATGGTGTGGTGAGGCTCTTCATGGTCATCGCTGCCTTTTTCCTGTGCTGGACGCCCTATATCAGTGTTGCTCTTGTGCAGGCCACTGAGACTGCCCTCGCACGCTCTGAGAGCCAAGTCCCACCGGCTGCTGTCACCTTCTCCTACTGGCTGGTCCTGTTCAACTCCGACATCAACCCCCTGCTGTATGCTCTTCTCAGCAAACGGTTCCAGGGGGCACTGCAGAACCTCAGGCAAAAGATTCAGGCCAAGTTAGGTGGCGTAGTTGGCAGGGGAGGAGAGCGAAGAACAAATGGAGAAGGTGGAGGATCCACAACGCCCACTAATGTAACAGCTGCTCATGGGGAGCACCATTCCAGAGTCGCTGGATCCCATCAGATGAGATCTTCATTCACAATGAACGTGCCGTTTCCCAGAAGGTACAAGGAACGAGACCACCTAAAGGGCAGTTTGTCATCATCAAATTCCTCCCTCTCCACCTCCTCCTCTTGTTGGAATAGCAGTAGTGGTAAATCTCCAGAAAAGTCAGACTGCTTACAAGTTCCCTCCAAGCCACAGGAGCGAGAGAGACTCCCCAACACAGCCACAAACAAGGAGAGACAGACCACTTACTTCTACGGCCAGATTACAGTACGAGTGGAGCATGAAATTTGCTGAACCTTCACTGTAGCGTGTTCGAACTGAAAGCTCATGTACAGCTGAATGTAATGTTTGGGGGTTTAAGGTGCCTGTTACACTTGTGCAGTTACATGAAATCTTACTCAGCTTTTAGTTTACCGACAGGTGCCCTTTGTGTTTCATTTTCACAGTCTGAGTTGTCTTACGTTCCTAAAAATAAGTGCCAGAACAGTTTATTTATGTAAACGATTTGTGAGGGTGAACATTGTAATATTATTTACCTGTTGAAGGGTTGTTCCCCCGGTTATGAAACCACCAATGTCGGGAGGGTGAAATCTAGCATTTTCTTCCTTCACGTCACATGAAACACCATCACATCTTTTCCATCACAACTCCAGTAAAACAACATTAGCAGATTAGCTTTAGCATTTGATAGAAATATATTTTCCTCATTTCCTCTATTAAAATATAAAGGTGTATAAATTTGAGGCATACCCTGTGGTGCTGATAATGAAACAGAAGAAGAAGAAGTTGAGCTCTATGCTGCTGCACTATGAGTAGAAATACCTCTGGAAGAACAAGTAGCATGTTGCTGTTAAGGAGCTGCGCATAATTTTATCTTTACCATGCTGTATAGTTATTTATAAAGTCTGGCACTACCATCATTTATAATCTTCCAAAGAATGGGTCCATGATTCAAATACAAAAAAATAAATGTTTTTTATACACTTCCTAGAATTCCTACGAACTTATTACTGGGCCGGACTTTGTGATGACTGAATGTCAGTAGAGGGTTTTAAGACTTCTGTAACCATTCAAAGTAGCCAAAAGCAGTGTGCTGGATCAATTGGACTGGGCTAAGGGTCGAACAGTGAAACTCTGGAGTGCTTATAGGTTATTAGGAACGTGATTACCAAATTTCATTTATTGTTAGGAAGTTTCATTTATTCAGTATACAGTGTCACTTTTTTTTATTTCTGCTAATACTTTCACCTTCCACCAACAGAATATTACAAGCTGCGAGATGGGACCTCTGTGCATCAGACAAGTTTGCCCAGTAAATTCCACTGATGCTCTATTGGACTGAGATCTGGGGAATTTGGTGTTTAAAGCAACACTCTATATGTTCCTCTCTTTATGTTACAGCCACTAATGTAACACAGCTCAACATGCTTGGAGGAGAACACTCAGGCTGGAACAATGTTTACTATGTGGCATTTCAAAGTGACATACACTTGAATGCCAAGGTTTCAAGCAGAACATTGGTGGCTTGCAATAACTCATCAAGGTGTCTTGTTTTTCAATACCTGCCGTTTTATTTAGATGCTCTGACCGAGCCTTCTAGCCATAATATGGCCCTTGTCAACGGTCCCTATGTGTGCTCATTATTTCTCCTGCTTCCAACAGGACTGTAATTGCTACAGAAACTCTTTGCATTATCGTTCCAGATCGGTTAATAGATGGCTTAAATTAATTAGTTGGAATTCCCTTTGGCATATAACAGCTCGGTGAAAAAAGAAAATGAAGCAGATCTAATAAATGAAGTCGTTTATTTACGTTTTCATTTTCCTCAAATGTGATATATATCTTGCATTTCAGTGTAAAAATTGTCATTCCTTACAAAGGTTTACTATATTTCCTAGCAATAATTCCAGAGGAATACAATATCATATTTGTCATTGAAACAATGACAATGGGGAGGGGGGACAGTGCTGATGATTTCTATTGCAAACTAAAGAAAAGGCAGTGAAGCCGACTGCTAGGTTGTCCGGTACTTTCTGCATGCGTTTTCAACTTGGCGTTCCTCTCATTTTGAATAGTCCTTAAGATGCAGAAGTTGGAAAACAACACAATCAGAATTACGATGCACTGAAAAGTCCGATTCGGGGGCTAATCGAGATTCATGAGTGCAAGAAGCGCTGTGAACTGGAGGTGGCACTAGTCTTGGTCACCCACTCCAAAAAAAGCACATCGTGTAGGTGCGCATTTCAGAAATGGTCATACATTCACAAGGCAGACATGGCCCCACATTTTCAGAGTCTTCTCTGTGTGTGTGTGTGTGTACACAATTCTCAAGCCAGTGCCTGTTTTCAAAATCGCACTGCCGCCTGACCCTGAAGTAGCCTCACAGTGGTTAACACATATTTAAGCAAGAAAGTGATAGTTATATAGAACCAATTAATGTAAACAGCCTGGATATCCTGATGCCTCAAAAGGAGATCCTGGTCCATGATCAGTCTAGAAGGGTTCAGAAGTCTTTCCTGAAATGTTTGTTCCCAGATTCCGAGAAAGGAGAGGGAAGGGGAGGCATCTTTGGGCTTGCCCATAAAATGTTAGTCCTCTGGTTCTAGCAGACGTTGGCACTCGTCAAGGATCATGTTAGGATATGTGCTTGCTATTAGTGTTCAGTGTTCGTGTTGGTGCATGCGTAGATGTCAACACTTGCAGACTCCATTGTCAGCGCTAGCAATAGTCTTGGATAGTTAGCGACAAGGTTTCTGAGGGTTATAAGCATTAATCTTACGGAAGGAGTAAGGAAGGTCAAACTCAAAGCTCTAGAGACTATCTATACCCAATTACAGGTTGATTAAAATGAATGTCCTCTAGCTAGCTTCTCTCCGGTTGGATCCTCTAGCGCTGAACTACATTGGGCACATAAGACGTATTTGCTAGATATTCTTGTGGGAAGCAGCTCTGGTCAATCAGGTTCAACATTGAGGGCACTGATGGCTGTACGTGTTTTCGGTGTGCTGAAGGCAGTTATTGCTCAAGAGAGACTAAGAGATGGACTCTCCAGAGCAGTGGTTCCCCTCATGGAGGCCCTCCTTAATCTAAACTTTTTTCTAATTTTCTGTGCTGCAAACACAGCTGATACAAGTATCCACCAGCTAATCGAATAATTAACAAGCCTTTTCTAGGTCGAAGTAGGTGATGAGCAGGGAAATCAATACAATGTGCCGGAAAGGGGGGCCTGAGGTTCAAAAACAGTACTCTGGAGAACAGCAAGCGCTCCTATTCAAGTCACAACAGATGAGGCCCCGTATATACCTAATTATTTGGGTCTATCAGTTCTCATCTGTTTAGTAGTTCATTGGCCTGTTGAAATTATTAGAACTGGCAGAGCTCAAAGGAGGAGCGAGTGCATGTGCTACTAGGGAAGAAACAGAAATATTTTGATTTGATACACCTCACTTCTGGGACGTCAGTGAAAAGCACAGGAAAGCAGATGCGAAGGTCCACTGCTTTGGTATTATTGCATATAGCCATATAGCCATGCTGATGCTCTCTCAAGACGGACAGGCTGGTCAGGGAATGGGTTGAAGAATTCTCCGCGGAAAATGCCAACCATGCTAACAGTGATCAAAGCCAGTACAAGCCAATTAGCATTCAAACAAATGTAATCATGCTAAATGGTCCCTACCAGTTTGCCTGTACTGCTAGCATTTTTTCGGTGTTACAAATTCTCTCAACAGGGTGACTTCCATGAGAATAAAAAAATCAATTGTGAGTCAGTGCGTGAATGTGGACATGGAGGTCCGAGTTCTTCGGCTCCAGTTGAGGCTGGAGCCGGCTCCTGCCTCGGCTAGCTCCGCGTGCTGCTCGCGCTTGCGCAGTCTGGTGCTCAGCTGGATCAGGCACTGGTCCCAGTCCTCCGGCAGCAGCAGCATCAGGAAGCCCAGGCAGATGATGAACACAGCAATGAGCCGCACTGTGTTGAAGTGGATCTCACAGGTGTACAGGTCTACCACTGCCACATGCAACAGGGATTTAAAAAACAGAAGGGATCAGTACACCACCACCTGGGCACTACTAATTTGGAGAATACTGTCTCTCTCGAATTCATAGACTGGAAAAAATATGCATGTAAATAAGTAAATAAATAGTATTTAGAAGAAATAAAACGTATGTTCTACATATATAATTCATATTTACATATTTATATTATAAATAGTGCATTGTTGGCACTATTAATCCCTTGCAATTCTGATACCCACTGGCCCTTTTCATTAAGATTCTGGTCAAATGTGATTGTAAAATGAGTTTTTTTGCATTGATTGAATTTTTGGCGCACATATATGAAAAATGCTTCATTTCAACATCATGAATATCAGGCAGTCCTACTATAGTGGATGCACTTCAACCACTAATAGATTAAATAACTAGAACCCAAAACAAAGCGTACCTTTAAGGATGACTAATATAGAAATATATATGAATAATAAGGAATGACAAATAAGTAATACAAAGTTCACATTTGCTTACAGTTTGTCAGAATTTATTTTAAAAAAATATGAGCTGGGTCTGACTGGGCTTGATTATGTTAAATGCATCACTTACTTGCATTAACAGGAACACTTAGCACAATTCCAAGTGATATCAATGTTGGATATGTTATAGCAATTCCAAAATTCACCAGGATGTTGAATGCTATATAGAAATAAAAGAAAAATATAAACATAAATGCAACTGGAAGTATTTGTAAATATAGTGCAACTCCTTTCAGTTAAATGTAACTTTTCATGACAATCGAGGTAAATCTTACCTAGTAAGAGGGCTGCTACTCCACACAGGTAAGCCCAGGGAATATTGTCAGGAGACCCAAAGTTCTCAACATGGGTGAAATATAGAATTATGGGCACAAAGCTGATGAAGACGAAGTTGGCTCCCCCAACGATGGTGAGAAACAGAGCGGCCTCACCAAATTTGGCGCTGCCAAGCACTAGCTTGAAAAGCACCTGAAAGACACAAGAGAGGGATCATTCCATCCATCCATATTGTCCATTAAACCTCCTACAAAATAAGGAAAATGCAAAGGGGGTGGGCAAGCCTCGTCCCTGCTCTGCTGGTGTGGATTAGGGGAAGTTTCTTCTTATTAAAAAAGATTTTATTTGCCCCCTTGTGGACAAACATCACACTGCCACAACGGCCTGAGGGAGTGAGTTAGAACTGATCTGGAAACTGAACCATATAATTTATATTAAACTTATCATAAAATGCAAACGAGATTGTTTTCAAGGTTATAAAACTATATCAGACTGTAAGCTCTCCTTTCTCTTTTTCTTTTAGACACAGTTGTGATGCTCTTACCTTGTAAAGTGCAGAAGCTGAGGCAGAGGCCACAACTAGAGTGATCCCAATAACCGAATGGCTGTGGAATCCATCTGCATACGTCATCATAACAATTCCCGCGATGGCCAAAATGGCAGCAACAATCTGTGACAGACACAAACAGGGCCTTGAAAAACAGACCTTTACAAAAATACAGCGGGAAAAATATCTGTTTGCTATGGAGTTATTTTTTATGCCAAATGGAAAAAAATAAATAAATTATGAAATCCTCAGGCAAAATATGAAGAAACACAATGGTGGAAATCTCCAAACATCATCAATTAGGCCCAAGAACAGTTCCGATTTAAAGTTAGCATCCATATCACTTAACCTCAGTTTCTGAATTTTATGAAAGATGAATCGGGATAACTTGTGTGGACTTGGGTTGCCATGTTTTCTACAATACAATTCATACAAAATGGTGGCAATGATGGCTAAGGAACCACCGCATGACTGTAAATGTTTCACATCATTGGCTTTTTTTTCACATCATTGGCTCTTTTTAGGCCAAATATATAAGAAAAAAACAGGTTTTCTATTTTATAGGTGTAAGTATTGAACTGAACAGCTTTGCCTTATTTCCAAAGAAATAATTGTTCTTTAAAGCATTGTTTTAAAGGAAATGACAAAAATAAGAGAAATGATGCAGTGTTTACAGAATTGGAATAATTTAAAGAAAACAAATCTCTTATTCACCCAAACAAAATGGCAATAATTACCGTTGACAAATTTCTAGTAGTGTATTACTATCAAACTGGTCTCACTGTGAAAGGAGAGTGTAGCAGTGTTTTATACTTTTTCTCATTAAATAAGATGTGATTCAGGTGATCACTGATCAGACCCTCATAAAGCAGAATGAGGAGCTTGTGTCGGAATTTAACAGACACTGGAATGGAATAGTCTTCATACTCAGAGATGCTGATTTAAAACTATACTGCATCTCTTATTTTTCCAGAGCTGTAGGCTCCGGACTCTGAGGGGAACTTGTTTTTCTATAATAAACTAGATCAAAGGTGAACACCCTGCAATGGCAAATAACTTTGGTTTTATATTTGATTGGATTACATGTTTAAGTTGAGATTTAGAAGGAATATTTAAACTGCAGCTGTGTAACTGTGTTAGAGGGAACACTGTTTATGTCCAAATGTTATTGCACTTTTGTTCATATAGCAAACTTTAAAAATAGTGTGTCCACACATGGAAGCATGGCATTGTCCAAAATGTCTTGGTCTGCTGAAGCATTAAGATTGCCCTTCACTGGAATAAGGTGTCTAAGCCAAACCCTGAAAAACAGGTGAGTCCCAATACTTTTGACCACATGTTGTATATACTGGCGTAAATACGGCAGAGTCACGCCTCAGACAGACAATAGCGTCTTTATTTAACTTTAGCACACACAGCCATGAGTTCCTTTGGGACAAATGATTTCCAATACATCAGAGATACCTCAACAAAGAAAGAGACTCGCTCCCCTCAGTGGAACAGACCTCCAACATGTCTGTTTGTCTAAGTGATAAATAGGGGGTCAGCTGTGTGGATTATTGCAGCATTAAAGAGGTGTCGGGAAAAATAATGGCCCCCGTCTCTATTCTTTCAGCCTTCCACTTTCCTTTTCTCGCTGTTCACCACTCTGCCGTCCCTCCACACTCTCTTACAGCATGTTTTGTGATTTTATGGATCGCGAACCGTGTGCTTTCTCAGGCCTTTTTGTTGTAGTTGAGTCAGCAAAGCAGTAATATCAGCAATGGAGCGTCAAAGAAGAGGAGCGGTGCTGATCCTGCTACAGTAGACAAAGCAGGAATGGAGGAAAACTCAAGAAAATACACTTCAGTCAACCCCCCACTTTCATACTTTCTTCATTTTGTGCTGTTCAGACAAAAGTAAGCAGCTCTGTTTTTCTCTTTATCACAAAATGCTGACAGACAGGACGGATGGATGGATATAACATACACAAAACATGGACAAAAGTATTGGGACACACCTGTTTTCCATGGTTTGGGCTAGAACCCTTCCTTTCAGTAAAAGAAAATCTTAATGCTTCAGCATAACAACGCAGTGTCTGACACATAAATGTTCTGGACATAAATTCCCACAGAAACTCCAACATGTTGTGGAAAATTATCCAAGAACAGTGGAAGCTGTTAGAGTTGCAAATGGAGACCAACTCCATATTAAAGTCAATAGATTTGGATACAATGTCATTAAAGCCATTGCTGGCGTAATGATCAGGCGTCCCACAACTTTTGTCGGGCATTTTGGCAAATGAACAATTGAATAAAAGAAAGCATAAATAGTTAATAAGGTCTGATTTTTCAAAATATCTTCATAATTAACTGGTTGAGGTATAAACAGTCAGAAGTGTTTGCAGTAGTTTTGATGGAAACCAGACATCTGTGGAGCTTGATAGAAAAGGCACCTCATTAAAAATCTATGACAGGGATAATCCGCCTGAGACACCATTCACAAGATGCTTTTTCAAAAATGCATTTTGAAAAGCTGCTATAGACAGAAAGGCACATGCAATGTTGTAAGGCAAATTGGGGTTTTTTGTATTTTTTCCTATTATCCATTATCAGCGTTATATGTAAGAAATCAGAAGACCTTGTTCAGACAAAAGTAAGTAACTCTTTTGTTCTCTTTATTTAAAAATGTGTGGCCCTCTCCCCATCCCCACACTGACTGAGAGGTCTCCAGAGGTAGTATTACATAATCCTGTTTAAAAAAAAACACTCTTCCAATAGTGCCCTCTAGTGGTGAGTATTGCTCCAGAGATCCATCCTTGTCCAGCCAAATGAGAAACTCTGGTTTGCAGATGCTGCAGCATGGTACAGTAGGAAAGACGCCACTGATTTTTCAGTATTAATGCATAATGTAATGTAAACAAAGTCATGCACTATTCTGTATCAGTGCACTGTAGATAGATTTCATTCAGTGGTGGTGATAAGCAGAAGGATTTGTTATCCATACTATAGCCATTGTATTCACAGTTACAAGCATCCACAAACCTTCATATGTCTTCTGAGTGTTTATATATAATGCTGATAATGATAGCAGTGGATAGTATGAAAGAATAAAACATTATTTGGCACTGCATGTGCCTCCATCAATAACACATTAAAATGCATTTGTGAAAATGTATTTTGTAAATAATGTCTCAGGCAGATTTTTCCTAACCATTTCCTGTAATAACTTTTAGTGAGGAGCCTTTTAAAAGCATTAAGCTCTTCAGATGTCTGGTTTCTATCACCACTGCTGTGAACAGGTCTGACTGTTCACGTCTCCAACTATTAATTATGCAGAAATTGAATAATCGATGGGATTCCCCTTTAAAAGCCTCATGGATGCTTGCTTTTATGTAGCAGTTTGTTTGCAAAATATGTTTTATCCAATCATCCATCCAGTCTGACAGATAAATGTTGTAACAAAACATGTTCAATGATGTCGATGAACCTATTTTACACAATATGGACAAAGGTATTGGGACGTTTGACCATGATGATTTATGAGGTCAGACCCCGATGTTGGATTAGTAGGTCTGGCTCATAATCTCCATTCCAGTTCATCCCAAAGGTGCTGGATAGGGTTGAGGTCAGGGCTCGGTAGGGGCCAGTCAAGTTCTTCCACACTGAAAGTCATCCAGCCATGTCTTTATGGAGAATTTGTGCCCTGGGACACAGTCATGCTGGACTAGAAAAGGTTCGTCCCCAAAATTGGGTCCACAAAGTTGGAAGCATGGCGTTGTCTAAATGTTCTTGGTCTGCTGAAACAATGAGATTGTCCTTCACTGGAAGTAAGGGCCCTAGCCCAAAACCTTTTGGCCTTATAGTGCATATAGAACCAAGCTTCTATCTCACGCACACAATAGGTTCTCCATCACAATGATTATATGTAATAACAATAATAATGATAATACTATTTAATTGTATTATTGCCGCACTGAAAACTACAATTTGCAACCCACCCCCCTCACCACCACCACCACTTTCTTCCATTGTGTCCTTGAGTAAGACACTTACCCTTCAGTTGTTAGTCGCTCTGAATAAGGGCATAAATGAATAGAACGTTTTTAATAATAAAATATCTATTGCGGTCTCCTCACCCTGACGCCCATGAAGCGGTCTCGCAGCACGATCCAGGACAGCAGGAAGACGAAGGCTTTGTTGCAGCAGAACAGAGCCGACACGTCCGTGGTGTTGATCTTGCGCAGCGCCTGCATGTACAGGTAGTTCGTCACAGTCCACAGCAGCCCAAAAGGAGCCACTTTAGTGAAAAACACCTTCACCGTCAGCCCATCCTCGCCGAAGAACCGACAGCATTCCCTGCAAGCAGGCAGCACAAACATCAACAAACTACATCCTCCAGCTTTAACCTACTGCTCCTATCACATTTAACACCCAACAGGAATGACAAAACAGTAAAATGCTCAAATTGCAAAGACCAAATTGGTGCACAATCCGAATCAGTTTCCTGGAGCACAATATAAAGTTATTAAAAAAATATTTTAAAAACTGCTGCAAAATATAAAATATCCAGTAAAACTACATTATGCTATATATATGTTGTGGACACACAATATTAAGATAATAATGCACACACTGATAATGATTTAAACCTAATAAGAAACTGAACAGCGAAATATCATCAGTTTATTATTGTAAGGATGTGTGATAGAGGGGGGAGTTTTAGAGTCTGATGGCGGTGGAGAAGACGGACTTCCTGTGGAGCACTTTATGCTGGTGAGTCTGTGGCTAAAAGTTCAGCCATGCTGCAGTAGGTGATCCACAGTCTCCATGAAGGAATGAAATCTAGAAAAGTTACTGTTAAACGTAAACTCTAGTTCCCTGGGACAAAAAGACTGCTGAAGAATGTTATAATAATGTGAGTGAAGGCCTGTTTTAGAACAGAAGGGTGGTACTGGATGTTTACCAGGTAGTTATTAACAAGCCCTATGGTTTTATTTTAATAGGCAATTTCATTGTATGTGTAAACATTTTACTCATGAGATGGTTTCTTTAAACGAACTGAACTGTGAGTCCAGAACAAGCGCTGTGATATTAATTCTCATATCGTTCTCATGCAACATCTGCATAGTTTGTTCTGCCACTTTGTCTTTATTTCAGTCTATTTTATACCAACCTGTGTTTCTTGGGTGTTTTCCCTGTTCTGTCAAATGTACATTTAACTCAGGAAGAATTTCATGAGATAGATCAGGGAAACCACTAACGTAGAAGAAAAAACGTTCTTCAGGACCAGGCATGGGAACCACTGGTATAGTAACCTCCTTATCACTGATCAAGTAGAGTGTCACTGCTGGTCCTGAAACTAAAGCAGATGTAGACCTGCACCAAGACACATTTTTTTGTCTTGGCCCACCAGTCATGGAAGGAACTTCCTCTTCCAACCAGATCTCCAGAGTCCCTCTCAGACTTCAAGCGTGATCTGAAGACCCAGATCTTCAAGGAGCACCTTGTTCACTAACAATCCTCTTGCTTATCTCTTATACATCTTTTCCTATAAATCAGAGGTGTGGAACTCTGGTCCTCGAGGGTCGTGGTCCAGCATGTTTTGGTGATTTCCCTGCTCAGAAACTCCTAGTTCACCTCGCCAGTAAATTGTCAGTTTCAGTGAATGTGTTTGAGGAGGATATATAAAA
>JBBMFX010000080.1:2385748-2413653 GCA_037832545.1 Rhabdalestes septentrionalis | reverse complement strand
CTTAAGGCCTTACTTGGGTATTAACCTTTAAATGTTTTATTTGTAACAGGGTTTGTTAAGGTGTGTAACTTAGCAGAAAATAACTTGATTAAAGGCAGGTGTAGCTTTACAGCTATGATAATCAGTGTGGACTACTTAAACACTGATAAACACTCAGGATAAGAGGGTCTGCTAAATGCTGTAAATGCAAATACATCAAGGACAACACAGTAAAAAACAAAAATACAGAAGAACAAATCACTTTATCCTTTGTACTTACAAGGCTACGACTCATTCTCAAGCCATTATATTGGTTTGCCAGAATGACCTAAAGCTACGATGCCATGTTTTTTTGGCTATTTCATTCGTGTATTACTGAACTTTGAGTTAGGTCCATAGCAGCACACATAATATGGCACCCCAAGGGGAAACAATCCAGTCTGAACTTTCAACCTGATCTCAGATACGTATTCACTGATGTCTTATAGACAAATATGTATGTGTAGTTTTATAGTTGCGAGTTTAAATTCAGTATTTATTTTCTCAGTGAAAGAAAATGTTTATTAATTGCAGGTATTTAAACCGCTAAAGGGCATATATGGTGCAAATAACACAAAAAGAACTCAAGTGACTACTGCCACACTCAAAATGCAGGAAATCCATCAACAAAGAGTCACATGTGAAACTGATAATATAGTGTTTCAATTTCAAAGAACTCAACTGACTACTGAGCAAATCCATCAGCTAGAGTGGCCAGCTATTCTCCCAAAGGGGGCAGAATACAGTCCAATTCCAAGTCACACTTGTGGGGAAGCAAATCTATTCCCCGTCACTGCGCTTTCCCTGCCACCAGCATTTTAGATTGCTGTGTTCCAATTTTCTTTGGAAAAAAAACCCATTTTCACAGTGTTTAGCTGCGTTTCACAGGACCTTGCTATCAATCACAACCCTGAACAAAGCCTCACACAAGCCAGCTGCCATGTCGATGAACTGCCTAAATGAATGTGAGTTCAATGACCTTGAGGGTTGTTCATTTCATATTGAACATAAATCTCGGAGATACATGTGCTCTGTGACAACAGTGGAGTAGAGGCAGGCCGAGTGGCAAAACAATTGCTAATGTAACTGCGCCATTCGTCAGCTTCCCTTCACCACCACAAGATCACCTTCGGCCAGATATTATTATTGGGTGGTGGAACAGTCTCAGCACTGAATTGACACCTTGTCAGTGAATATACACAATACAAGGACCAATACCTTTTTGTTACCTTATTACCTTATTTATAAACTGCCAGCTTAGTGTTTAATTAGAACTTGATGATATGCCCTCAGGAATTAGGTTGTGTAACATGAAAGATGCTTAATTTGACTTATTTTTGTATTTTATATATTACACTGTTTCCAGAGTCCTCTGCATGTATCTCATTCACCTGAGCGAAGCATTGGCGCCCGGGAGGGAGTGTGTAGGGACAGTCCCTTGCTCAAGGCTACCTTAGAGGTGCAACTGGCAGTCCTGGGATCCAAACCCACAACCTTTTGAATGCAGGGGCAACATCCTTACCAACAGTTCACCAAATGGAGGTACTGTAATAACAGATAGAAGCATGGAGCATACAGAGCAAGCCCCATTTCTATCTCTTTGTTGCATAGAGGACATTCAGATATTAATCTCCGAGTTTTTCTGAGGCAGGTTGAGGGGAAAGGACCAGGTGCGTTGCAATATTTGTCAACCTTAAGCATCTAAAAGTCCCTAAACATATACAAATATTTTAATGTACATAAATAATGTTGTGCCTGACTACTTATCATAGAGTAACTGCATCCTTGAAGCAGGGCTGCTCAATATGGGCAAAATATCATATCACTCATTTCTCATTTATATGTGGCCACTTAATTTAACATGCATGTGTCTTTTGTCCGTAGCACTATAACATGCATCAATAGATAGAACTTCACATGTGTATTACTAGTAGGCGGTTGGGTGTAATTACAGGAGAAAATATGAAGGGGGCTAAAATCCTCTCCTAAACAACCTTTCTCATTCATGGAGAACGCTTTGAGCAAGCAGGGAAGCTTGTTTAATATTCAAGACATGCAGGCTTACGGGAGGGAGACCGGGGGAGAGGCTATCCCCGCATCACAGCACACCGTAATGCAGCAGCAGGCGTGATGAGTACTCTAACACAGCAGAGTCTGTCCTCGTGTCCCCCTGAACTGTCAAAGCGAGACCGAGACAGATTATGACAAGGTTCCCCTAAAAGCCCAGCTACCTGCCAGGCTGCTGGAAATTGATGTAAAGTGCCTTTAAAAGTGCCTGATGTAAAATCTTAGCATTTGCAATGCAGATGTTCACAAAAGTAATGAGGCAGATGTGATCGAATGCAATGAGCATAAATCCTACAAATTAAATTTCATTTTATAAAGCTCTACACAGCAGATAATGTCAGACAGCAGCTTGAGTGGGCCTCTGATTAGCAAAACAAGTGTGGGAGTTGCAGGAAGTAGCAGGGAAAACTCCCTGTGCTTCAAAAATCTGAAGCACACTCTTCCTGCTTTGGATTTGAAAAAGGCTTTAACTCACAGTAGAATATGGATTAGTGATTGTATCTAAATCATGACAAACAAAAAGTAGCTTCTTAAGATTAGCATGTTTTGCTAACAGCACCACATTTTGTAATTAATATTAGCAGTTACAATTTTAGCCTGTCCATGTTGAAACATTAGCTTGCCAGCACTGCCGGGGTTTTATGGGTGCAATGCTTGAGATTTTGGGTACATTTTTCATTGTTTTGTTACATAATTGAATAAAAAAGCACTGAACACATCCCTCAGCTCAGATAAGCAGTAAGAAACTTACTGAAGGTCGAAATTCTAAATTCCATGGTAAGGCTGGCATGTTGGATTTGTTTGAGCAAGGTTTATAAATGTTACACATAATATTTATATAGCTTGGTCATTTTTAAGGATAAAAAGGAATGGCTCAGTAAAAGTATCAGTATCAAGATTGTTGTCTTTTTCTTCTGTTTGTCATTGTTTATATTTTCCATATGCCTTGGTTTAACTTATGCATGTGAGTCTGTTTTAGTTTTAATCTTAGCTCTGCCCCCCTTGTTTTCCTGCTCACCTGTGACTTGCTCCTCCCCTGCCCAGGTGTTCTCCTAGTTTATTTCCAAGATTGTATAGATATCCTGTGTTTCAGTCTGTGTTTGTGGATTCTTTGCACATCACACTATTCTCCCTGTAGACTCTGCACTTTTTCTGTTAAATGCCCAATTTCATGCGCTTGTATTGTTTTGTTTTCTGCTTTTTGTTTAATCCAGTATCCCTAATATTTGTGTTAGTTTCATGTTTTCTGTTTTATATTATATACTGATCCCAAATTCCTTGAGTCCTCTGCATTTAACCCATTCACCTGAGTGAAGCAGACGGCAGCTGACAATGGTGCCTGGGGAGCAGTGTTTTGATTGCAGGGCAACCCCATAACCACCAAGTCACCAACTGGAAATACTGTAATAACAGGTAGAAGCATGGGCCGTATGGCGCAAGCTTCCTTTACATCTTCTTGTTCTACAGAGACTGGTTTCTTGAAAAAGTGTATGGATGTTTTTGGAGCACCGCTTGGCAGTGCTTTATGTTCAGTTTAAATACAACACAAAATGTGAAATCCAGGTTTCTTGGTTCCTATATATAGACATAGGCCCATACTACTACTATTACTACAACTACTACTACTACTACTACTACCAATACTACTACTACTACTACTACTACCAATACTACTACTATTATTATTATTATTAACAACAACAACAACAACAACAACAACAATAATAATAATAATAATAATAATAATAATAATAATAATAATGATAATAATAGCCTAATTACTACATCTCTCTATATGTACAGGTCATTTGCAAATACATATCTGCATATTTACAGGCTATGTCAAATTCAGCCAAAGCACTCTTGCTGTTTAATATTGTTCTTATAGGCATAAGGCCTAAAAATGAGGCCTAATGTTGGAGCACAGCCTTGCACAGAGCCTTGGAACCTGACATAACCAGGCCCCAGGACAAAGAAGTTTGAAAAATGTTATAGAGGACATTTCAGATATTAAACTGATAAGAACAGATATGACACTTGATCTTAGCCAAAAGACAAAGAAGCGATGAGTCCAAGGGTGAGGATTGTTTCACCTCCTTTGTCCTTTGCTCTTCCTCCTGTACCAGATGATTCATCTCACCTGAATCTCTGCTTGGGTGTCTGCCTCTCTGGACTCTTGCACAAATGGCCCATGTAGTAAAGTGGGAAGAAGAGGCAGTTCCATGTGGTAGCGAACCAGGTGAGAGTGAAAGGTGCATCAAACTGCTTGAAGGTCAGTTTGGCTAGTTGGGTGGAGCCAGCCCAGGATGAGCACACGCACATCACCATAGCCACGCCCCACAGTGCTTTGCGCACCTGCACCGCCGTCACTTTCACGCAGCAGTGCAATCTCCGCCTTCCAGTCCCAGACTCCACCCCTGCCCCGCCTCCAGCCGGCTGTCCGTCCGCTGTGCCTGCCACGTTCTCCCGTGGCCGGTCCTCTCCTGCGAAAGCAGAACGCATAACAGAGACAGCAGTGTGAGCTCAACGCACTCAACAGTTATTTACTTATAAATGTGTACAGGCCAGTTTTCAGATTGGTGCTACTATGGCAGGTCTAAACAGGCAAGGCAAACAACATGTATACATTTACTAACCCTACAAAACAAGTCCACTGGGCAATTGCACAATTCTCACACCGAACACATTTTCTTGTGGCAGATGGATTTGTTTCCTCCAGTTCAGCAATATGTTTATCCTTGTAATTTGGGTAAGATGGTTCCCTTTTGTGTGTGCTTTGGAGGAACTATAAATAGGCCCATGAGCCTGGAAAAATCAATCGAACTGTTGATATCTGGTAACATGTCTGGTAATCAAGAATGGCAGGAGAGGGCAAACAGGGCAAGAGCAGCGGAGAACCAGAGGAAACTGCATCGACACCTATTAACCTTCATTCACTCCAACACTTAACATATCTGATGTAACATGTCTGAGACTCTTCATGGCTTTTGAAATTAAGATTCTCTTTCTTCAGCCTTTTAGGATATTTTCAGAAATCTGCACAGGTCTATGATTTAGAAGTCATGAACAGTTGAGTCATTCAGAATGAATCTGAAATTGTCAACTGTAGAGAAACAAACTGCTATAGATTCTGTTACAGTGGTGGTGATTGGAATCAGGAGTCACACAGGCACAAATACTGCCTTGCTATTTAATATGCTACAGAAAAACCTCTGGGGACGACTTCTGCTATTTGACCTACACTGCCTATCCATGGCAGGTCAAATAAAATCACTAAATCTTGCTTACAGAGTGACCTCTGGGTCTCCACCCTGCCACCCTATCATTCAGCCTTATGTTCCTACTTGCGCACTCTGCTACTTTAAGGAACATCTTTTGACTCTGCCATTCCTACACACAAGGTAAACCCAGTCCCGACCCATTGTGGTTACAGTAACCAGAGCAGCAGAATTTCTCTCAATCTTCAAAAACCGCCTGAAGTCTCATCCATTCACAGAGCATCACCTCCTCTGATGCAGTACTAACTTCCTGCACTACTAACTGCATAAAGATTCTAGCAATTAGATCTCTCCTCTGGTTTGCACACTGTCCTGAAACTTGAGTATATCCTCAAATTGTAAGTCGCTATAAAATATTTTGTGTCACAGCAGTATGCAAGTACCTCCATTATTGTAACTACTGTTAAATACCAAAAATGTAAAAAAAATTAAAGCTATAACAAAAAAATTTCTCAGGCAGCTTATTAATTATTAATCAGGTTATTAATAAACTTTTAATGTAATAAGTGTTGGCGAATAAGTGCTTAGAGGCATTAATTCAGACATCTGGCTTCAGACATCTGGCTCCCATCACCAAGACATCAGCTTAAAAAATCTTAGCAAGTGGAAACTAAAATCTGATGGGACTGATCAACCAACTGTGCTGCATGTCCAGAGATCTGATGTACTGATTAATGTGGCTCTCTGTCGTTCAGACTGCAGAAACACGCCCTTTTTCGTAAAAGCCTGTATCCTCTCTCTACCAGTCAACTTTTGGCTATTCAAAAGAATAAAATGTACCTTGAAAGTTTCTTTGTTAATTCATTCTAATACTTTCTACTGTTATCAGGTTAACTAGGACACTGTTGGCTCTGTGTGAAAAATGTCACACTGAGCTGCTAAGCTGTGAAACACTTTCCACTTGTCAAAAAGCTGGCCATGCTGGGATAAAACGGACAGCCTTGGCTTTCATTCTGTCAAAAAATCATGTACAGACATCCCCGGTTAGTCCTGTTCAAGATCGTGTAGATTATCTGCTAAGACCAGGGCTTGAAAGCATGGCAAAGCCAGAGGCTAACAAGCTAACAATCTATGTTCAGGGTTTGGGCTAGGCCTCTTCCTTCCACCGATCCCTGACATCAGTCCCATCCAACACCTTTGGGATAAACAGGAATCAAAATTGCAAGCCAGGATATGTTGTTCAAAATCAATGCCTGATCCCATAAATGTTCTACAGAACGAATGGGCACAAATCCTCACAGAAACTCCAAAATCTAGTGGAAAACGTTTCAAGCAGAAAGGAAGCTGTTCCTTTTATTGCATTTTATTGCAAAATGTATGTACTGAATGCAATGTCATTAAAGTCCTTGTCAGGTGTCCCAATACTACTTGGCTGGATGGCCTAGTGGTTAGGGTGTTAGCCCTGCAAACAGGAGATTGGGGTTCAAATCCCAACTGCTAAAGTCAACGCTGAGGTAACTGGGTGCTGATAGTCTCAACTGGCAGGAAGGGTGGACTCTGAATGAAAATTTCAATTTAGCATCCATCTTAGAATATTAAAAAATATTTTGCTCATTTGGATCAAGAACAGCGCACCAACAAAAAGTCATTGCACAATCATATGTAGAGTGAATTATCCTATACAACTTGCTTAATCAAAGTATTTTCAGTGATTTTCCCTTCCAATGATTATGAGCAGAAGTTAATGTAGATAAAATGATTATGTTGCTGCATTCCATTTCTCAACACTGCTCTTTATTTGTCATGTAACCCCTTTGATTCTGTCGGCGGAGATGTTCAGAGATACTCTTGACAATGTCTGTGATTCAACTAGACACATCATAATGTCCTGCTTCCCTAAAAATACATACCAATTCTATTTTGAAGGAACCTGTATGGCACAAAGCAGACTAAGCCAGGAAGAAAAATAGCATAGAGCTTAAGACGATTGATTAAGACATTTAAAAAAAAACTTTTTTCAGTAAAATTATGTTTATCCCTTACAAAACAAGCGGCAGGGATCCATGCCGGCAAAATGGTAAATCCTCGTCATATGAAAAACAGCTGCTTAATTGGAAGTTTCTCCGGTTTGTGTTGAGCTTTTTTCAAGCTGAGCTTTTTTCTATGCTCCTGTGCCACGAAGAACCAAAGTTGTTGTAATTTAATAAAACATGTAATAATAATAACCTCTACTAGGGGTTTAAAAATGGCATCACGTACAAATTAACTTTTATTTTGAGTCTTTGAAACAACAGAAAAAACAAATGGTGCAAATGGTGAGAGTGTAGATGAAACGGATTTGGACTGATTGACACTTTTTTAATGAACTGAAATCAGATTTTCCTAATACACTCTTTGTTTCTGCATGACTTAGGAACATTTATAACCGCAGCATGACCTCTGATACTTTGAGCATCAACTCAACCCGGGGGGAACTTGCATATAAAGAAGCATTTTGCTGCATGACGAAACTGTACCATTGGTTGTTCTTCTGGGATGGAACCATTCTACTCATGTTCAAAGAGATAAATTGAGAAAGCTGCATAGTTCAACTGAAGGCCTCGCAAAACAGGTGACATCTGTAAACAGAGAAAATTACCTCTGAAATGTCGTAAGAAAAGTTAGAGTAGCATTCAAATGCATCTCACTGCTTTCATCTCACTAGTACAGCCAGGTGCCTCCCTCCCATTTATACATTTAGAATCTACACCCATCATATTTAGCTACATTTACAGACTCATGAGGCTCTCTAACACTGCGCTTGCCCTCAATCGTGAAAGCTGATCAAAAACAGCCCCTCTTTATTGTTTCACCAGAGGTCCTGGGTCTGCCCATCACAGGAGACACAACAACCCCATAATTACAAGCAGTGATTTCTTTCATGAAAACAACTGTGAAATGCAGGAGGACATGTGGGTGGAGGTTTTTTCTCTTGTAATAAGTCTATCGATTGTCTTCAAATATATGTGCTCTGTACGATGGTAATTATCTGTAGTCAATTGCTACATTGTATGTTTTCTTGGGGCCGTTAAGACTGGAAATCAATAGAATCCCCAAGACACCATTCCACAACCATTTTGAAAGAGTTATATGTTTTCGAAGAGCTGGCCCAAACAGCATTTTATAGGCTTGGAACCCATTTTATGCCATACTTTTGTTTTTGAACTACTGTAAGGAAATATGATAAATTAATAAAATGAAGAAAGCAGAAGCAGCATGATAGAATAAAAAGCATACAATGTAACATATATCATAAAATACACAAATATAATAAAATACAAATTATGTACAAGTATAATACAAAACAACAAACAACTGCACAAAAAATAACTATAAAATAAGTGTATGAATATATAAGTAATATCTGTATACATACCTACATACATACATAACTACATACATACAGTACAGGTCAAAAGATTGGACACACCTTCTCATTCAATGTGTTTTCTTTATTTTCATGACCATTTACATTGGTAGATTCTCACTGAAGGCATCGAAGCTATGAATGAACACATGTGGAGTTCTGTACTTAAAGGTGAAATAACTGAAACCATGTTTTATATTCTAGTTTCTTCACCCTTTGCTTTGATTACTGCTTTGCACACTCTTGGCGTTCTCTGGATGAGCTTCGAGAGGTCGTCACCTGAAACGGTTTTCCAACAGTCTTCCCAGACGTGTTTAGCGGTAAACACCTGTGTGCAAAGCAGTAATCAGAGCACAGGGTGGCTATTTTGAAGAAACTAGAATATAAAACATGTTTTCAGTTATTTCACCTGTTTTGTTAAGTACAGAACTCCACATGTGTTCATTCATAGTTTTGATGCCTTCAGTGAGAATCTACCAATGGAAATGGTCATGAAAATAAAGAAAACACATTGAATGAGAAGGTGTGTCCAAACTTTTGACCTGTACTGTACAGACATACACAAACACACACACATATATATGTATTTTTCTAGACCTGAGCACTTCACAGTTTTACATAGAGAATTGGTCAAATAAACCAATATTTTCTTCTATATTTCCTCTATATTTTCTGAGTATCCTATAAATTTATAAACGATTTATCATTATCCAGTAGATCGAGCGATGTAGGAGTTAGAGAGGACCATGTCTGAGAGCCCTAAAAATACAATGTACTCGCTTTCCCCTGAGGTGACCTCCCATGTGTGGTTAGTGCTAAATGCTTCACGGCATCTAAATAAGCCACTGGTGTTCAGACCAAAACTCATTACTGCTCTGTTGATGATTTATTGAAAAATAAAGAAGAGGACTTTTATTATGTAATTACACCATGATTCTAAACACACAAAGCACAAAAGCCAGTCATTGCCTTGTTTGCTACACACTCAAAACACAAAAAAAAGTCCTGAAATTTTGAACCAATAATAAGTTTACCCTTTGAACTGTTTTCATTAGTTGTATATTAACTTCTGACTTTTTTCTTCCTGACATGTTTAGGAGTGTAAGGACAGATGTGGACTACTTAAGCACTGATTTACCTCACTCTGGATAAAAAAGGTCTGCTAAATGCTTTGAATGTGAATGTAAATATAAATCACATGAAAGTCAGACTCAAAATGAAAAATGTCAGCATAACCATTTCAATTCTGGTCCCACTTTACAGTAAAGCCTCCCTTATGAAGGGTTTATGAATTATTCTTAATTAAGTTGTTGGGGCAGCTGGTGGTCTGGGGATCAGGGAGTTCACACTGCGATCAGAAGGTCGTGGGTTCTAATTTATTTTTTTGCACTACTACTTTTACATTATTTGTACATTATGTCTGATATGTGCCCACATGTGTATTGTTGTCTTTATTGTACAGTATGTGCCTACGGTACATATATCCACTGAATGTATATTACTATATTTCTATTGTTATGTGTAAAGAGACTTACCGAAATCAAATTCCTTTTATATGCAAGTATACTTGGCCATTACAACTGATTCTGATTCTGACTTAAACCAGTATTCACAGCTGCCATACATTCATGCTGACTCCCTATTTTGCAAGATGTGTTTTAAAGGTAGTAGCATGTTAAAAACTACCCGATGAAGTTCAGTTTAACGTTCTGCCTGACAAAAGAGACGAGACAAACGAATAACGAAATAAGATCTGAGATCTTCTAAACAGTGACCTTTCAGTGTTTCACTATATTTGTCCTGATTCGTCACTGTGTTGTCACCTTTCATGTCGATAACTGCTGTCTGAGGTTAAATGACAAATGACACACACACTTACACACACACTTGACACTTTAGTTTCAAGGATTTTTGTGTCTGATTCAATGACCTGATCTGTTCATCCTATCTGAGCCCCCCCCTCCTGTCTCTCACATCGCTCTGGCCGCCAATCCACACTGCGGCTTAGTTTAATCTTCCAAACACGCTGGCACGCCCAACCAATCTACCCCTGAGGGGTGAGGCACAGAGCTAAGCACTTTTCAGGCAGAACAAAACAACATCTGACTCACCCATATTCACTCCTTCTGCTTCGGCCCATACTGTTACACAGCACTGGCGAGTTGCGCATGAATAAAACACGTCCAAGCACCACACGCACGGCAGCCTGCTTTAGAAAGCAACCGCACCGCACAATATCGGTAAACACATCTACACATCATTTGGTATGGAATTACAAACCCCATTCCTGAAAAAGTTGGGCCACTTTCCAAATAAAAAAGAAAAACTCAAATCTGTTTTTCTTTAATTCACTTGATCTAAAACAGATATCAGGTTGTTATCAAATAAATATGATTGGCTGAGCCATGCTCAAAGCAGCTATGAAGTAAAGCCCTCAGGGCTTTAATGAAAATGTGGATAACATAAAACATATATAATGTAAGTTATTATTAATAATAAATGTCATAATTCTTTCTTTCACCATGAAAAGTAGCGTGTTATAGCTGGTGAACAGCTAAAGGAGAACACAAATGTTTAAATACTCATTAATCTACACTATGTTCTGAACTGTTTAACTTTTTAATTTCAAGTAAACTCAAGTAGGTTTATTCCTTCAGGGATCAATATAGTCATTTGACTCTGATTCTGAAATCTCCGATGGCTCCCTTTACCCTTTTTATCCCTCATTAAATACAACAATGCATTGCTCAAAGCATTTGCATTCACATACATGTTTGCATTATGTTTCAGGCTATATGCTCGGTGTACAAATAGATGAAGTGAATTTTGTGTAACTGAGGGTATAACGACTAAAACTGACAGGCTAATCAATGAGCCAATGGTTTACAAGGTACACTATATGGACAAAAGTATTGGGACAGCAGACCATTAAACTAGCAGGGATGTTAATGAAATGTATTTTAAAATACAAAGACCTCAATAAAGAGTTGGTCACCCCTTTAACATCTTCCACTCTTCTTGGAAGGGTTTCTGTTGGAATTTGTGCACATTCATTCTGCAGAGCATCTATGAGGTCAGACACTGATGTTGAACGAGAAGGTCTGTCTCTCAGTCTCCATTCCAGTTCATCCCAAAGGTGTTGGAAGGGGTTGAAGTCAGGACTCTGTGTGGACCAGTCAATTTCTTCCACACTGAACTCCTCCAACCATGTCTTTATGGAGCTTTGCTTGTGCACTGGGGTACAGTCATGCTGGAATAGAAAAAGTTCTTCCCCAAATGTGCAAAATATCCAGAAGTTTTAAAATATCTTGGTATGCTGAAGCAAGTTTATCCTTCAATTGAAGCAACAGGTCTAGCCCAAACCCTGGAAAACATGTGTGTCCCAATACTTCTGTCCATATTGTGTAGGTAGTTCCGTTAGTTTTAATCCATTAAACATTAGACTTCTAATTAAAGCACTTGTTATATGATTCGCTGAGAAAATGCAATATAAATAATTGTAGATTGTATCGCTTGAATATCTTACAACCTTACGTTCCTCAGATCTGGGTAAAACAGTGTAAACCCAGGGCAAACCTCAAATGGCTCCTTATCATGTAGTGCACTATGTAAAACAAAATATGAGCCCTGGGACCAATTTATATACCTGAAAAAAGAATAATTTGGGATTCAGCCACTTGTATATAATTCCATACTAGAAAAATAGTGCATATAGTGCAATATTTGAGATTTTGCTGGCGTTTACCGCTGTTTTGTCCGGATCTAAGATACTGACAACATAAAGTTGTAAGTTAAGCAGTCAACCTGCTCTGGAAAGGGCAGTGGCAAATGTCTGGTTGCAAAAAATAAAAAGTTTAGGACATTTACAGTGAGTTTCAAGCCAGTGATATACATATACACTTTTTTATTAGTGGCTCTAAGGGCTGGACTTCCACGGAATCATTTCCCAGATCTCTATCTTTTTAGAGCCCTTGTTGACAGACAAATAACATTTCGGTCTAGTCATCTTTGTTTACAAATCCAGAAAGAATCTATATTAAGGATTTCACAACGACTTCAAATATGTCTCAGCCAATCAGATTCTTGGATCAGATTCAATCAATAAACACATTATATTGCTTCATGGAAGAATCGTGGTTACGAATAATTGAGTAGGATACTTGCCTCTGGACCAAGAGGTCATGGGTTCCAATCCTACCTTCATCCTACCTTCAAAATAACACCTCTGTGACACTTAACCCCAAGTTGCCTCAGGAAGACTGCCCCCTGTAGGGGGGAATGGAAGTTGCTTTGGATAAAAGTGTCTGCTAAATGCTGTAAATTATGGAATGAATTACGCAATTACTAATGTAACTGTAATTACCGATGAAACTGTTGGTTACTTAAACTTCATTTGGGTGATTGCAGGAATTTATGATATGTGATCTGGGATGCAATGCACAGGTCAAAATATTTGATATATGTTTACAGTGTGCATAGGTCAGATTGTTTACTGTGTGCTCAGAGTTTTCGCAGGGAATAACTGCTCAGTCACTTTCCACTTAATCATCGCAAGCATCGCAGGGACAGGGACAGATCAAACAGGCCGAAAGTAATTTTACGTTGTAATTTTACATGTTTTTGGCATTTTGAAAGTATTTGATGTTATCGCTCCTGTCTTTTGTAGTTTTTAAACTCACAAGTAGGATATTTGTCATTTATTCTTTTATTCTCAAATCTTTATCTTCACTAGGGTCACAGGTACCTGGAGCCTATCCCAGGGTCTACAGACCTGAGCCAGTGATTCACCCTGGGAGGGATGCCAGCCCACTGCAGGGCACAAACAGACACACACACACACACACACACACACACACACACACTTACCATCAATTTATCTGACACTCGTGACTTTGGACTGTGGGAGAAACCCAGAGACCCAGGAGGAAACCCACACCACCATTAGCAAAACATGCAAACTCCACACACACACACAAGACCAGGACCTGGATTCAACCCCCCAACCCTGGAGGTGTGAGGCAGCTGCACTTCCCATTGCGCCACAATGGGACCAAGAGTTGGCATTTGTTTTTTAATTTAAAATCCTTATCTAAGCCATTCTCTGGTTCCTGTCCTCAGATGTCTTTCATGACATTTTTGCTGCATGCAATTCACTTCTGGAGGCTCTCCACTGTGTGTGTGTGTTTGTGTGTGTGTGTTAGTGCTACGCCCTTCCATTTGTCGCTACAGTGCAGATTTCTCTTGCTGATAGCTGCAGGCCTCCAGCCTTTCTTTGGTCTGCCCCCACTTCACAAGATCAACCACCATGACAAATCTTTCTCCTCGTTTTTCACACAAACCCATGGACCCACATTGGAGATGACCTCCTGTGCTAGGATTTTATTTGGCTGAGCACTGATCCGTGATGTTTCTGAAGGAGCTACATGAACTCCTGACTCCCTGCCTGTATACCGGTCCACAACTGACTTAACCATGCACAGCCTGCAGCTACATTCTTCTGGCCTGGCAACATGTTATGGGTACTGGAATGCTCATCCTCAAAAATTACATGTTAATTTCCTTACAACCCTCATTTTCAGGTACAAAATACATCCAGAAGGCAATAATATACTAGTGTATACTGATGATGGCCCAAATGAACGACCATAGTGTAAAGCATGAGGCCTAAGGCACTTGAGTAAGGATCACCATACTGACATATCTGAGATCTATCAGATGTGATAATATACCTCTTATTAGAAATGTGGGACAGAGTGTATTTATTACTGACAATAAGAAAAATGCTCAGTGCAAAAGTGAACATGATTTCTTTGGCATCACTGCTCTTTCTTTCTTTTAACATCTTTATTTTAACATCCAACACATTTATTCTGACTTTTCTAAACAGGTCAGTTCAACAAAGTGTGCAAACATATATAGGTTTCAAAATATATCACTCACTGGACTTACAAAAACAGCAACGAACTGAAACATCAAGTATTTTATAAGCATCTGCTTTTGTAGCCTATAGCAGTTTAGCCCCTTGTTTTTCAAGGGGAACTTGCCTTTGCACACTTAACTGTTACTAAACGCTTTTAGGGGATTTCCCAGGGATCTCAATGCTCCAGTGATGTTGTGATTCATGGCTAACACCTCGCCACAAGGACGCAAGCATCAGTGGTGAAGAGCGCTTAGTCATTTTTCTGCTCCTATCCACTTCAAAGCACTTACATGAACTCGATTGCATTCATATAAAAACTAAGCATTGTCTGCATTCAGGAGAAAATTCAATGACTGTACAACAAGATCTCACACCACTGCACTTAATTCAACTGAGCAGAACAACTTGAAACCTGAGTCAGACAATACAGTGGCATCATCGTCACTTAACATACTACAGTCTATAAACTCAACTGCATTGTCTTGAATGGTTTGGAGAAACATCTAATTGTCACAATATTCCACTTGTGCCAAATGTAGTCCAGCAGGCAGGGCATTTTTGAAGACTTCTTTAATTTAAAACTGGAGCTTCGAGGCTCACATTGATAATAAACCCCCGATATCACTAATCGCAGAAATATTTTTGATGGTGCAGTTTCCTGAACACTGGTTACTAATTCAGGAATTTATATTTTATATTGCAGAAAATGCCACAAACAAACCTATTAATTTCACACAGTAAGATAACATCAAATAAGATCAACCTTAATTAGCTCCATAGGTGGGAAATTTGCATTGCAATGGCAGAAAATGGACAGTACAAATGTAAGAGAAACATAACCAAAAGAATGCAAATTATAATACAACGGACAAGTATCAAAAGTACACTATATAAAGACATTTATATGTGTGTGTGAATGAAAATATATACACTACCAGTCAAAATCTGGACACACCTCCTCATTTGTTTTTTATTAATGGCTACATTGTAGGTTAATATTAAAAACATCAGCTATTGCTCTGATTACAGCTTTATACACTCTTGGCATTTTTTCACTCAGATCCATGAGGAATCGACGTGGAATGGTGTTTAATTAACATGTCTTCTTCATCAAGAGTTCATTAGTGGAGTTTCTTGCCTTCTTAATGTGTTTGGGACCAGTTTTGATGGTCGGGTTGGTACACAGTCAGTGATCCGGTTCCACTATGGTTCTAATAATGAACCACTTAAATAATTTTTAAAAATAACATTCCATCATTACCTTTTCACTTTTTTTGTTTACTGCATAATTCCATGTGTTAATTTACACTGTAGAAAATATAAAAAATGAGAAGGTGTATCCAAACTTCTGAGAGGAAGTGCATGTATATGTATAAACGTATATAAGTATGTGTATATGTACATAGTGGATATATATGCATGTGAACACTGGATGTATATATACAGGAACACATTGGACTGTTCTCAGTTGTACGGTAGGAGCAGGCATTGTCAAAACAATAATTTTGCACCAATTTCCTTTGCATGTTGCTCAAAGTAAATTTTCTCCCAAAAATTGCATGTGTAACATTAAACAATTGCTGTCCCAGAAATATTGCACACAAGAAAAACTCATTTGGTCAGATTCAACAGAAGAGTGTGATGGCAAGCCAGCATCAAAAACCTTTTTCACAATTATAATGGTGGGACATCTAATTTAACATTAACAAACTGGACTTTGGCAGAAACAAGCAAAACTCAAATGTACAAATGAGATGGATTGTGGAATGCCTCACAGTTGAAGAAGAAGATTAGAAGAAGAAGACTGTCCAAACAACAAGACATTTAGGTAAATCAGGTATAGAGCTGAAAGTCGAACTTGAAAATGCCACCGCTGCTCTACTTTTTTGGTGGAAGGATATCTCAACACAATCACATTTGATAGAAATTCGGACCGTCCTTGATTGACCTTTTCGGCCCTTGTTTGTATATCAGTTGTATGAAAAGTATTGTAATGCTTGAGGTTGTGCATCTTAATGAATAACCTCATGACTGTGTTGATCTATGACTGCAACCCAATCGCAGCTGACGTTCGCGATACTGCAAGTCCCTCTCAGTTTCTACTTCTTAATCCTATATTACCTTGCTTTAAATAGAAGGTTCAAAAACTACAAGATAGTTTTAAATGCTGGCTCATGTTTTATACAAATCAAAAGAAATGGGAGAAACCTAGTTAAAGGAGAGGGACTGACTGAAAGACAGAAAAGGCACTGTTGTGTTTTCTCGATATAGAGACACCATGCGTCTTTAAATTTCACCACGTGAAAAATCTGGTGTTCCTGCACATGGCAGTAGGTGTGATGTGCGGAGCCAATCAGGCATGAAGCAGAGTGGTCTCTGTAGAGTGTGTGTGGGTGTGTGGGTTTGGGGGGAAGGGGCGGGGGTCTGTTTACTACAGGATCTGGGACAAAGTCAGAGAGATGCAGAGTAGCTCAGCTGCTGGAGGCACATCAGCCTGACCTGTCAGTCAGACTCTCTTCAACACGTACTGGTGACGAGACTCATCTGCCAATTCTGATGGACAAAGGGGCAAAGGATCTGAAGACACACACACACCCGCGCGCTTGGGGTGCTGATGAGAGGGTTACACGTGCAGACAGAAAAAAGCATGTGATCTTGAAAGCATATTTGTTCCACACACACATACACACACACACGCACACACTGAACTCTTATCAATCTCCTCTACCCTTCCCTCGCTGAGGGCCACAGTTGGGGGCTTGTCTGAGCTGTTCACTCAGTAGCGGTTTTGTATGTGTGTGTGTTTGTGTGTGTGTGTGTGTGTGTGTGTGTGCGAGAGAGAGAGATAGCCTTGCAGTGTCCAGCTGGATAAGCAGATGCTCAGGATGCAGCTCTATAGTGACCCTTTAGTCATCACTCACACTACGTTTTGAGACACCAACAGGCAGGCATTTTGTGCGGATGTGGATGTGAGCGTCTCCTTTGTATTTACAAGAAAAATATTTGGTCTGTCATCAGAAGGTCTCCTCCCATCATTCAGCAAAGTGCTGGCCAGGGAAGTTGTCTGTTAGCTGATGTAAAGAAAAATCGGCAGTAAGCTGTCCTATGACAGCACCTCAAATAAACAAACAAACATGTTCACTGTACTGAAGGCCTTTTGTTTTTAATATGATGTATTTAACACAGTTAAATGTTTTTACCACAGTTAGATTTACAGTTTTAGACAACGTACAATTCTGCTCAAGACTTTTACACAGAACTTCACTGCATTTCCGCAAAGTGCAAAAAAGTGCAAAGTGTGATTGTACAGTTGGTAACTGTGGTTGTTACTAAATGCATATTAATGGTGCACCAGTGCCTTCAACCTCCCCTTTCTAACTTGGACTTTTAGAGTCGGATAGTGATGGGGATGAGACCGCCTATGCCGAGACCGAGTCAAGACCGAGTCTTTGAAGGGTTAAGACCAAGTCGAGACTGAGACCATTGGTTTTCAAATGCAGTCGAGACCGAGTCAAGACCAACTCTTTGAGGAAGCAAGACAGAGTCGAGACCGAGTCTTTCAGGAATTGAGACCGAGTCGAGACAAAGACCATAAAAACAAGTCAGTTTTCATAGCCATGATTGAATATCACCCCAGTTAATAATGAACAGTGAGGCCTAAACACTAAGCCAGACTAAGAATAATTTACAGGAGCAGTCCTGTACACCATTAAGGGAGGGAGGTCTACTGAACCTCTTCATGTGATTTTTACTATCATTAATAAGATTTGAATCACAATTAGGGCCTGTCGCGCAAATTCAAATGTGCTTGTGGTATGTGTAGAATCGTAGGCTACTTCACAATATTTTTCCAATATTTTCAAAATGTAATAATATTGAGAATACAGTAGAACATAATCTTCAATATTTTTTAAAACTTTATTTCTTCTTAAGTAAAAAAAGATCACAACTACAATCTCCTTACGCCAAACACAGACGTACACCTATTACACAAACATGCCCAATGTAATTTTTAAATAATGCCAGTCAACATTCCAGGCTTTTTAAAAGGTCTTATTATTATTATTATTATTATTATTATTATTATTATTATTATTATTATTATTATTATTATTATTGTTGTTGTTTGAAGTTATTTGTAATGATGGATAATTGTTTGAGTTTTTTGTTAACATGAACATATAAAAAATAAACTGGTCTCGAGGACTCTGAAATGGTGAGTCCTCCTCCTTCTACTGTTGTCCGAGACCGAGTCAAAACCGAGTCTTTGAAGGGTCAAGTCAGAGACAAGACCGAGAGAGCAGAAAAAGTACTACAACCCTAGAGCCGGATGTCTGGTTCCATTCACCACCACTGTGAACAATTATGATTCGCTGAGCTTCTCCAAAATGGAGCGTTTCCCACTGTTTCCCTCTGTTTATCTTAAACACTTCAGTATGGGGGATATGGGAATTGAAGTGAAGCTCACCTTTAAAGGGGGCTGAGTCCGCATGTCTGTGACAGACAGAGATTAAAACAACGCTGTCGTAAATGATGCCTTCCAGTAAAACCAGCTCTCACTCTCAAACTGACTCACTTTTTATTCTCCATTTAGGCTCCAGCGGGTAAAGCAGTCCCATGACGTTGTGTTAGCGACCTGTCTCATATATCTAACTTTGAGAAACAGAAAAGTAACATTTGCACTGTATGAGATCTTTTGTATTTAACGTAATGTCAAATCAGGCTTTTGTCACAGTTACCTTTGAGATTAAAAATTCGGACGATGGCACATTGCTGCTTAGGATGTTTACACAGTATTAGACCTATTTTTACCCAGACGTTTATATATAAATCAGATAAGGGACGTATTTGTGACCCCACATCTTGACATTGTATAAAAACATGTCTGAGACTGTGTGACTCGGCACCAGGTATGCCGGGCACCATTAACTAACAGTCCCTCCTATCTATCTCTGTCCTGGCCCCCCTCCCCCCATATCCCTCCCTAGCCTTCTGTAGAAGACAGAATGCAGTTTAACACACTGGCATCACTCCCAGCACTCTTACTTCTGGATCAATGTTTCATAGAGTTGGCCGCGAGTCCCCTTGCGGCATTTAATTGATGAGCTGCCACCACAGGTGTCTTCCCAAACAGAGCCGTCTGATTCAATTCCCCAAACAGCGGTGGAGGTGCCAGGCCTGCGTGGTTCATTCCCCAAATACAGAAAAGGAGCCATGAGAGACTTTCACCTCTGAACTAAGGGTGTTAATCCAAAGCAAATGAATGCTTTGGATTAATTATAGCACTGAAACATTTTCAGTGTCAAATGAAACTTGAGTGTAATTTTCTTATACTTTTGAATAATTAATCCAAAGCATTCGTTCCAAAGCATACTTTCACTTAGTTTGTCTGTACAGGGAGTCCTTGATTTATAGAAGTCTCGTCATACGACTGTGTTGATGTGTAGTGCAATACCACTGGCGTCCATTAGAGGGAGATAGGAAAAGGTAAGGATGTGCGTGTGGTGACAAAGAAATCAGTGCATGTAGTAGGTTAGCATACAAGAGGTTGCTACTTGAAATTAAAAGTCATTGTTCATGGAACCACGTCAATTTCATGAGAAATGAACAACACAATGACGTTTCGAGTTAACTATGCTAACTCCCATAAAATCTTTTAGAAATTCAGATGTGAGAGTTAGCCTCGAACTACGTGGGCAAAGTTTGGTTGCGCATCGGAGGAATACGCAGTAATGAATGATGGTGTTTTTCTTTTCCATTTTATGTAGCTTAGCTGTGTTTTTATGATTTTCTAACTGTGTAAGGATCGGTAAGTGACTGAGGCTAGGGTGAGTTTGACTAACAACACAATTCGTAACTGGAGGAGCCATTGTACTAATTAATCTCTTGCTTTACAGCTTCTTTGCTCTCATCATGGATGAAGATTGTGACACAAAATTGTTATATTTACTGGTAAAGCTGTTTGATGTTTCCCTTTCCAAGCAGTTTGTGCTTCTCTACACTATTTTTATGACTATATGCTGCATTTACAGCACAGAACAGTAAACACAGTACACTAAGATTAAAGTAAAAGTCAGTTTGACTTTAAGGTACCAGAGTTGACCAAGGACTTAAAATAATTAAAAATATCTCATAAGGTGCATTTTTCATGTTAGAAGTTTTCCCACTAACTGTTCCATCACATGGTGCTTCCAGGTGACCGACATGCATTTGTTTCTTTCAGGTCAGGAATGACTCTGGCTTCACCAAGGATCTTTAGATGATGCCGGTGAATGTGGATGGTGGTAGAAATCTAGTGGGTAAAACAGTTGCCTGTGAACCCGATTACCACATGGTTGCCGGTTCAAACCCCACAATTTCTACCATTGTGTCCTTGACCAAGACACTCATTCCTCAGTCTCTCCAGGGGGACAGTCCCTATAACTGATGATTGTAAGTCGCTCTGGATAAGAGCTTCAGGGAAATGCCCCTTTTACCTTAGAATAAGGCTCTACTTGAGAACCCTGGATTTTCCTTTAGTGTCTATTTAATCATTTTCTAAGTCATTTATCTAAACGAGGGTCACTGGGATCAGCGAAGCATCCGGATATGTCATCAGTCCATCTCAAGACAAATGCATAGGAAGTGAAAAATTGAAGTGAACCATTCGTCACACATGAAAGTCATCTCTGCATTTAACCCATTTACCATGTGAAGCAGTGGACAACCAGCGATGCAACGTCCAGGAAGCAGTGGGTTGCTCATGGGTACCACAGTGGTGCCACTGACAGGCGACGGATTCAAACCCACAACCTTCCGATCGCTAACCACCAGCTACCCCACATAAAGTCAGACCTAGCATCAATTTAGCATCTTATATTTAAAACTTCAAGTTCAATGAACATCATCACATCACCATATCAACTTATGCCACATGCCTGGATTAGAAATAAAATAACTGACTGAAATGACCCCACATTGATCATAATATTAGCGGGCAGGTGGACACACATAACACCTGTGTCAGTCTCTTTAAACCTAGATCAGATGTCGTTGTTAGACATCATTCAGGGACACCTATACATTGTAAACTGATATCTGCATTGTATAAACAGAGGCTTCTGATCTGCCGGAATGGTTCACTTCAGTCCCTTGGGACCGTTGAATGAATCCAGCACGATTTCATTTCCTGCACATTTTATGTAACACTTAGAAACATCCAAACCTCCCCTGATGTTCCACAGTCTCTCGTAGCTCAAAAGTATCACAAAGTCACTCTAAAAAAGAGACAGATGACTCATGGCAGCGCTGGTCCTTTAAGACCCCCAGCCCCCTTTTCAATAGAGAGCCGAATGTGCAGCAGTTTATCAGCCTAGTCGGAGAACAGCGCTGCCACACTCCTCCCTCCGCCTAATGCGGAAGAGACGAGTGCCTGCTTAAGAGAAACAAAAGTACCCAAGTCGTCACTCTCGCATGATTCATACGGGGGGGATTTGGTGTGTCGTAACACACACACACTCTCCCTCGGAGCACATGTGAATTCACCTGATGTAACACAACGGGACTCCATGCTGATTTGCTTGATTTCAGCTCCATTATGGCACATTGTTATCTGCAGGATGCCGTAGGTATATGTCTAAAAACAGCCCGAAAGAGGAGCAGCCACTTCTTCCTAGCAGCTTTCTCCAGTTGTTTAGGGGAAATTGCACCTTCACTGAAGATGCGAGATGAAAAGCGAGACATTTGGCAGTCAAACAGCATGAGCAACAGCAGCTCAATGACTCACTCCGCGTTTTCTGCAGTCGCCTGGCTCTGCTCTCTCCTTGCAGCAAATACTTTTTGGTTCTACTTCCAGGATCCATTAAAGGAATGGATTGGTAAAATCCAATTCATATTCTTTTCTGTTGACTCCAGATGCCAAATGTACATCAGGGGTCCAAATTTAATGCTGGCGCTATGAGGCAAACATTGTTTGACAAGCATGCGAAGTCAATAGTCACTCAGATTATCACCGATACATTTCTTAACCAATTAAAACCATTCAATCCCTACTGAGGCAGCATTCAAGTGATGTTTTGTTCGTTTTTACAGCTCACAGTGAGCAAACAAAGACGGCACTAGCTTAAGTGACCATAGATTTAGGGATTTATTTACAGAAGAGTTTTTTGGTTAGGATTGACTTCTAGTGTTTGCCAGCTATATTGTCCATGTAGCTCTAAATAAATGAAGAAAAAAACTAAATAAGCAAAATTATATTTGGCAAACTTGCAAAAGAAGCAAAAATGTAGACACGAAACATCTGGATAAGAGGAAAATTGTCAAAAAAAGGTTCAATACTTACGCAATAGTAATATCATGTATAATATCACTATTTGTCACTATTACATGCAATAATGGAATAGAGAACAACTCCAAACAACTTTTTGTAGTAATTAGTAAACTACTTCAGCAGTAATTTTACTGATTTGCGTATAGTATATATACAGAAACAGTAATATACATTTTCGAACCTCCCGCCTGAATGAAATGAACATTTGCTGCTCAGCACCGCCCCAAACATAAACAACCAGCATGAGGATAGGGTGTCTTTTTAAGTGATTTTTAAGTGGGAACATATCTGGGGGCATATTTACTGTTTACACTAAAAGATGTTGGCATTTTTTAACAATATCACAACAAAGCAGTTTTTAACTATATGCGGGTGCTTTTTGAGTGCAACCCCAGCTAAAAATATTTCTCTCTTTTACTTATTTAAATAGTATGTACTTATTTATATAGTATATATAGTATGTTATTTTCTTTCTGGAGAGTTTTATGTATTATACTGTCTATTGCTCTTGTCTTCCTCTGCGTCCATGCAGTCATTGCAAAACCACTTTCTTCAGGGATCAATCCAATTTTTTGATTCTGATTGATTCTGATTCTGATAAGAACAGTAAACGACCCTGTTACACTTTGCCAGCCCCTAGAAATATCGCATCAGTTCTATATACTTTGTGCCTTTCAAGGAAATAAACAACTATTGTAATCCACGTTGAATGCGAGACCTACTATAGACTGCTGTGTTTGCAAACAGGCAAAACTGGTTTTGTGACTTAAATGCTGGTTGCGGTAAAAGAATCCCAAGGGACACACTCAGCGCAGACACACAGTCTGAGCCAACCCAGAAAACTGACCAGGCCCACTGGGACGATATGTGTTTAACACATCTTATACACACACACACACACAAATTTTTTCCACATTTCAGGATCCAGACCCAGATGCAGTGAACAATTTTATGTAATTACAGACTGCTGTCCCTGCTCTGACCTAGAATCTTTCTGACCATTAGGCCTGAATAAGGTCTTTTCAGTATTTAGACCAACATTACAATACAATGCACTGCCACTCTCAAAGAGAAGTGATGTGAAATATTTTACTCCACTCACCAACTTTAGTGAACTCTCTTCATTTACTCCACTAGTGCCCAAAACATACTATAGTAGAGGACTCGTTTTTTCATATTGTTATTATACACTATATGGACCAAAGTATTGGGACACACCTGTTTTTTCAGGGTTTGGGCTAGATCCCTTACTTCCAGTGAAGGACAATCTTAATGCTTCAGGAGACCAAGAGAGTTTGGACAATGCTATGTTTCCATCTTTGTGGACCCAGTTTGGGGAAGAACCTTTTCTATTCCGGCATGACTGGGTCCCCACAAAGCACAAGACATGACCGGATGAGTTCAGTGTGGAAGAACTTGACTGGTCCACACAGAGACCTGACCTGAACCCCTTTGTGATGAACTGGAAAGGAGATGGTGGGCCAGACCTTTTTGTCCAACATCAGTGTTTGACCTCATAAATACTCTACAGAATGAATGGGCACAAATTCCCACAGAAACTCCTAAATCTTGTGGAAAGTTTTCCATGAAGAGCGGAAGTTGTTGTAGCTGTACAGGGGGACCGACTCCATTTTAAATTTGATGTGTTTGAAAGCAATGTCATTACAGTCCCTGTTGGTGGAATGGTTAGTTGTCCAAATACTTTTGTCCACATAGTTAAGTTCTTCCTCAAAACAAGTGTTTACTTAAAAATGAGCATCTGTAAAACATCAGGACAGGATTTCTGATTAAGTTAAATTTGCGTTAACTGCACATTATAAAGATGGTCTGACCACCTGCAGCCAAAGGCCTTTCTACAGAATGAAATTTAGCTGATGTCAAATGTTGACATCGTGCTCCCATCCCTCACACTGTCTGATGATCCATACTCTCCACAGCGTCTCTTAAAATCTGCTGTGCCCTGTGATTGTTCAGCAGAAAATGTGACAGCCCAGAAAAACTAATATATAAAAACATGAATTCCAATATTTGCAGGCAAACAAATCAAACCAACACCTCAAACTTACACTGGTGTATTTTTCTGCATCTAGAAACATTTCTTGGTACAACATTCACCCTTTAGTCTTTTATTTAGAGACATTTTCTAACATTAAAAAATTTCCATATTCCATATTCAAAAGTTAGCAAACTTGTTTTTGACATTTTGGGAATAATTCTTAGAAAACTCAGAAGACATTTAGCCATATTTAAAGAATAGTTGTACACAAATTTCCATCCTGCCCTGAAGCAGACAGTCATCAAGAAACTTTTTTGAAGTCCACATTTTGATTCTTAATTTAGAATTTTAGTTATAAGGCTAATGTCACTACCAAATATCAGAAGTTTACGCAAATCTGCTAAAACCACATTTAGTTCATTATTAGGGTATTAATTATTAGCACATCATAATGAAGAGTTGGATGTGGTTTGAGTGCATGTTGACATGATTTGGGCCTGTATTTTTATGAAAGATTTGGAGTTTTCTAGTTTTCTAGTTTTTTCGGTGTTAGTTGCTCCAGTTTTTCCACCAGATTTTTCACCAAATCACTATTTTAATTGCTTTGAAAGAAATTATGTTTTAGAAATTATGTAAAAATCCCTAATTTTACCTGCCATTACTCCTGATAATTCCATGAACATTCTTCAGTGAACATTCAATCATGACAGAACACAGACTTTAAAAGCTTACTGGCTTTTCTTGGCTTTGGTTTTCAATTTTATTTTATGTTATGTTATATTACTTTTGTTATGTTAAATACCTTTTGTTTATGACAATATGCTAAACAAATGAACTCGAACTTGTACGTAAAACACTGAAGAGCAGATCTGGGAACTTCTTGAAACAGTGAACCCTGAAGGATCATTCTGAAAAAAAAGTTCCAACACCTCAACACATAAATGCAGACAGACACACACAAACACTCACAATCCTTCAGACTGTTGCACTCATGTTGGTCAGTCAGTGGTCAACAGGAGCAGGAGATAATGAATGTTAACTGCCCAAAGAATCTTAACAGGAAATAATTTCCTCCCTGATCAACAGGAAATCTCCTAATGGTCAGGCGTCCCAATACTTTTGTCCATGTAGTTCACTTCATTTGATTTGCACACGTCGGATCTGGTTTACAGTTTATTTACCGTATCAGGGATGTATTTCATGACATGTTGTACTTGTATAACAGAGCATGTGACAAATAAAAGTATAATAAGGCCTAAACCAAACACTTTGTTTTAACACTTAAATGTCCTTATTTTGACCTTAATTTCCCTATATACAGGAAGTGAAGGAGAATTAAAGGAAAACGTACACAGATTAAGGCTCATTATTGGGTAAAACTATTGAAGTTTACGCCTTATTTTTTTTTTATTTGTCCATTAAATAATAGAACCTCCTGAAATAATGCCTTAAATTTAAGATTAAGGTTTCACACTCATGTAAAATCTAATTTTAAGGTCAAATTACGGGGTCAATTTCACAAATTAACCATCACTTCATTCAAATGATGGGGTTTGGTGTATTTTCAGGGGTAAATTAAAGCAGGGTTAAACCCATTTTAAGAACAGAGTGACTGCTTTTTGAAAGAGGTACATTAAAGATTTCAGAGAGTCCATTTCAGTCTTAAAGGCATGGTGACAGCTGGTGGTTGAATTCAAAGCAGAAAAAGAAAGGGCTGGGAGAAAAATGACTTCAGACAGTTTTTGGGTACATTAAACCACACAAATATCTCAGTGCATCTAACATTTAAGTAAACGAGCATATAAAACATTGGTGAAATATCAGCTCTGAGCCCTTTAATGGGGTCACCAGCTACTTGGACCAGCTCTGTTTACATATTCATGTAGGAGTTTCTTGGTCCAAGACACCAGCAGAGCTTTTTCTTCTTGGGCTCTAACAAAGGGAGGGACTCCTGAACTGCCACAATAACTCAATGCGATTGGGACCAGGAGGGTCCTACCATGTCCAGTATGATTTCATTTTGTGGAGTATCTTATTAATTTCTGCAATAGTCTTCTCAGGTGCAGTATCACTACTTCCATCAACAATACTGATCTACTACTATTATGTGCAATAACAGCCTCCTACCCACTATTTGTGTAATTTATAAGCATTTATTTTATATTTATTCACTCTCCGGACTATTCTGACCACAGAAGTCTGGAGGAATGTTCGGCATATACGTGCAACGTCTTTAAATTACATTAGCCTTATATGCAATAGTCTGTGAAAAATCACCATCACTTATCTTAGTATTACTTATACACGACTGATCGCTCTAACAGGCATTAACAGACTCTTAACTACTGTTTGTGTCATTAGTAATTTACAGATTCATGACCATCACTTCTTTATTACTCACTAACTGTATTATTCCGAGTACAGAAGGGTGGAGGAATGTTTTGCAATGGCTGGGACTTTAAATTGCGTCGGGGGAAAAATACTCAAAAAAAACAAAAACACTTTGATCTGCAGTGGAACCGCAGTGCGCGCGAACACCTAAACGGCACGAGACAAGTCGAGCAGAAAGAAAGATGCTAGAGCAACATTACCTGAGAGTCTGGCTGTAGTGGTCTCGTTAGGAGGGGTTTTGGTGGGATGGGGTGGGTTTTTTTCACGTACCTTCCACTTTGGTGAGGGTGAGGACGGGGCTGTTGCACGCGGACAGAGGGGCGACCCGCGCGGAGTGTTTCTTCATGCTGCCGAGCTCGCGCCGCTAGAGCTCCTCCCGCGGGGGCTACATGCCTGAAGCTTATGGGGCTCTGCTACTCAGAGGACCCTCTTCTCCTCTCCTCTCCTCTCCTCTCCTCCTCTGCTCCCTCTGCTTCTCTCTCTCTCTCTCTCTCTCTCCCTCTCCTTCTCCCTCTCTATCTCCCCTCTCTGTCTCTCTCTCTCTGTTTCTCTCTCCCTTTCTCCCTCCCTCTCTCTATACC
>JBBMFX010000080.1:2362715-2376415 GCA_037832545.1 Rhabdalestes septentrionalis | reverse complement strand
GTGTGTGTGTGTGTGTGTGTGTGTGTGTGTGTGTGTGTGTGTGTGTGTGTGTGTGTGTGTGTGTGTGTGAGTGAGGGCTGGTATGTGATGTACTGAACGAGCTACCGTAGGAGTGACTGTCACTCCCCCGGTGATTTGCTGGAAATATGGCGTCAGCGAGCACACGGCTGAGTCTGAAGTCTGCAGCCGGATCAGAGAGCCCGAGTCCAGGAGGCTCCAGCTGAGAGCCCTCGCCTGCACGAGCTGGAGGGTCCGGAGCTATATTCTCCAGATGCGTGGATCGGTGCACGAGTGGCGGAGCTGATCGTCACATCGGCCCGGCATGGAGGATCCGGGACAGGGCAGGTAAAAGAGAGAGAATGTGTGTGTATACCTGTGCATATGCCTAGATGTATGTATGCGTAAACGCCTCTTTGTTTGTGTGTATTCCTCTGTGGGTATGCCTGTTTGTATATGTATGCCTGTGTATGTCTGCATTTTTGCCTACAGCTCTCTGTTGCTAGAACGCGGTCTCTGTCAAAAAAAAACTTATCATCCAGACTGGAGGTTTAGTCGACTGCACGTAAAAAAAATGTCTTGTCAGGTTGTTTTGTGGCTGCACTCTCTTTTGAGCTATCTGCACTCTTGGTCTTGCGGTGTTTCTGTTTCTGTTCATTGTATTGCACCATGGTCCAGGAGGAACGTTGTTGCCTTTCACTCTTCACTTATCAATGGTTGAAATGACAATAAAGTCCACTTGACTTTGTAGGCCTGTATATATATATATTTATAACAAATGTGTGTAAGTTTGTATATATTCGTGTGTGTGTATGTGTGTGTGTGTTCACACCCTCCCCGGCCGGGACCTCTGCCGTTGCAAAATAATGCTCCGCAGCTCGACCAAGAGGCGCGCCTGCGCGTTCTTACGACACGTTCTTCCTGCCAAAAAGTGGCCTGCGTGCATTCGCAAGCCGAGCGAAATTAAAGTTGAAAACTTTTTTTCTCTCGTTTTTTTCGAGAATTCTTACGCACAGCAGTCCGAGAGTAAAACTGCACGTCAACGGAAATGCTTGGCCCGTGTTGAAGGTAAAGAAATTAGAAAATTAAACATAAATCTGCCTTCTCTGTGCAATATCATTGTGTGGTCATGGGGGAAAGCTAATAGATAGCTAGTTAGCAACTCACATTTTTCACTCTCACAGCTGATTTTTTTGCTTTTTAGATCATGCATTTTCAGTTGAAATACCTTTAACGCACGCTGCCTTGTTTTCTGTGCATATTGCAATCATGTCCAACCAGAAATTGAGCAAATAACACGCCAAAGAGTCATTTTTAGCTCAGATTAGCTGGCTAATAATGGCTGCAGTGTTAAGCAAGAGTAGACCTTGAATATGAAATTGCATCAAGTCCAAAAGGGTTTTCCCTAAACTGTCCTGGGTCCCAGAAGCTCCGTGAGTTTAGAAATGTTTTTTTTTGTTTGTTTAAAAAAATCTGGCAACCCTGGTGCCTCATGGCCACATCAGTGCCCTTTATTCTTATAATGCGATTGTACTTGCATGTATTTACTGAGGTGCAGAAGATTGTAAAAAGGGACAAGTGGCCTTTTATTAGTCGCTTTTTTTAAATCAAACCCTTTTACTGCAAATAAGTATGTTATTCTTGCAGAATTCTTCACCAAAGTAACACTATATGCAGAGCAGCTCAAGTACACGAGCTTGTTTTGAACTTTTTTTATGCAAACTATTTATTATTCTAGCAACCCTGATGCCTCGTGGCTACAATAACCTTTATTTTTTTTAAATATAATAGGACTTTTTACATGTGTGACCCTGCTCAGTTAATTGAGCAGATTTTAAAAAGTGACATGTAGCCTTTTATTTTTGACCCCTGTTTAAAACACTAAGTATGCTTTGCTTCCAGATTTTTCCATCAAAGTATGCCGAGCAGCAAGTACATAGTCATGTTTTGAATTTTTTGGGGGCGAAAAACTTATCAATCTAGCAATCCTGAGGACTCATGGCTGCAACAATCTCATATTTTAAATGTGATTGTACTTATTTGTATTTACATGGGTTGTCCTCAGTTTGTGGAACTGCAGAATAGTTTAAAAATGACATGTAGCCTTTAACTTTTGACTCTTTTGTCCTGTTTACAACATTTACTGTCATTGCTTCCGATTTTCATCACCAAAGTAACATAATATTTTGGCCAAAAATGTTTGATTTACGTGGGTTGTCCTCAGTACATACTGCTGCACAAGATTTAAGTAATATAATATCCAGAGTAGCTCAAGTACATAGACTTGTTTTGAACATTTTCTGGCCAAAAATGCTCATTCTAAAAGACTGGATAGCTCTGAAAACGTGCAATTAGTCAGATTTTTTTCAAATTGCAGACCTAATTCTAGGCTTTGAAACAAAACAAGTATTCTTAATGTCTTATCATTCTGCCAAGTGACCCAGGACGACGTCACCGAGTGCATCTTGCCCCAAATCCTTACGACGTGTTCTCTGGAATGTAATGTCTCTGGGCCTCACCCCCCTCCAAAAAATTCATTACTCATGACGACATTCACAGCATTATATCATGCATACGATTATACAAGGTCTCCGGTTTTATTATATCATTGAGTGGCTTGAGTCACATGCAGAGATTGTGTGATACAGCTCAGATTGCAAGTGCAGTTTCTTAGTATTTCCTTTTAAGAGAATGTCTGTCTCTTTAATCAGTTCTCAGTGATAAGCTCTTGGATGAATTTGCTGCTCTCTGTCACAGTGAATAGTATTGTCCTTTTCTGCTACGTTTTTGTGTTTTGAAGTTTTTTAGAACTTTAAAGGTTTTTTTTTATTGAAGCACTTCACCCAAGATGAACTTTTAAAAGTAGAGGGTTGTGCTCAAACTACTCAAGAACTTCAACTACCAGAGGAAGAAATGTGTGGCTTACAACACCAGCATTAAAGCAACATTTAAATTTGAATAGGGTCAGATTCTTTCCTACCCCCGCAACCCAACCAGACCCCACCCAGTCACCCCCGCCACACTCCACCCCATTACTTTCACCCCCCATTCAAAGTCACTATTTAGGCTACATTTAAATTTGAATGGGGTCAGATTCTTTCCTGCCCCCCAGGAAAGTGTTCTTATTCTTATTTTTACCTCCTGTTGGCCTGTCACTGATGTCTTGTGATTTGCCTGTTTTCTCATCAAGTTTATCCTTACAAGTCAGACTTAGGAAATGTCTTGTTGCCTATACCTAAGCATCTCTCTGTATTTTTGTTTAGATTTTGCACAAGCAGGCTAGCTAGATAGCATTTTGAGGATTGTGTTTAACACACACCCTGCAGTTCTCATGATTTCTGATGGCTTATTGCTTAAGTTTGTGATGTCAAAAGTCTCAGTCATGCATTTCAGATCATTCAGATATTTGAGGAGTTTTACATATCCTGACAGTCATTACATACCAGTTATAATAGACCTCCCAGTTCATGCAATAGACTTGCTGGAAAAAAAATAATGGCCCCAAATTTAGACTTTAATAACTTGAAAAAAGTATTTTGGCTAGACCTGTGGTATTTTTACAAGGTTCCATAAATGAACTAGATTGCATTTCTCTGAGAAAATGAGAAGCAGGATTGCCCTCCAGGATTCACAAATGCATATTTCTGAGGTGCCCAACCAAAAATGGGGAGACATATAGCTCAGAGTGTTGAACAAGAAACTAAATTAATCACAAAAAGAGCTGACTAACCTGTCACACTGCTGCACTTTACTGTCCTTCAGGCTCAATATGGAAAGTTAAGACGAAGCCCCAAATCTGCTAATGAGCAGCACTAAAGCAACGTTCATAGGCTGAGTGTTTTATAAACCACAACAATGATGTGCATCTTGCTGTTAATAACGGGCCCATGCTTAAGTGCCTGCTCTCTCTGCAGCTGTTGCAAAAGATAACTGACCTTAAAATTTGAACCTTCAAATGATCAATATTTGGCTCCTGATCATCTGAATGATAAGCTGTTTACAAGCACATTTTGGGGACAATTTTTTTTATGGTCTGAGAGGAGAAGCGGCTCCAAATTTTACCTTTAATAATAGTGATAATAAAACCTAAGAAGTTTTACACACGCATAGCCATGACATAACCTGGGAGATCAAAAGGAAATTATATAGACGAACCAATGAGTAAAACTTTACATTTAAATTGGTCAGGTTATACATCTCTTAAATCTAGGTAAAGAATGCTTAACATGTCCACGTTTGAAAGAAAGTGGTAAAAAAAAAATAGAAACCCTTCCACATTGTTTCGTTTGTGTTGCATGTATTCTAGCTAGAAGACGTTTTAGGAAGTTTTAAAGCAATCTGTAATTAAACCTTAAGTTTGTAAAGTGGCCCCTTATAGCCACGCCTGAACACAGCAGACACTGTGAACAATGTGAAATTCTTTCTCTGCATTTAACCCATTCACCAAGTGAAGCAGGGGGCTGCCACCAATGAGGGGAGCCTGGGGAGCAGTGTTTGGGTACGGTACTTTGCTCAAGGGAACCTCAGTGACACTAGCAGTCCTAGGATTCGAACCCACAACTGATTACAATCTCTAACCAGCTGACACTTCAGCTTGCTATCCAGACTGCATGCTGACCAAACCTTTATGTTTTGCATCTTCCCTTTCAACATTGCATTTGCTGCATCGTAGTGTTCCTCATACTGAAGGTGCCTGTTTGATGCCATATCCAAACAGTAATCTCTGCACTAAATTTAGAGCTGCAACCAAATCTAGAGACATGCACCCTTTAGCTTGAAAATGAAAGGCTTTATTCATTTACCACATTTATTCCAAGTCATCCCAATTCAAGTGAGTCTTGTGGGCCCATCAGATCAACCCATGTATCAATTTTCAATGGGTTGCACGTAGTGTTGTCAAAAGACCCGTTACTTCAGTACCAAGTCGGTTCTTAAAAAATGTAAATGTTACGGTACCAGGTTTTCTGAAGTACCGAGCACCCGGTCAACCCGGGTCTTGCTGTGCTATCAGTTGCGGCTTCTTCGTAAAAGCATAGAGACGCGGCGACCAGAAGTGCTGCCTGATGAGGCGGCTCTGAATCCGCTCGTTGAAAAGAAAGAAGGAAAGAGCCACGTGTGGATGTATTTTGTTTTTGCGGCTGATGACTAGGGGCAATATCACTGATCACCAGAATCCAACTCAAAGACCGTCATCCAGATTTAATGAAAGAATTCAAGCAGGTACGTTTTGTTTTTATTTATATTAAAAATATATATATATACCCTATATTAATTTGAATGGCGGATTGAAATAAACATTGCTATTTGCTTAGTTAATCGTTAGCATAAGCGCAGCTAATGCTAACGCGAGTGTCAGGATAACGTTTCTTTATGAACTATTTAATGCTCCTACAGCGTATAAAACACGACACAATAGTACTATATTTACACACCGGAGGCTTTTAAATGACCTGTGTAGCCAAAACATGTGTGTTTGAATCTTTAAAATCAGTCCATCAGAAAAGCAGATCTAGGTTATGAAATATGGTTTGTGCAGTTTGATTAAATAAAAGTCCAGTCAAATACAGTCCTGTATAGTTTAGTAAGGCTTTAAAATAAGATCAAGTCACAATGAGTGAACATTAATTCATGTGTGTGAATGTTATTTTATACAAGCACTTAATACAATTTTAAATGAAGAAGAATAGCTGCTGTATAACGTTTGTTTATTGTTAAGTCAGGTTTAAAAAATCTTTTGTAAGGGGTTTTAAATAAAACAGTGTCTGTGTAAAATTGATATAATGTACGTAATATAAGTAATCTAATCTAAATGTATTATAAAAGCTGAGGTTTATTTACTGAAAATATAAACTTGTTTTACTAAAGGATATTATATATATTCTATTTACAGCTACAGGATGAGGAAGACCACAAACCACCAAAGCAAACTACTTAGCAGACAACAATTACAGGCGCATTTTAGCAGCAGAAGTAGTATGACAAAAACTCCCCTGAGGCAAGAAAACTGAACTGAGCTGTTGCTGAATTCATATGTATGGATCGAGTGCCAGTTTATACTGTGGAAAAATATTTTGTTTCATTAATACAAATGTTTAAGTTTATAAATAAGAGGTGTGTATTCAGTCATGTAATTATTGTATGTTATTAATAAAAAAAAATTGTTTTTCCATTCATATTTTTGTGTTTTGCTTTGGTACCTAAATTGGTACCGAGAACTGTGGATTTTCACTGGTATTGGGACAGAATACTGAAATTTTGGTACTGTGACAACACCAGTTGCACTATTATTTTGTTTTAATAATAACGAAACTGTAGGCCTTCTGAAAGACCTGAGAACGTCACCACTGTGATAAGAGTGAACATACAAAACAAAGTGTATGTTATTGTGGTTTTAAAAGCTTCAGATAAAGAGTGTGAGATCTTTTACGACCTTGCAAGCATTTTGATTATCTTTGTGTTTTGGGATGAGACCGAAAGCAGCTGAAAGAAATAAGGTTAGTGGTTTTCTCTGAAAGTATGAAGGGTTTTTGGGGCAGTTTGGATTAATGGGTAGATCCAAGAGGTCATGGGTTCGAATCCTAACTTCAGCATAGCAACACTGGGATCCGTAACAAGGCCCTTAACACCAAGTTGCTCGAGGGAATGGAAGTCACTTTGGAAAAAAAGCATCTGATTGACGCTGCATATGTAAATATTTATTGGGCATCTGGTGTCCTGGTGGTTAGGGAATTGCCCCTGTGATCAGAAGGTTGTGGGATCGAATCCCTGGAATGCAAGTGGCACCACTGAGGTACCCTTGAGCAAGGTACCATCCCCACACACTGCTCCCCAGGCACTGCGATCACTGGCTGAACCGTCCTGAATGGGTTAAATGCAGAGTAAGAGTTTCGCAGGGTTCACAGAGTGTGCTGTGGTTTGTTAAGTGGCCACTTTACAATTAATGTCAGGTACTGAGCTGTGGGCCATTGGGTTCGGTTGGTTCTGCTGATTTTCACCCTTGATTTTGGGATTATGTAGCCTCAAGAGTTAATGAGTAGCCAGAGGAAAAGATGTTTTACAAATGTATCACATGAGAGCAGAGTGAGGGATGTCTGTTACTTCAGTAAAAGCTCCCTGTTATTTTATCAGACCTACATTTCTTAATTTTTTTGCTGGGAAAGAGGCAGCTGGTGGTCTAGTGTTTAGGGAGTTGCCCCTGCGATCAGGAGGGCGTGGGTTCAAATCCTAGGAGTGTGAGTGGCACCACTGAAGAACCGTCCCCACATGCTGCTCCCCGGGCCCCATCACTTGTTGATTGAGTTTAGTTTGTAAAATAATTTTACGCATTTCACACAGGCCATGATTCTTTATATACTATCTAGGCCTGAAGTTTCAATTAATTTTCAATTTGTTTTATTAGGTATTGACTAGTAGTTGATTAATCCAAAATTGTATCGTTCTGATGGATCTGTGATAATATAGTAGCTGTGATAATGTTACCAGACTGTGAAATAGCTTCTTCACTCAAAGCTGAAGCTCTGCAGCAGTGTTGTGTTTGTAAGGAGAGAGAGTCTGCACTTCAGTTTGGACCATCCACTATTAAGAAAAGATTCTTTTTTGTCCCACTAGTGAGAAATATTCAAATGTGGTTTTTTTTAAAGGAGCAACCATGAGGTCTGATATTTAAAATGTATTTTAAGTAAGCTTTGTTTTGATTCTGTAAAAGCTGTTAGGACTGTTACGATCAATTACATTAGTAAAGGAGTAATTAAGGGATTATTTTGATGATCGATGGTCATGTAAACAACGCAATGTAGAATATGAAATACGACCCTGAGTCCTTGTGGGTTTCCTCTTTTTTTTTTTTTCAGCGATGCTCACTAAAGCAATAACCCGTGGACAGTGTTCCACTGAGAGACTGTAAACCCAAAGAGCGATTGGCTGAAGTGTCCCATGACAACCAACCAAACAAACAGCGAGAGCCGAGGTGACGTCAGAGCTCCCTGTGCCATTCCTGAAAGATTCAGTCACTGACAGCCTCTGCACCTTTCAGAGCAGATTGACTGCACAAACACAGCAATATGCAAATATCGAATGACCTTCCGATTAGTGTAGTGAAGATAAGTGCTCATCCCTTACAGAGAACGCACTCTTGCTCATTGTAACATATTATTACTCTTTTTTTGCTTAATTTAAAATGAGGGGAAACTAAATGTGAACCCTACAAAAGTTACAGCAAGTTTTTAAAGGTTCTATTGGTTTTCTAATGTGTTTAACACTACAGATGAATAGGAATTGTGCTATTAAAATGCAGTTATTGCTCTTTCAAGCTGGACAACGATGCATATGACTATTTAAAAGCATGCAGTTTGCTCGCACAAATTGTTTTGTCCTTTGCACATTTGCATATTGTTTGCACCTTTGACTAGTCATCACTTCTCCAGAGTGGTGGTGTGCGTGCGTGCGTGCATGTGTTTGTGATTGTTTTCTGCTTTTTGTGTGTACAGAAAGTGACCGAAGTGAGTATCGTGCTGGAAACAAAAAATTTACTTGATATTTGCAATAGTCATTTAAAACATCTCATGTATAACTAGCCACAAGACATATTCAGTGAGGGTAGCATTGAAATGCACCAATATTGCATCACATTTAGGTTGTGGTTTGTATTTATATGCCTGTGGTATTAAGTGGTGTTTTAGGAATTTTTTGTATTGAAAATCCAAAAAAAACTGAAAATCCGAAAGCTGTCCCACTGAGAATGTGATTTTGCCAAAGCTTCCGAAACAGCCTGTATGTTTCCGGTTGGTAATGCACAATATGGCCACACAAAAATGACATCTTGAGATTGTTGGAGCTGGTCCGCGCTTTCCTCCAACTGGAGAGAAAACATTTCAGATCCTGTAACATGGCTAGTACTTTCCATTCAGCCAAAAAAGCATCACTGGGGGTTTGCGCTGATGTGATAAGTACTTGTGGAAAATTGTTCATTTTTTGTGCTTCATTTATTGCAAATACACTTAATTTGTGATAATGGAAAACTTCAGAAACCTGGGTACCTTTTCCCCCCTAGCTTAATTTTAATTCGATTTTTTTCCATTCGTAATGGGAATGTTGAGTGCCGGCACTGGACTATATCAGGAGAGCCCTACTTCTCCTTAAAATGTGTATTGTTTTAGCTTTCAAAATGTAAGAATTGAACCGTGAACCATATCCTTGGATTGATCATTTTAGTTTTTTTATTTACCATTGGTTCACATCATGTCTATCACCAGGCATACGGACCCACCAGAAGATGTGTCCCAGCAGAACTCTGAGCTGGATGAGTTGTGGGACGAACTCAGTCAGGAAGAGGAGTCTTTCTACGGGGCCTCCCCACCCCGTACCCCCCGCCAGATGAAACGCATGTCTGGCAAACACCAGAGAGGCAGCCAGGCCAAAGCTGCAGGACGCTCCCCTAATAAAGGTACGAACGCTTTTCCCTCATTGACCCACATTTGTATTTGAGGTTTGGAATTGGTCCTCTGTCTATATACCACACTCATCTCAGAGTATGAGCATCAGCACTGTGCATACCATCAGATCCGTTGTATGATTTGAAAGTGATTGCATCCTTGACCCCTGACCAGTAAAGTGCATTTGGAACGGATCATTGTCAAGTGATTTTATTTCATGCATTTTTTTTATTTATTTACATTTTTAGAATGGAAATGAGACAGGCAGTGTAACCTGACCCTTTTCATGAGTGTGCATTAAGGCTGCAAAATAATCACAAGTCAAGTGTTGTTCATTTTTACCATATACACATTACACAGTGAAATGAAACTACAACACAAAAAACAAAAACAGACCCACAAAGAAAAAATCAGAACACCACTAGCGTGCACAAGTGCAGGTGAGTGCATTTGCCCACATCTGCATGCACACAAAATGGCTTTTCTGTGACCATCTAAACATTTTTACATGTTTTAGACCATCTAAACATGTAGTAAATGTATTTTTCTTCATATAAACTTACAATTAAACCTGCAAAACCATCTGCCCTCCTGAATGAATTCTTATGTGGAGAATCAGACAGTTAATGAGCAGTTAAAAAACTAAAGTCAATTATAACGGATAAAACATACTAAATAAATAAATAAATATGATGTTGTACAACTGAGATAAATATTTGCAATTAACTTCTAGAATTTTCCTTTTACTTGGAATAAGTAAAGCCCAGTCCATAATGTACATGGTTTTGTAACATTTTAAATGATACCATCCAAACGAGATTACGTAAGATTGTAAGAAAGATATCAGCCAGGGTATGTATCAACAAACCACTAGAAGAAATGTTTATAGGCAACATGCATAATAAACTGGTTTATGCATGTGGTGCATTCTAGACCTTGTCCTCAACCAGTTTAAGAAGTTTCTCATCAAGATTAACCAAACATATTTGTACTTTTTTAGTGAGAAACTTATGAAATAGCATGTTCCCTAATTTATGAAAACCAGTGATCACATCACTTTTGTTTGCTTCATCTACAGAGAAGAGTCTCTCCAGTACCTCGTCCCAGAAAGAGCGACCACCTGAATTCAGTGAGGAGGTCAGTTACAAACAAGGCAAGAAGCAGCGCTCCAACCTGCGGTCTAACGAGCGGGACAAAAAGAAGACCTTCGAGGGCTCCTTCATGTTGGACCCCCTCTGTAAATCTGGTCCCTTTAGCACGTTCAACATGGACCCCAGGAAGCCCTACCTGAGTTTGGGGTGCAGCTCCAGCAAGCTCCCTGTGAACATGCCTCACCCCCTGCCCCGCACCCACCGGCAGACGTCCCGCACGGACTGCCCGGCCGACCGCTTGAAGTTCTTTGAGACGTTACGTCTGCTGCTAAAGCTCACGTCGATGTCCTCCAAGAAGAAGGAGAAGGAACAGCGGGGCCTGGAGAACACGGCCTTCATGGGCCAGAACAACGAGGTGATCTGGCTCGAGCTCCAGGCCTGGCACGCACGCCGCAGCATCACCGACCAGGACCTGTACCTCTACACGGCCCGCCAGGCAATTCCGGACATCATCAGCAAGGTATTGCACTTCAGGGTGGACTACAGCTGCTTAGCCACAACTCAGCGGGAGGCAGTCCCGAGAGACTCTTGCGCGGGAGTGTCTAATTGTGGGACCTGCCCCAACTCCTGGGCAGAGGTAAACACGGCGGCCCTGCTGGACTCGGGTTCAACCTGTCGGGAGCACTTGCAGAGGCAACGACTGGCCTTTGAGCAGGTGAAGGGTGTGATGGGCTTGTTGGAGTCCGTAGAGGCTCTGTACCCTTCGCTGCAGACTCTGCAGAAAGACTATGAAAAGTATGCGGCACGGGACTTCCAGGGCAGGGTGCAGGCGCTCTGCCTGTGGCTCAATATCACTCAGGACCTCAACCAGAAGCTGCGGGTAATGGGTACCGTGTTGGGCCTCCGAGACCTCTCGCGCATCGGCTGGCCCGTCTTCGAGATCCCCTCGCCCCGCTGCTCTCGTGGGAGCGACGGCGATGAACAGGAGGAGGAGGAGGAGGACGAGAACGACTCTTCGACCACCTTCACCGCCGACAGCGACATGGAGGAGAGCGAGGCGAGCGAGGCAGATCTCAAAAGGGAGCCTGTGACTTGCCTCACTCCCAAGTTCGCTCGCCTGTTGTCGGAAGAGTTCATCCCGGCATGTGACCGGGAGAGCCAGTACTGCCCGACAGCCATATACAGGCCATTTGTAGACAAGGCACTAAAGCAGATGGGCCTGCGCAAACTCATCCTTCGACTGCACAAACTCATGGACCGCTCCCTGCAAAGGTCCAGGACTGCACTGCTGAGCCACATGCCCACTCAAGAGGTGAGCATCCAGTCATGGAGTCTTTAACCAGTTGATTTTGACAGTTAAAAAAATATAGTAATAAGAAATTATTGAACGAACCAGATTTTTGTTTCAAACATCGTATTTCTTGGCAGTACAACAGAGTTTATTAGGATAAGTAGCTTAAAGCTTGCTGGATTGAACCTTTGGGCACTAATCCAGTTGTTTCGTGCTCACAAACAATCCCTACGATTGGAGGTGAGGGGTAATTGTGTGCCATACAGCAAATTATGGCTGTCTGTATTAAGTCAAGCCTTATTATTTGATAACGTATGTATGGAATAGTTCAGTTTTTATAGCTTAAACTCATACCATCATAAATATAAACAGCAAGAGTCAGTATTTGGCATTTTAGCACTTTTAGCTTCATTACATGAAGCTATACATTACCAAATATTTGACGTTTGACCACGTTTAGTTATCTGACAGAAATATAAAATGTCAAAATTTCTGTTAATAGGCTGGTATTCCATGGAAGCAAGGTGTGTGTGATTAGAAGTATAGTATAGTGATCTTTAATAAACTTAATCTATTATGAGTGATTAAAATGGGATGACCTTGTTGACCCATTAGATGCACAGTGACTCCTGCATAGTACAACTGTAGTGTACAAGCTACATTTCACTGATGCCACGACTAGCTGGGGGGTCTGGTGGTTAGGGAGTTGCCCCTGTGATCAGAAGGTTGTGGGTTTGAATCCCAAGACTGCTAGTGGCAACTCTGAAGTGCCCTTGAACAAGATGATGTCCCGCTGTGCGTCGCCTTAACTGGCTGCCCGCAGTTTCATTTGGTGAATAGGTTAAATACAGAGAAAGAGTCCTTAACCCACTGTAAATTGGCCTGGAGGTTAGGGACTTGCCCCTGCGATCAGAAGGCTGTGGGTTTAAATCCCAGCATGGCTAGAAGCACCACTGAGATACCCTTGAGCAAGGTGCCGTCGTGGCAAGCACAGAGAATTCAGAGAAAGAATTTCACACTGTTCGCACTGTGTACTCTGTGTTCAGGTGTGACTGTATGTGGCCACATTACTTTATAACTTTACAGATGCTGCCCTTACAGAGCCTTTTCACACCATGACTGACTTCTGTTCATTCGAGCCATCGGCACTATAAACTATTAAAACATTTTTGGCGCCTGCTCGAGATCTTTTGAACCACAGACACAATCCTCCTTAAAAAGTTCTTGTGCTTCAGCGATTTTGAGAAAGAGCATTTAGACACTGGCTCAGAAACCCTTCAGTATTCAATGCCTGTATAAAAACGCTGTTCATATATATATATTTTTTAAAAAAATCATATTTGCAGGTTCTGCCTGTATTAGTCACTCAGAGTGATTAAAGGGAAGCTCCTTTGGGGTGTTAAAGTATTAAATATTAACTCGTCATTTAAAGTTGGCTCCTTTAGCTCCTACATGCCTGTTCTTTCATAAGCGTTGGCTTTTTAAAATAAATCTTAAGAATATTTTTATAAATTAAATACCGTCCCTGCAGTCACTTAACTTGCTCAAAGATATTTTATTCTTTGATCTTATCATTAAGGGACTGCCCCCTGAAAATTAATGGGAGCGAATTGTTCTTCACCTCGATTTATTTATTGTATATAATGCAGCCCAAACCGTGGTGTGTACCCACACAACCTATATATCAAATAGTTCGGCTCGTCACTCTGAGGTGTGCTATTACTTTTGTAAGTATTTCGCGTTACCGTGGCGATGGTATGCGCCCACAAATATGGCTGAAACCCCGTAGAGAATGGACAAAAGTATTGGGTCATAACTCGCCCTATTGAAATGAATGCAGTTTCAGGTGATGAGACTTAGAAGCCACATACAGTGACCGAACCTTATGAA
>JBBMFX010000080.1:2351614-2362615 GCA_037832545.1 Rhabdalestes septentrionalis | reverse complement strand
ACTTCACAAGAGGCCTGAGACCACGCCCCCAATGACATACATGTTCAAACTGAACAATATGGACAAAAGTCTTGGGACGCAGCTTTTATACAACTGTATTTGAAAGACACACACACAAACTCCCTCACCCACATTCACACACACACACACACACACAGGTTTTTACTGAATATGGACAAAAGTATTGGGTGATGAGTATTTCAGGTGATGAGACTTAAAAGCTCTATACAGTGACGGAACATTATGATATTTCACATGAGGCCTCAGGCCGCACTCCCAATGACATACATGTGTAACCTAGGGATGCTCCGATCAGGATTTTTGCCACCGATACCAAGTACCGATTTTTTTTGTCTAGGTGATCAGCCAATACTGATGCCGATCCTGATGCTTCAGGTTTATATAACTGATATGTAAGCTCCCTGATCACCATTCACGTTTTTCAGATAAAGTAATACTATAAATCTTGCCTTTGTTGTATGTGTGCGAGTATGTGAGGTTTCTCTTGTTGTGTGGGTGTGTGTGCGTGCGAGATTTCTCTCGTGTGTGTGCGTGAGAGGGTTGTCTTGTGGTGTGCGCGAGAGTTTTTTCATGGTGTGGGTCTCTGTGCGCGAGAGTGTTTTCTAGTGGTGTGGGTCTGCGTGCGCGAGAGTTCTCGTGGTGTGGGTCTGCGTGCGCGAGAGAGTTTTCTTGTGGTGTGAGTTTGCGTGCGTGAGAGGGTTTTCTCGTGGTGTGGGTCTGCGTGCGCGAGAGTTTTCTCGTGGTGTGTGTGTGTGCGGGAGAGAGTTTTCTTGTGCTGTGGATCTGAGTGCGCGAGAGAGTTTTCTCGTGCGGTGGTTCTGTGTGCGCAAGAGTGTTTTCTCGTGGTGTTGGTCTGCGTGCGTGAGAGTGTTCTCGTGGTGTGTGTGCGGGAGAGAGTTATCTCGGGCTGTGGGTCTGAGTGCGCGAGAGATTTCTTGTGCTGTGGGTCTGCGTGCGCGAGAGTTTTCTCGTGCTGTGGGTCTGCGTGCGCGAGAGAGGTTTCTCGTAGTGTGGGTCTGCGTGCGCAAGAGAGTTCTCTCGGTGTGTGTGCGCGAGAGTTCTATCGTGTTGTGCCTGTGTGCGCAAGAGAGTTGTCTCGTTGTGTGTGTGTGCGTGCGCGAGAGAGTTGTGTGGAGGTGTGTGCGGGAGTTTATCCATACTTCTGTCTTTTATAATTAGGCGATGAATTACCGGGTTCGGTACTCGTCCCTAGTCCTTCCGCATTGACCTCATCAATTGTGATCGGTTCCTGAGATTGGCAAGTTTAACGAGTCCCGATCGAGTCATAAAGTCTGATTACCGGCTGATACCGATCGTCCGCCGATCGATCGGTGCATCACTAGTGTAAACTGAACAATATGGACAAAAGTCATGGGACGCAGCTTTCATAGAAATGTATTGGAAACGCACACAATCTCGCTCACCCACACTCTCTCTCTCTCAATCACACACACACACACAGGATTTTGCTGAAGAATATGGACAAAAGTAATGGGACAAAACTCGCCTATAGTAATTACATGTTAGTGATAATGTGTGGGATATGTATAAGATGGTTGCTAGGGAGTCTGCAGGCGGTGTCTTGTCTGCAGTCCCTTTCAAAAAAATTTCAGGAATTTTATGTTTTCTAGTTAATGTCTGTTATTGTTGGTATAAGAGCTGAATAAATAACTATTACATTTTAATGATCACTTTGTTTTTGTTACCTATGTTGTGTGTATATATATAGGGTTTGAGAAACTTGTTTTGAATGTGACTTTCAAAATGGCTAGCAATTTAAAAATCCAACTATTGAAAGAACATCCTTAGCTGGCTGATGTTACAGACGCTATATCAACCCAACAGGCTGAAATTATTTAATTAAAGTGAAACAAGGCAAAAATCAGCTGTTTGCTCTGCACCCCTATTAGAAGCATGAACAGAACAGAAAATCTATGTCATTGCAATACACAGGAATGTACAGATGCAACCGATTTGCAGCTCTGTAGATGCTTATCTCATATAAACATATGTATAAAACATAAAAAATATTGTGAGATGTCAAGTGTAGAATGTATCCGCTGTACCAGAATACACCAGTATTTAAGGAGATGGAATAAATAAATAAAAGACTAGGAACTAGCAGCATGGATGTGATGAATGGAGAAATGACGCCAGCTAGCAACGATGAAAGGTGTTCTTTATATACGACTGCATTAAATCTCAAGAGCTACGAAAATTTGGCTAACCATTTTTTAAAATGCAGAACACATCAAAGCGAAAATGGTAGTTGAACTGAATCACAAATATTAAGTTTACGTCACTGTTGTGCATAATTACAAGGCTTTGCGAGATAAAGGCAGTTTGGTGCAGAAGATTATTGGGTGACTTGGCGTGACGTTAAGTGAAAGGAGGGGGGGGGTATGTTGCATTTTAAGATGCCACACTGTCTTTTTGTGGTTGATTTAAGACACTCACTCTTGAGTAGCATGAGAAAACTGGAAAAATCCACTAGTAGGATCTTTGGATCTTTGTGTGTGTGTCCGTAGAAAAACAAACCTTTCCCTTTTGTTCTGTTCTCTGTATGTACAGTTTGTGTGTGTGTGTGTGTGTGTATGTGTAAAATGCACAGGTTGCTACTCTTTTTCGGTGTTAGTGTTAGGGTTGCAAAAGGGCGGAAAATTTCCAGTAAATTTTGGAAATAATCAAAATTGGAATTAAATGGAAATTTTGGATGATTTAAAGAAACATGGGCTATATGGATCATTTACCAATATAAATAAATATTTTATTTTGTCATCAGCAGACATTTCTGCAAAAGGATAACATTTAAGTATGTGACGAGGTTTATTTATAAATAAAACTTAATGAATGCATTCACTGAACAATCAATTCTTTCAATGAACTACAAAAGTATAAACATTTGCATTACAACTTTGCAAAATGTAAAATGAAGCAAAGGGACCAGGAGCTGATGAGAGAGTAGCAGAGCTCTGGGAGAGTTTTGGACACTTTGCAATATGCTTCTCCATTTTTGTGGTGTTCCTCATGTATGTCTTTGCATAATATTTGCACATAAAAATATTTTCTATCAACTTTATTTGGTGTGAAATGCTTCCACACACTGGATGGTGTTTGTGGCATTTTTCCGTTAAACAAGATGCCAAAAATGCAAATATGTAGATTGTAAACTGAAGTAAAAGTATCTAATAAGAAACGACATTATATTTTGCAGTAGCTAGCACCCTGTTAATCTTTAATTAAAAAGTTGCTGACTAGCTTACATTTAGCATATTTGCTTCACCAGAGCTAGCAATAGATTTAGGTTTTGCTCATTAAAATTTAACATCATAGATCAAACATCATCTAACTTATAATATCATCACAGCTTACTTGTATATATGTAGTCCTTTAGCCCAAATGTATAGATTCAAATGTCTGTGGTGTGTATCTGACTGAATGTTGCTTTAGTAGTTCAGAATTCTACCATGCTTCCATCACATGCACAGTGCATGCAGGGGGTTTGGCCTCAAGAGCCCTGCATTAAGCAGTGTGCTGTGTCCCTGTGATTAAGGAATAGCAAATAAAACTCTACTGTATTTACATCATATCTGATTAGTTTAGCCAAGATTATGGTACAATATTTGTTTCTACCAGCTATCTTTGTCTTAACTTTCAACTATGATAATTCCCAGGTTATTCTCATTCATTTCCATAAATTCCCGTTAATTCCCCTGGAAACTTCCAACTTTGAACATTCCCGGAATTTTGCAACCCTAGTGAATTTTTAAAAATAAGAAACGCTTCCATATGTGTTCAGTGCAGTAGTAGTGTGTGTAGAGCAGCTTTTCTGTGGTCCGTATTCCCGCAGCTTCACTCCTGATTCAGTTTCTGATGGATGAAACACAGGCACACACACTGCTCTGTATATGGCTGTAATTTAACATTTCCAAGGTAAAATAAATTATGTATATGTATTTTTCATTTTATCCCGAACATGCCTTCGTTTGGAATTCTGAATCAGTTAGAAGCACTAACCAGACTACAGAAGCAGTTTTTTTTCCCCGTGGCTTGCATAAGACGATAAGTGAGGCAGCTATCTAACAGGCTACTTTGGTGATAGTTCCCCTTTAATACTGTTGTATATTAAGGACATGTTTCTTTAATGTCTGTTCAAGCTTCTAATAAGTGTGCCGCCAAAAACAGCTAATTTTTGCCCTGTTTCACTGTCAGTAACATGAGTCGGCATGTTATTTTCTTCCATTTGATTTTTAATTCTTTTCCTGCTATTATAAGGTTCAGGAATTGCGTTTAATCGTTAGCTCTTCCGATCTCAATTTTAAATGAAATCTATTCCAGCGGTAAACATTTTTTATCACTTCTTTCACGTAAAACATAAAAACAACCATAGCAGCGCTCTAGAGTGCTACCTGGAATCAACCTCTCAGACTCTTAGCTAATGTAAAGTATCCTATAGCAAAATTATATAGAAATACTATTATTATTATAATTGTTGTTGTTAATAATAATAATAATAATAATAATATTACTACTACTACTACTAGTAGTAGTACTACAATACACCAAGCCCTAACTTTGTAGATTTGGAACAAAGGTAAATTGGCAGCTGGTGTCCTGGTGGTTCAGGATAGAGCGCTACCTGCTATCAACCTCTCAGAACCTGAACTAATGTAAAGTATCCTACAGCAAAATTCTATAGAAGTACTTACTTTGTAAGCAACTTTGTTGGCTAGGATAATGTTTATTTTCAGGTATTCACTAATGCATTGTGTTATATCACCTTGCCATTGGTGGGATGACCGTACTATCCTGAAAATTTTTAAGAATGTATTATGAGAGAGGTGTTTTTTTTTGTGTTTTTCAGTGGTCTGAGGTTCCAGATTCTTCCTTGCTGTACAGTGACTACCTGCCGGAGCTCTCTCGCAACCTGGCGCGACAGGTGGAGGAGGAGGCGGGATCAGGACGGGTGTCGTGGGCGGAGCTGCAGGACATGGACCTGCCCTCCTTTCAGCCTGCGTTCCTGGTGCTGTGCCGCGTGCTGCTAAACGTCATCCATGAGTGCCTCAAACTGCGTCTGGAGCAGAGACCTACTGGGAAGCCCTCACTGCTCAGCATAAAACAGGTGCGCACACACACACACACACAACAACAACAACCATGCTAATGCAGATCTACTGTCCTCTACATTTTTCTACTACACTTATTTAAGCCAATCTCCGCGGACATGGCGGGCCTGTTAAGCATCTTTAGGCATGATGATGACACTCTTGGCATGCATGCCACACATTTTTGTGTCCTCAAACCGACCCACCAAGGTCCCCATGGGCTGAAGGTCCTCTATCTGAGGAGAAAACTTATATTTATAATTTAAAAATGATCTCTTCTTAATTTAATGTATATTTTCTTGAACTTTTTTGCAACTTTCTGTAAAGTGAACCAGAGTCGTGATTGGCACTTAATATGTATTATTATTTTTTCCAAAAATCAGGCATTTTGTCACCTCATTTTATTACCAAGACGTTAAGCTGTAAATTGTGACGTAAAACTACAGTACTGGTGTAATGTAATTTTTTTGCCTGAATCAAGATTTGTTCACTTAAAAAAAAAACAATTTAAAAATTCATTTTCGCAGAATATTTTATATTTAATGGACCTTAGTAGCTGCTTTTTAAAATCTTTTTATATCTGTGTTCTTATGATGCAAGTTTTATGTTAGTTTTCAAGTTTATTTAATTTAACCTAGTGTTATCCAGATTTATTTTCTTGATTTTTATAACAGTGCTTTTAGATTGTGGCACGTTGAGATTTGTTTTAAATGTGAAGTGCGTATAAACAAATTGTTATTGTTATGATTACTTCTACTACTACTACAATACAACAAGCGCTAACTTTGTAGATTTGGAACAACGATAAACTAGCAGCTGGTGTCCTGGTGGCCAGTGGCACCACTGAAGAAACTTTATATAAGATACGATCACTGGCTGCCCACTGCTGCCAAGAACAGTTTTGTGCGGTTCATGTTGTGGGGTGTTCATGTATAACATGGATATTTAATTCTTGCTCTTTACAGACCATAAGTGATCAATATTAAATTATATCAAACCACCAGTGTATTGTGATTGTTTTGAGCCTTTCCTTGGATGTGTTCTACACAACAGGCATGTTGTCACATTTGTGAAGTTATTGTAACTCCCTCATTGAAGAATGCTGCCAGACTTTTCAACCTTCTTGAGTAACGTAACAAATATTTGGGGAGAAAACACAGTTGCTAAATTTGCCAGTTGACTGATTTGTGCCTGATTTCGTGTTGCAGTTGGTGCGGGAGTGTAAGGAAGTGCTGAAAGGTGGGCTTCTGATGAAGCAGTACTACCAGTTCATGCTGCGTGGCATTGTTTCAGACCCACAAGGCTTACAGACCAATGCAAACATTGATGAGTTTGAAGAAGATCTCCACAAAATGCTAGAGGTAAGTCGAGATTCATTTATTGCTTAGAGCGTGAGTGGCACAGATCAGTGCCAGTTGTGCAAACGAGGGTAAATTGTTGTCCTATGGTTAAACAATTTCTTATATGGAAGTTCCCTTGGTTTCTGTTGATGCTCGATGTGTCAGACGTCATGCTGAGCTTTGTTTCATGTTCTTGTGTCACGTAGAACCCTAGTTATTATAATTTAAAAACATGTAGCAATAACAACCACTACTGTGGTTTAGAAAAGATGTCACACACAAATGAACATGAACAAAATTTCTTGTATTCTGAGATCTTTGAATGAGGGAGAACTTCCAGGATAGTCTCCACCCCCAAGTGGGAGGGGAAAACCCATAGAGGGAGGGGCTCCGGAGCGTATCTGAGAGAAAGATCAGCGAAGGGCGAGTGTGTATGAGAACAAACACTATTTTCAGACTGATTTACACTGTTTATATTTATAGAAATCAGATTTTACTGATACACTCTGAGTCCTAAGGGTTAAAGCATTTAAAACTAATGCTGACCTAACCAGCACTGACCAAGTTATAGAATCCAGTACATGTGAACAGCAGATTAAATAATTTGCTTCTTCATTTTAGCAGTGAATCCAAAGGAGTGTTACTCCTAGTTATGCTGGATGTGTAGCTGTCGGTTGGTGCTTTTAACTTTCTCCTGACGCGACTGCAGCCTAATTTTACATTCCTCTGACATGACACTGTGGGGTTTAGGAGGAAGTAATGAGGGATGCTTATCTTAGGGCTGTCTCGGGTATGTCTGCACATACTTAGCATAGTTATTGTTCTTGCATGAGCTGCTGATAAAAAGATGGCATTTAGGGTCAAAGTCTGTGGCCTGTATTTATTTGCCTCTCTGAAACCAACTCAAGTAATGAAAAGATTTAATGGATAGAGGACTGCAGTCCCTTACCTTTGTAGCTTGTTTTACATTGACTAAAGCCAGGTTTCTCAACCACTGGGCCGGGGACCACTGATGGGCCGCGAATCAAAAGTTTTTGATTGGGCCGTGAATCTAAAATTGAGACAGCCCACTGGTCCGCAATTGGGTATTTCAGATTATCTAAAGTGTCCAAGTGGGCCTTGGCAACATGCTGTGATAGATAGGTGGGCCTAAATGTTGAAAAGGTTGAGAACCATTGGACTAAAGGTTGTTATCACTTCTTTCATAGCATGTTTTGAAAAATACATCTGGCAACGTAATGCAAAATAGTTCATTGCTTTGCTAAACTAACTTAAGTTGTAGTTGATAACCAGTGTATTCCATGAGAACAAAATGTATAGTAGTTGGCTTTATGTATCTATGTCAGAACAATGTTAAGTGCTGAATATTTAAAAGGGTTTAAAACTGAGTTTTAGTAAAAGGTATCAGCTGAAGATGATCCCATAAGAAGAAACAATGGCAAGCCAGTGTTCAGAGAGAGAAATGTAGACAAGAAATTTGCATTTAGATCAGCATGTTTAGAGCTCAGGGAAGGACCTGCCATGTTCTCTGAAGGGGCAAAGATAGAGATGAACTCTTTGTGAACCATGTATGCGAGGCCCAGAACTCACTCGCGCATGTTTGGCAGTTTCAAGTTTCTCCAAAAAGCTGTTGAGCTATTAGAATGCCCGTCATATCTGTGTCTAGCATTCATTTCTGCCGGATACTATTTAGGCATCTGCCTGGTAGCTCATAAAACAAACTTGATTTACAGCCTACAAGGGTGACCAGGGAACATGACCGACACATTCAAAGCATGGCATCGTTTACAGAGCTCTCCATGTAATATATTTTACTTAGGGTTGTGGTGTGTCTAAGCGGAGAAGAGAAACTGAAACGGAGCAATGCATCTTCTGCAAGTGGGATTTTGAAAGACATGATCGTTCATGGCATATGGTGTGGAACTCCCTATGGAGGATTGTGGCCCAGCACGTTTTGGAGATTTCCCCACTCAAATACTGGGTTCACCTCTCCAGTTCATTGTCAGGTTTAGTGAATGTGTTTGTGAAGTAGAACCAACAAACGGTGCTGGACACCAACCCTCCAGGACCGGAGTTTGAAACAATCTCAAAGAATATGTGTCAAATACACAGTAGAAAATGCTAATTGATGCTAAAAGTTCATGCTAAAGAATTCTCCACTATAGAGACTTCATCATAAGTGCCTGGTTCCTGGTCCAGTATGAATTCAGGCAGCAGTGTTGGATGTTTTGGCAAAACAGGGAAGCTGGTGTTCAGCTGTAAAGTACTTTTAACTATAAAAATCACACCGGCATGTTGGTTTTTTTTGCATCAAACACTTTTTGTACGACACTAGCATGTTGGCTCCTGATTCCTGATTGGTGAGCTAAGAAGATAATTTATGGTAGTTTTATATTGATGTGAGGCCCCTTAATTAATAGATGTTAAGGTTTGTAGAATGTAAAATTGTAAAGCTGTTTTTCATACGTTTCTCACTGTTCGGGAACAAGACAAGAATTAATAGTGATGCTATGGTCCAAAAATTTTTTTGAAAATTCAGTAGTTGTAATAATTGTAGTTATCAAACACTGTTGCAGTTCATTATCTTGATCGTTGTGTTGGTTCGTAAGTTTTTCCCAGTATGATACATACATTTGCACTAATCTGCTTTCTGAAAAAGGCTATATGAGAAAGCTTTTTTTCTATTTTTGCTTAGATAAGAACAATAAACATGACATTTAACCTACAATTTTGCATGTACTGCTTATATATTAAAACACACTTCAGGTTATTAACCCAAAAGCTATTTTAGGATTTTACTCAAAACAGATTCCCGTCCAATGAAATCCAGTTAATCTATAAACTATATGTGATCACACTTTTACTTAACAGTAAACTTGCTCGTTTACTGCAGGTGTACTTTGGCTACATGCGCAGCTGGATTGAAATGTTGCAGCAGTTGCCACAGGCCTCCCACAGCCTGAAGAACCTTCTGGAGGAAGAATGGATTTTCACAAAGGTCATCACTCCATACATCCGTGGAGGAGAAGCTCAGTCTGGGAAGCTGTTTTGGTGAGTCTCTGCTTGTGTTTCGTTTACTTTTAAAACCCTTCCCTGTAGATGTGCCAGCAACATGCAGTTAGAAAGGCCATCCTAATACAGACGTGTGTCAGCCATGCTATTTTTGTAGATAGACTCAGTCAAAGCCATCCCAGCTACACAACATGGACAAAAATATTGGGACCCGTACACCAACAAGGGCTTTAATGACCTTGCATTTAAATACATAGACTTCAATACAGAGTTGAGATTTTTCACAGCTCAAAATGACACATAGAATGTACTTGGATAAATAAACATTAAATATTAAATATAACTAGTAGTAAAAATGTCATAGTGAATTTAATTTCTGCTGAATGTGATTTTCTGCTTTTTGGACTCCCTCATTGTAGTGACATTGCTGGCATGTTGCTGAGGTCCACAGGAGACTTCTTGGATGTCGGTCTTCAAAAGAGTTGCGATGAATTCTGGGAAAGTGCTGATTGTAGTACAGCCTCAGACGAGATCCGGTACAATCATCATGCAAGATGCATATAAACATTTATAGATCTCCTCATCTTGATGAAATCGTTGTTTTCACTCCTTTGCTCCGACTGTGTCCACACAGGCGGTCGGTGATTGAAACAAGTCGGTCTCTCAAAGAGCTTTTCCATGAGGCCAGGGAACGAGCGTCTAAAGCCCTGGGCTTCGCCAAGATGCTGCGCAAGGTACAGATCACACAGGCTTTTTCCCTTATTTTATTAATAAGTATTAATCAGTTCATTGCATTTTATTGCATTCATCATATTTTTGTGGCACAAACACTTCATAGCTGCTTGCACTACAAACTGTATTATATCAGTTAGATCTGCTATTGTGATTGTTAGTTATTTTGTTATTGCATTTGCAATTAGTCTTTTTTTTTTTCTATGGTTTTGTGTTTATTCCTTTTTTTGCACTGAGCCTGATAACTACAAAACATTTCCCCTGGGCGGGAAAACTAAAGCACACCACACTCGATAGACCCAAAGGAGTTATTTTCATAGGTAGAGAATGGTAGATTTTTTTTTTTTTCTCCATATTTACCTAACACTCATCTCAGCTTAGCTTACTTATTTAACAACTTATTTTCCAACTGACTGGGACTGATAATCGAAAACTTTTATTCCGCTTTAGTCTAATTAAAAAAAAAAAAAAGGATAATCCTTTATTAGTCCCACAGGTGGGAAATTTGCCGTTGCCCATTTGGATAGAACAAGAGTCAAAAGTAGAAGTATATAAATGTGTATGTGAATAAATGTATGTACAGTGGATACCTGTATGTAAACAGTGCTTTATTAATAGACATGGGACGATAACCGGTTTCAAGGTATGCCGCGGTTTTAAAATGTCAAGGTATCAAAAGCGCAAAAAAAAGTTATACCGTTCCTACGATATGTCCAGTGTTGGTGTCGTCAAAGGAAGGATTTGTTTTTGAAAATTTTATTTGTTTCTTTATTTTGATTATTGTTGAGCTG
>JBBMFX010000080.1:2308520-2323461 GCA_037832545.1 Rhabdalestes septentrionalis | reverse complement strand
GAGACCACACGCATCTCGTGACACTAATCTGATTTCGCGAGATCTCGTACCACGAGATCTCTTCACACTCCTAGTCATCAACAATAATTTTAAATCAGTGTTCATCAGCCATGCGTCTTAAAGCAGGCGCGCCAGTTAAAGCAGGCATTGGATGGTGACAGAGCTCAACTGCCTCTGCACGTCGGCAGACCTCTGTAGAGCTGGGGAAGAAAGTCCAGGCAGTGTTTCAGTCCCAGTCCACCCCTGCTCAGAGTTCAGCATATTTAATTCCCTAAAGCATTTTCTTTGTGTTCTCATGACAGAACTGCAACATTTATACAGTTATATTTTTATAGGGAAATGTAGCTGAATTTACTTTAATATTTGTTACAAAATTAACAACTATAATGGGAAAAAATCATATTGCCCTGAAAATAGCAAAAAAAGAAAAAGCGGAGAATATTATTGTATTTCCACATACCATTATCACTAAGGTTGTCAGAAAAAATCAGCGTTAAACTGGGGGATTACTGTACTCTATATGGTGAAACATACAGTCAACCATACTAGTAAAATTATGTAGATAAGAAATTATAAACATGAACATATTATTTAAAAAGAATTTTAAAAATGCACTTAAATTCAGAAAATTCAAAAGTCAAGCAATGTGTTTCTCATTTCTGAGGCTTCGTGGCCTTCATACATGCACTGAACCTATTCATCACATCACCAACATTTATCAAATCCTTTCCTTTCCATCCAGCAGAGATGAGTTACTCTGGGACATCAATGAGGAAAAGGGAGCTGCCACCTTTACAATTGGTTTTGGAGCTTTTAAATACATACCTGACATTTTCCCCCACCTTATTACATATTAAAATGTCTGTAATTCACTGAGTATAAGCAAGGAGTGTTGCTGATTTCCACCTAAACCAAATTAGCCTTCTTGCCAACAAAGTGACAAAGAAAATTCGTCAGTGTTATTTTAAGTCGACTGCAAAGCTGCTGACTAATGTGTAATAAAAGGGACTGGATGAGTCTGTGTTCCTCAGAAACTGTGAAAACACAAAAAAGAAAGAGGGCCAAACAGCACCGGGGCATGTGCATGTGATTCACAGGGGTCTGATCACACCTGCTGCAATTTGGGTGCAAGATGGATTTATGAGACGCTAATTTATAGGATTTGATTGATACTAAACCCTTAATGGGTACTGGTGTTATAAATGGTGCATTTCCGACTGTTGTCTGGTTTACTACACTGGAGTAAATAAAGTGGCCCTTCATAGTCACACGTGAACACAACACATCACATCACAGCGCGGCACACAGTGTGAATTTAACCCATTCACCATGTGAAGCAGCAGGCAGCCAGGAACACAGCGCCTGAGGGGTCAACATTTTGGGACCTTCCTCAAGAGGACACTAGTGGTGTTGGGATCTGAACCCACAACCTTATTGCAGGGAGAACTCCCTAAACACCAGGCCACCAGCTGCCCCACTCATTAAAGTCATTAGCTAATTTAAAAAACATTAACAAAAAGCAAAAGAATGACTTGTACAAGGCTATGGCTGCACATGTTATGGATACGGATGAGCATGTGGTTGTGAACACAGTTTGAACTAACTTTGAATTCATGAAGATAAATGGAACTATTGCTATGTTTCATATAATAAACCCTGTATATTATTTTTGCAGGGACCTGCACTGGGGCAATATCCTGGTAAAAACGACTAAGGAGAAGGAAAACAGCTTTGTTTTGAATGGCTCTGTATACTCTGTAGAGACACGAGGCGTTCATGTGAATATCATAGACTACTCACTCTCACGTCTGGAGATTGGTATGTTTAATACAACAGCTTCCTACATCCATCATAATCACACACGACTCGCACTTCTATCTTCGTTATTGTGCACTTTCTCAGCCTTCTGCTACTGTTTATTCAATTAATGATCCATTACTATATATTCCCCCCTCCCAGATGGACTAACGGTGTCATGTGACATAGCAAATGATGAGGAGTTGTTCATGGGTCAGGGCGATTATCAGTTTGAAATCTATCGTCTGATGAAGAAGGAGAACAAGTAGGTCTTTCTGGCATCAAAACATTTCATTTCAACTATTGGGACAATTCATGTGTTCCTTAAAGCAGACAAAGCCAAGTTTTTGTCCACCTGGTTGTGCTGTAATTAATGCTATTTATCCATATATGATGGGATGAGGCTGGGCTGATTTAATTACCTGGTATGGCACTGTTCATGCATCTCACAAGCAGCTTTTTGATACTGAACTAATTTAGGGCTTTAGCAAGGATGGTACATAAAGCAAAACATATATCACTTACTGATTCTTCAGACAAAAAGCATTCCAGTGGCCTGTCCAGACCCTGAATTTCAACCCTATTAAGGATGTTTGGGGTTGAAGTAGAAAGTACTTTTTACAGCAACACATAGACATGTCCAGTTTGCTGCAAATGTGTCTGTCAAACACACAACAGTATTTGGGTGAATCTTTGAAAGGTAAACGTGAATAATATTCGCAGTTTTGTATACGCAGTTTTTATAGTATTAGCAAAATGTTACTAGATACGTCTCTGGGGGGGAAAAATAAGACCACTGTAAAAATCCTCAGGTTTTTAAATATAAATGGTGCCAGTATTGAACTAAACGGCTTTGCCCTTGTTTTTAAGAACTGCTGACAACATTTCTCCTCATTTCCAAATAAAATATTGTTCTTAAAAGCATAATTTTAAAGGAAATGACAAAACCTCAAAAAAAGAAAAAAATGATGTAGTAGTGCTTGTATAGGAATGTAATAGACACTGGCATGGAATGGTTGTTATGCTCATGTGATAAACATGAGAAATTACAGTGGACTCTTTATTTTTTTTTATCAGAGCTGTAGATATATCTTGTAAGCTGGCAGTGCTACCTGGTTATGTTAAACTATATTTCCAAACATATGTGAACAACCCTCCTAATGATTGAGTTCAGGTGTTTAACCTACATCCATTGTTAACTGGTATTTTTACACTATTCTACTGTTTTTCCCAGTTTTTCTTAAATTTTGTCACTTTCTGCCGTGCCAAACAGATTTTCCACTTGTGGGACTAATAAAGGTTCATCTTATCTTATCTTAAAATCAAGCACATAACTCTGCGACCTCCACAGATGCTGTCAGTGGAATAGTTTACAGTGAAGAGAACAGTGGCACAGTCATAAGACACATCTGTGAGATTTCTGCCCTCTCAAACCTGCCCCAGCCAGCTGAAAGTGCTACAGTTCTGAAATGGAAGCATCTAGAAGCAACAATGGCTGTAACCCCCCATCTCTGTAAAATCATATTAAGCCACCGTAAAAGGAAAAGTCCCCCACTCAAATGTAAAACAAGTACATTTGACCTTTATTTGAACTGATTTGACTTTAACTATCTCTTTTTTTTTTCTCCAGTAACTGCTGGGGAGAGTATAACCCTCACTCCAATGTACTTTGGCTCCATTACCTGGTGGACAAGCTTCTAACCATGAAGTACAAGAGTAAAGCACTGTCCAGCCAGCAGAAGGCGATAAAGAGCTGCCTGAAGTCCTTCCAATCAGAGATCCTTGATTACAGTTCAGCCACAGACGCACTCCTGCACTGCAGCCTGTTTAGGTGAACACAAACTGTTAGGCATGTACATTTCTTTTTTTTAAACCACTGCTATTAGACCTGTACTATTATCTTGTTTCGATTTCACTGTAAAACTGCTGGGCAGCTGGTGACCTAGTCATTACAGAGTTGCACCTAAAATCAGAAGGTTGTGGGTTCGAATCCCAACAGTTAGAATCCTCACTGAGGTACTCTTGAGCCAGGTACCATCACCACACACTGTTTCATTTGGAGAAAGAGTTAAATCAGAGAAAGAATTTCAATTTGTTCAGTATGTGCTGTGCTGTTGTGTGTTCATACATGACTATAAGGGGTCACTTTCCTTACTAAAAAAGATTTGCAGTGTAAATAAAAACAAACAATTGAATAAAACAAACGTTTTAACATGTTAACAAAAAGCTTTTATTTCATATGGCACATTAAGTATGTGGGTTGAGATAAAGCACAGTGTTGACAAGTACGGGTAAAGTCGAATCCAGTTTAACCAATCAGAAAAGCTTTGGCTCACTCAGCACATTCTATCTTCCACAATCAGGTGCTTTCTGAAATACATTGCAAAACAAATGTGAACATTTAAAAATGTATTTACACATACATGACATTTTGTGTTTTCAGCGATGAGCCCTGGTAATATTTTCATCATCTTTTCTCTATAATCCCGTAGCTTCCAGTGCACCACCAACTTATTCAATGTGTAATAATGGCTTGATGCTGGAATGAACTGTTGGCACATTGGGTGAAAAACTTTTTTTTTTTTTAAAGAGACAAAATTGCATTCAAAATTGAAAAAAGCACTTAATTTTTGTGTGTTGTATTTAACATTTAAATAAATAAATAAATAAACATGAAAAACCAAATGTAGACAGTTTCCCATTTTGGCCAATACATACTTTAAATGTAGTTTTAAAATGAAGCTACACGGCTTTAATATATTTATATTGTAGAAATAATAGGTTAAAACTCTTAGATCTCTCTTGCCTCTAAAAATCTGGGGTCTTTGACACTCAGCCTTTAATGTTAAGAGGGACAAAGCCCATCCAAAATGAAACATGAAACTGCAACAAAAGTGTTCAAAAGAGCATTTGCTTAAGTTTCATGTATCTTGTATTTTTTATTGATCTTTTTTTCAGCTGCCCAGTTAAAGGTTGCATTAGTAATATTTTGGGGGGGGAATGAGGATCCAAACTAAATGCTGAAAAAAGTTTGAGAACCTTAGGCTAACAAGTTTTGGGTCGGTTTCTAAGACTAGACTTTCCTTTCAATTGGAAAATCTCCTAGGCTTAATCCCAGTCTGGGAAACCGACCCATACTGTAGTTTAGCAATGAAAATTCACTGTATTTGTCTAGTGTTTAAACACTAAATAAAAAAAAATCAAATATACACAATTTCTCATTTTGGCCAATACACTTGGCAGGTTTTATAGTTTAGTTTTTGTCAAAAGGCTAATACAGTTCAAACTATTCAATGTGTCTCTTGTCTCCCAGAATCTGGGGTCTTTGGCACAGCCAGAGGTCTGTTAATTTGACATGAATAGGGACTTTGCCCACATCAAATAAATCCAAAATAAAGGAAATGTTAACAAGTAAGTTAATATGAGCATTTGCTGAAGTTTCATCCTGTTTGTTCAACTTCCTGGAGGGTGGTGCATTTCTTTTGACAAAGAAAATGAGGATCCATGGAACATTTTTTACACTGAAAGAAGTTTGAGAACCCCTGGCATACACTTTTACACTGTGCTTCACTTTTGCAATGAACATTCCTCATGTACTGAGCTGATCCTTTATACCAAAAAACAAATAATGAGCACTTTGCATTCCATGTGTACTGATTGTATTTAATATTATCAAGCGAAAGGTTATAACTCACTTGCAAATACTTGGAGGAACCAAAGTAGTAATTTAGGACTAGGCTTAATCTGTGTCTGTAAAACATCCCTGAAAAGTCGCATAACCATGAGTTTTGGAGAGTCTGAATATTTGTTTACGGTTTCCCTTCTCTTTCCGAGCACATTGATGCATATGTTGAAACTTGCAGGACTGTAGAAATGCATAAGAACAGGTGTAGGGAGGGGTGTGTGTGTGTGTGTGTGTGCTTTTGTGTTGAACGCTGGTTAATAGAACACCGAAGACGAAGTCCTTGTAGATAAATTTGTTTGTCACATGTCTTCTTCATGTAGATCCAAAGATTACTTTGAATGTCTTAATGAGCAAGTTTGTGTCAGTTCAAAATGAGAAGTACTTGGTGAACCACTCCTGTCTCTGGGGGTCTTGAGGGTCCGGGCCTGTTTCAATTACTCTCTGTTCCGACGGTGTCCTAAAGCACAAAAACATCTGCATTTAAGGATAATGCAACAAAACAATATGCTAAGTATATGGAAGTATCTGATGTTAACTGCATTTAGCCATGTGTGTTGATTGGAGGATTTCTTTCACTTCACTTCAAACATGATCAATTTTCTACCAAAACTATGTAATTCAAGAACAAATTTGAAAAGCTGACTGGGAAAAAGTATTCAGACACCAGAAATTTGTACTGTTAGTACTTTGCGTAAAAGTTGTTAGTTATAGCTTTAAAATATCTACAAAAACTGCAATAAGCAGAAAATTCTAAAGGTTTTTTTTTTCTTTCGTTTCATATTTAATAAGATAACTATGTCATTTAGAAGTGGGCTTAAGTATGGAAAAGTATTGGGATTAGACCTCTCTCCAGCTCCATATTAATGTCTGTGTATTTGACTGCCATGTCATTAAAGTCCTTGTTAGTGTAATGGTCAGGTGTCCCAATACTTTTGTCCATATGGTGTATTTTCAGTAAGAAAAACTAAAGTGTCTCAATACTTTCACCCACAATGTAACTGCATATAATTACTAGGTGTCATGGTTGAGTAGGTCTAAATCTTCTGATGACTGTAAGTTGTGTGTGTGTGTGTGTGTGTGTGTGTGCGCACACGCGCATATAATTACCTGATGTGCTGGCTGTAGTTGAGCTGTATCTGGTGCTGGAGATCCTGAACCGGAGATTGTGTGTGTCTAGCAGCTGCCCCGGGGGAAAGAGGAGTGTGTGTCCGTGACAGCAGGATCCCCCGGTTGCCCTGCTCTAAACTGGGTATCCCACGGGACCCCTGCTGCTCCATACTCGGGGATCGTGTGGCCTTCGGAGAACCCCCCTCCAGTGAGCTGATGTTTGGTACGCTAGTCACACGCGGTGGTATGTCCTCAATTACTTTCTGGAAGCACAAAAAACTATTTACACACAGTACATGTTTGTTCCTGAAAGTAACATTTCAGAGATTTTTTCATTGTTCATTGTTCAGATTTTAGATTAATTGACAAAGCTAGTCAGCTAGCATTAAGAACTAGATGCATCTCTGAGAGAAAATGAGATGATAATAAATGTGTTTATCCTGAGGGAAATTCTGTTGTCATGGATGTGCTCAGTGCAACGAGAAATAAAGACCAATGGGTTTTAAAAAGACAATAACAGTAGTAGTAGTACAAACAGAATAGCAAAATAGCTAACAATCGCTAACAGATAGAATACAGTAACAGATTAGTAGTCCAAGTGGTTTTGATAAGTGACTGTGTGCGCGGATATGCGCATCTCTGGTTCACAGTCGTGGTCCTGGGGTATTGATTTGTTTTATGTGCATCTCAGCTGCATGCTATAAAAAACAGATTGGGGCCACTAAAACATTAGATTTGTGGACAAAAATTTGTGTTAAAAGAAAAAGTCTCCTTGCTCTGAAGATTTGAACCAAAGATCTTCTGATTTTCTTCATTCAGTGTTCAGCAATTTATAGCTGCACCAATGTGGGGTCTCTCTCTCCAACACACTCTCTTTCTCCTCATATACTCTAAAGCTCTCTCAACCACAAAACTAAATTATTCAAACGATTGCTACTGATCAACAAATAAAATATTTGAGTACATGCGTACCACACCGGATATTAACGGATGTTTTGACATTGGGTCAGTTCCAGAAGCCTATTTTGACTATATTCAACACATTAATGTAGCCTTTCACACGAAGACTTGTGCCAGTGTCCATCTGAGGGCAGGTTTAGTGATTTTAATTCAGTGTCCAAATAATCCTGAGGCATGGTGCTAGTGTGGGTTTAAATTTATAAACACCTTGGCAGTAGGGTTGAGATTTCCTGGCCGTGTTCTGGAGCAGTAGGGCTTCACCGTTCCATCTCTGCTGGGAGGGGGATGCTGGGACACCTGATGCAGGTCTTCCTGGTGGAGGGCAAAAGGAGATAAACAGACACCTAGTTAGAATATGAGAAAAGGCTCCTTTTCAGTGTGTGTTTTTTGTTTCTTGTACTAACCACCAGTCTCTTGATGAGCTGGTCTCGCTCGCCGAGCTTGTCCTGCAGCTTAGCAATGGTGTGCAGATCTTCTATTCTTCGTTTTCCTTTCTCCTCCCTCTCTCTCAACCTGTTTACACATTATATGCTTATAAATATGGACAGAATTTATAAGCATGAATGAAAAATATGTTTAAAAAATAGAACATTAAATAACAAAAGCATCTACATGCATTGTCCTGTTACATCATATTTAGTACACGTGTGTGTGTGTGTGTGTGTGTGTGTGTGTGTGTGTGTATGCATGTATACATGTATAAAATGTATAAAATAGCAGCAAAGGCACTGAATATATGAAATGATATATATTGTTATAAAATCTTGTAAGATGTTATTTGTATGGTCTTCAGTAGTCAAACCTTGGTAGGACACATGATCTGTTTTTTCTGCATTTGTGGGTGAGTGGAACATTATTTATTAATGGGGTAATATGGATAGCAGGTACTCTGTTTCCAAGGCGACAATGCGGGCCTGTAGTTGTGTCTGGGTGGAGCTGAAGTCTGACATTATGGTCTGGAGCTCCATTTTGTGTTCTTTTCTCATGGTCTCCATCTCTTTTTGAGCTACTTCAAAGCTTTCTTCCATTACATCATTCTGCCCACATCCAGTCTTCCTCTCCTTCCAGGAACTGGACAAAAAGCACAAATTAAAATATAATGTACTGTGTGTCCACAAATCCGGGGAAATGCTTATTGCTCATTATTAATACTTCTTTTGCGAAAGATTCACGATTGAACAACGCTGATGAACTAATAATTTATGTTAAATGTGGAGGGGTTCAAACGAATAATTATGAAAAGTGAAGTTGAATGGCGACGGCGCCCATGTGTGTATATATATATAATTTTTATCATCATGACACAGTACCAACACATGGAATGGCAAACAATTACATTGCAGAATTAACTTGCAAGTTAATATTAATTGCTCAACAGCCAGTCCACAGTTCACAATCAGCATCTTGGTGCCTTTTTGATGTGAGTTAGGAATATTTTGTGCCAATATTGTAGGTGGCTGTTTCACCAAGTCTGGGGACTGCTCTCGCCACAAAGCACATCAAAAAATGTGCCTAACTTCATATATTATAATTATTCAGTGACAATAAATCAATAAATGACCCAATATGCGCGGTAAATGCCACAAACAAAATTAAACCATTTAACAATCGGATGTATTGAGTAATCCAGTAAATATGCTGAGATGAGGTTTGAATTTGTTTCAGGACCGAAAGTAAGGGAACGGAGGGACATCCTGAGGGACTTCTTCCTCCAAGCTTACTTATTGTAAATAGTTTGAACCCTTGAAAAGAGCGGACCTGTTTGCTTGCTTGTGGCTGGCTCTGGTCTCTCTCTCCACGTTGAGAATATTCACTCGATCTTGCAGCTCCTCGTTCTCTCTCCTCAGTTCCACAACCTCACAGCTCTTCTCATCCAGCTGCCTCTCTAACGACTGCACCCGGTTCTGCTGCTTCAGATCCTTGTGGGAAGAGAAGATGACAGTGTCTCTTATATGTAGTTATAGTAGTGTTGTGTGGGTTGGTAGGGACTGTGCGTTGGTGTGGCTAATTTGTGTGCATACACTGAAAATGAGTATTCAGACACTTTAGTACAGTTACATAATATACTTCCTATAAATATATCTCCAATTAAGATTCACACAATTACACAGACAATGATCAAATAAATAATGAATTGCATTAAAGTCTCCTCCAGTCCTACTCACATACAAAGTTATAATGAAAAAGAAGTGGCGAAATACATGTATTTGGTCGGACAAAGCAGAAACAATGCATATAATCTTATTAACACCATAAGACTCAGTAACCCCAGGTCACCATCTTACTGGGCCGGTTATCGCTGGAGCATTGTGCCAAATTGTCTTCAACTGTTTCAGCTGTACTCGTGCTCTGCCCCAATTAAGGGCAACTTCTGCTTAAAGCTCTGACAGAGATTGTTGCTCTTGATCCTGTTGTTAATGGATTACAGACTGTTACTCTTCCAACAAAATTGACCTCTATGGACAATTAGCAGTACCAACTCTGTTCCAAAATCTGTTCATGAAGGCCTACTCTTGATTTCTATCCCCATAAAGACTCTCTTTTCTTTCTCTCTGGGTCGACCTGAGGAGGATAGTTTCCCCTTTTAGGTTTGTGGGGATTTTTTACTCACTAGAGGCTCTGATCTGGACGTTGTAAAGCTACTTTGTGACAATAAATAAAACTGATTTGAATTGAATATCCACAGGGAAGTATGGTGGCGGGAGCATCATGTTCTCCTTCTTCTCTACAAATGGTACTCTGCTTAAACTCATTACTGGCTGCATGGCCTTTCCAAACACCTGACCTTCTAGAATTCACCTCACCACAAGAACTCGCCAGCTCTTACCAAGCCATTTGTGGGTAAGGACCGCTGAAAGCACACGTAGCCGCACTCCTGGGCCGATTACTTCGAATTATACCACAATAAAAATTGATAGATGTCTTTTCGTCTTACAACTGACCTGAGCTTTAAGTCTGTTAATGAGTCTGATCTGTGTTCTCCCCTGTTGACTTGACTGTCCTCTCTCTCCCCTGTGTGTCCCTGTAGCCCACAGCTAATAGGGTTGTTGTCTAGTCCACAGATAAAAGGGAACTCTCTTTCTCATCTGTAGCTCCACCATTTGCCGGATGGCATCACGCATATACGCACAGCAGCTGAAGTTTCTTTCTCTCTTATCCTCTCAGTTATACATTTCTGAATTTATATGCATGACTGGTGATTTCTTCATCCGATTAAAATACAATTGAAAGTGTAAAGTGACCTTTTTGTCATGCATGAACACACCACAGCACACAGTGAGTAATTCTTTCTGTGTATGGAACCCATTCACCAAGGAACCAGCCAGGAACACAGCACCCAGGGAGCAGTGTGTGGGGACGGTGCCCTAACAACCAGGCCACCAGCGGCCCCAAAGTAAGTCATTATAGTAATGTGTGAACACAACACACCACAGCACACATTGTGAAATCCTTCACTCCATTTAACCCATTCACCAAGAGAAGCAGGGGGCTGCCACCAACGAGGGTCACCTGGGAGCACTGTGTGACATAATCTGGCTCAAGTGTACCTCAGTTGTGCCAATGGCAGTCCTGGGATGCGAACCCATGACCCAGCTGGTGGCCAATAGCTGTCCGAATGTAAAGTGGCCCTTACAGTAGCATGTGAACATACCACAGTCCAGAATACACTGAGAACAATGTGAAATACAGGGGTCCTCGAGTTACAACCGTCTCGATGTGTGATATTTCGAGTTTAAGACGCTCACACTTATTTGCCTCGTACCTACAGACTACATGGGTGAACTAGTTTGGTTGAATGCGGCGGAAGTATACGCAGTATAGTACACTCAGAAATATTTGAAATCAAATTGATATGCAATTGAAATGCATAAATTCCAAGGATTTATGCATTTCAATTGCATACAAAATTTCCATCCATTTGAATTACTTATATTTAACAGAAACAGGCCAATGAAACAATTAAGAATGAGATTTATGTAATGGTACCAATAAACCCTATGTGATTTGAATAAACAATGGCAGACTTATCAATTTACCCTAAACCTTGAAATAAACCTGATGTAAACAAGCTCATACATTTTAAATAAATAAATCTTGCTTGATCCAAAGCTCGTCATTTTTAAATCAGTTTTAACTGATTCAGTTTCATTGTTTTCACAATGAACAGATTTATGCTGATTTAAAAAAATACATACATTCTAATAATTTAAATCAAATCAAATAGATGCAAATAAATATAAACTATGCCATGATTCATTTTTCTGAGTGTAATGTGGCAAATGAGTGAGGGAGTGTTTCCTTTTCCTTTCTTTGGCCTAGTGTTTTTTTTGTGTTTTTTCTGTTTGTTTTTTTACAGCTGTGTTGGGATCTGTTATAATTTTTGCTACAGTGTTTTTTGACCAATATTCAGCTTATATTACGAAGGAACTGATCTGGGGTATAACTTGAAGACCCCCTGTATGTTGCCTCCTCCTCTGCAGCTCATTTTTACTCCTTTTCCAGTTCTTTTAGTTCAGTAGCCTGACTCTACCTCCTGTAACTGGTCCTGAAGTCAAAACCATCCAAATAAATGTTGTCATGCTGCAGACTGACTGAACCCGTGCGGACACTTGTGTTTACCTGCTGCAGGGCCATCATCCGTGTGTGCGTCTGGAGCTCGTTCTGCAGGTCCTCTATCTGCTGCATGTGTCTCTGCGTCACCTGCCTCACCCACTCAGTGTGCTGCTGAGTCAGCTCTGCCTTCTGCTTCTCTGCAGAGAAAATAAACAAATACAGTGCGCCGCTATTCACATGTTTCCGCATTCATCACACGCTCTTATCCAAAATGACTTCCATTCTCTAACTACAGGGGGGCGGTTTCCCTGGAGCAGCTTGGTATTAAGGGTCTTGCTCAGGTGGTGGTGTGCCAAAGGTGGAATTCGAACCCATGACCTTTTGGTCCAGAGGCAAATATTCTATCCTACTAATGTGAATTTGCACTGACAAGCTTAGATACACATATACTACCAGCTAGATGTAGAGATTTTCTACATGTTCATGTTACTAAATATTCACAAAACACGCTTCTTTATTAACAAATTAATTGACAGTATTTTCTTCATTTGATGACCTTTATAAGCTAAAACATGTCATATATATTCATCCCTACTGACTGACAAAAAGTGAGCTAATAAAATTATAATGATAATGTGAATGACCAGACAACTTACAGGAAACAGGAAATGAGTGCATTTACAGTTACATTAAAAGGAGTTAAATTAAGTTAATAGGAGTCAGACCTGCACAGGTTCTTCTATGTTCTAAATGAAACTTGAATACAAACTTTGTAATGTGTGCATTTGTCAAACAGCATGAAATCGTTCTCTGTATTTAACCCACTCACAGAGTGAACTAGCGGGCAGCCAGGAACACAGCACCTAGGGAGAAGAGTGTGGGGACGGTACCTTACTCAAGGGCACCACAGTGGTGCAGTCCTGGGATTCAAACCCATTCACTTTTGTTTGTAGGGGCAACTCCCTAACCACCAGGCCACCATCTGGTTGTTCACTCAACAACTTCACGGTGTTTAACAAGAATAAAAAGCTGCTGTTTATAAAATAAATGAATGTGTCGTGGTTACCCAGCTGTAGTTTGTGTTGAGTGTGGAGACGCTGCCTCTCAGCCTGCAGCTCCTCGCTGGCTTCTGACTCCAGAGCCTGCAGGGCGCGTTGGTGATTTAGTCTCTCGACTCGTAATAACTCCTCTTCCCGCTGGTGCCAACCCCGCTCGTCCCTCTCCTCGTCCCTGTCTTTATCTTCTCTCACCACCTCCTCATCCTCATCCTCCTCCTGCACAACCTACAGCACATTAACACACAGAGCACAGTTTAAAAAGCAGTGAATGTAAGCAAACCATTTGTCAGGCCAGCACAGAAGTGGGCAAGCCTGAGATACACCATATGGACAAAAGTGTTGGGACGCCTGATCACTCCACCAACAGAGACTTTAATTACATTGGAGTTTCTGTGGGAATTTATTCCCTTTCATTCTTGTTGAGCATTTTTTCAGGTCAGGCACTGATTTTGGACGAGAAAGCCTGGCTCACAATCTCCGTTCCAGTTCATCCCAAAGGTGTTGGATGGGGTTGAGGTCAGGACTCTGTGGACCAGTCATGTTCTTCCAGACCGAACCCATCCAGGCACTGGGACACAGTCATGCTGGAGTAGAAAATGTTCTTCCCCAAACTGTGTCCACAAAGTTGGAAGCATGATGTTCAGAATGTGAAGCATTAAGATTGTCCTTCACTGGAAGTAAAGGGGTTAGCCCAAACCCTGAAAAACAGGTGTGTCCCAATACTTTTGTCCATTTACCTTCCTCAAATGTCCCTCGGTGATGCCACCTTCTGGTCACAGAGGCAGCTCCCTAACCACGAGGCCAACCGATTGTTCCTCTTCTTACCTGTAACTGCTGTTTCTTCATCAGCCTCTCCTTTTCCTGAATAGTGGAATGAAGCTGAGCTCTCAGTGTGCTGTTCATTTCTCGCGTCTTCTGGATCTCCAGCTTCATCCTTTCCATTTCGCCGCTACCGTAGCTGTGCTCCCTCTCTCGCTCTTCCTTGCTTTTCTCAGAGAGAGCTCTCTTCTCCTCCAGCTAGAGACACAAGTTCACAGAGAATCAGTTCCGGAATATGTATGTGGACAGGCCTGTGTGTGTGTGTGTGTGTGTGTGTGTGTTACCTGCGTCTGTAGCTCCTGTACCCTTTGCTGCCAGCGGTGGTTAACGTCTCGGATCTCTTTCTCTCTCTCTTTCAGTAGATCAGCCACATGGTCAGAGAAATGCTTCTCAAACTGCAGCCTACATTCATACACAGAAACAGTATAAGCCGTCACATTTGTCAGAATATAGAAATGTTGATTTAAGCCCAGTTTCAAACAGTGAGGACGTTTGAGCTTCGGGTCTGAATGTAAAAACACACACCTGATCCTCTCTTCCATGCTGTGGGTGGACTGCTGTTGAATCTCTCTTTCTCTCTTCAAAGCGGAGGTCTCTGCTGCCAGTCTTTCAAACTCCCCCTGGGGGATACATGTATTTAAAATGACAATAAAACTCTTTAAAAAAAATTTTATTTTATTTTAATTTTGTCCAAATAGTGTATTAAAGATGTGTAAAATAGCACCAAAATATTATGTGGACAAAAGTATTGTGTCCAAATACTTTTGTCCACATAATGTCCTAAAATAATTTTTGATTAAAATCTAAATAGAACTCTTTTCCACTTAAACATTGATAGTGCCAGCCCTGCGGGCGTTCTCTGTCTCACTCTCTCTCTTACTCTTTCTGTCTCACTCTCTCTCTTACTCTTTCTGTCTCACTCTCTCTCTTACTCTTTCTGTCTCACTCTCTCTCTTACTCT